>CAUDMG010000242.1:0-182500 GCA_958450375.1 Homarus gammarus
GAACCAGGTTCGTGTGGAAAGGGTAAAGTCGCACATACGGCCGTATTCAAGATCGTGCAGCGTAGGGTTTCCCAACGGCAATGTCTACGGTTGGTATTCAAGAAACATAGTGAAAGTTCACGGCGTGGTCAGTGTCTCTGGTTATTCGTAGGTATTGCCGAAGAATTACTGGATTGTTCATGAGAAAAGGGAGGCATACAAAGAGCAAGCCGTATAAACAAATACGTTCATAATCAGGCATTTCCTACCATCTGTATGTAGTAAGTGTTTGACTGTAATCGAAGAAAAAAATATTTTCTTAAATATGCAATAATGAGAAAATTTGACCACTTTTTAGGAACGCCACTGCTGTTTATAAATCTATACAGTATTGTTTATTTACGGGATTTATTTTACAACTTTCCAACCTGAACATGCAGATGATTGTTTGTTACTTGAAGAACGGTTTCTTTATGCTTTAAGGAGTATTTTACTAAACTTCTGTTTGGAGAAATAATCTGAATATTGATGTGCATGAATGAATCGAAATGAGTCAGTATTACTCTCGTTCACCAGGAAATGTGCTGAGGCTGTCAGGTTCTAAAATTTCAAAATGAAGAACAAAAATTATTCTTATTCAACAGGATGGATGGTCTACACCAGATAACTGAAATTAAAATGGCTTCATAATGTTGCTCGTTAATTAATCCGCGAATTTCTACCAAAATATTACAGATTAACTTTTTAATGTTTTCGGTAATCATTAGGTTAGATGACAATAGGTTTTCTAGTGCAGTCCATCCGTATTCACTTGTTGGGAGCCCTGGAGCAAGACGCACGGATTGAGCGTTCTAGAATACACGCACTACATTAGCAATGTAGTCATTCTCTAGACTCCTAGAGCAGTGATTCCATACAAAGATACCCTACGATCCACCGTCTTTAATACGGCCGTTTGTCATTATAAGAGTAACTTTCCTGTGAGTCAACACCGTGACCAACGAAGGTAAATGACTACTATGAGAACATACATTTACTTAACTTGAACTTGAGGTCCTCCTGCACAGAAATATTAAAGAGACATTGAACAAGAGAGACCAATAGACAGAGACTTAGAGTACTATAGAGAGAGAGAGAGCATGAAAACCAAACAGAAAGAGAAAATGACCTGCAGAGGACGCCTATGTGGAGATCCAATATACAGGTATGATCAAATATACATCTCAGGCCTTTGGTGAACTGTAAACCCGTGTTTTTAGCTGTAGGGAGTCGAAATAATAAAAAAAAAGCGTCAGTATGGGAACGAGAAATAGGATCACACAGAACACATCTCAAGGAGCTGATCCATTCTCCGAGCCCAAAGGATGAATTTCAGTATCTTCGCGGACACCTACTGTAGTATCATAACTGGCAATATCCATGACCTACTATTTAGGATCGACCGGGTTACTCACAAAGATGACAGTAGACTGCCAAAGCAACTGCTCTACAACCATTTTAAAATGGTTAACATGGTACAGGTGACCACCTGAAGAAGTAAAATTATTAAATTTAGACAAAGCTTTTAAACGTGCAACTCAGCTGGAATAAGTGAGAACACTACTCCAAACTGTGACGCTTGGACTACCTCACTCGATGTAGCCTTCCACACACAAAATTTGTGCTAACGGCAAGGCCAATTCCGTATTAGCCCCTCGATCCACTTAAGAACTCATCACAGAAGGTGAAACACCATTTATATTTTTCCTATCATTTTGTCATCTTTAGATGATCGTGATAATGACTCAGAATGACAGCAAAAAAAAAAAAAAAAACGAGAGAGAAGGAGAGAGATTTCGACAGAGTATACAGGAATTTGGGGACAGGTAGAGAATGAAGACTGGAGACACAGTTTCTCTTCACCCAAAACAAAAGTAAAAAATAAACATACATTCACTCATCACCTGTCCTGATTAATTACATACCTTTGTTCTGGGACCGTGGAGAAGGAAAACATTTTATGAACTGACTACACCGACTACGCAGTTTGATAATATATACCACCAGGAATGACTGAAGTTATGTAATATTTGAATTAATTCATCATCACGCGAGCGTTGAGCATTGTGTTGTAAGAGGCGCCAGATGGAATAAGAATCTCAGAAGCTCTCCAGCCATTCTCTATATATTGATCATTTACCTCTGTCTGTTAACACCTGATGTAAATATTTGTAAAAACAAATCGAAACCATGCAAGAATTGATAAGAATGTATTCATAATTGAATCCACACATAATAATATAATCGATCATCTACCTGCAAAATAATCACAATATTATTCAAGCTCACGTGTAGTGGAGCATTGTCATATAAACATGATCATATGGCCTCTGTAATCTGACGTAACAGAGCGTGAGGTGCTTGAAGGATATTTCTTTACAGGTGGGGCGAACTGCGTCAAACTACCTGTCTGGTGTCATTACAATATTTTTGTTCTCGTTACTGGGTAATCTTTAAAGTGAGAAACATTATTAATAATTATGATATTCTTTAATATTATAAATTGCTACATAATATTCGTAGAATCGAACGGAAATGATTCTTTCTTTCTGATTATTTTTAACATTTAGTTTTCTACCATAAAAAGCAAGAATTAATTATATGGTGCTGATGGGTCATGGTCGTTAAAGCATCTGGGGGTAACAGATCTTAGGGGTCATGGTCGTTAAAGCACCTGGTGAAACAGATCTTAAAGGTTCGTGGTCGTTAAAGCAGCTGGGGAAACAGATCTTAGGGATCATGGTCGTTAAAGCACCTGGGGAAACAGATGTAGTGAACGCTGCTTAAAGACTTGTACATAACACAGCTTTAAGTGACCGTCGAGACGGAGACTAATATCAACTAACTCTTAGCTTTGGTTTAGCATATAAATGAAAGTGTTGCTCAGTAATCATACTTTGTCACTTATGACCTTTAACATAAATTTTCTAACTTTTGTTTTTTTTTTAAATGTGCAATAATTATTCATTCAATTTCCATACAGAATTATTTCATCCGTCTATAATTGTTTTGTTGTTTTTGTATATATATATATCTCTCTCTCTCCCTCTCTCTCTCTCTCTCTCTGTCTCTTTTTTAATAACTTCATTATAGGAAGTGAAATTTTTGGGGATTATTTCCTGGCGTCAGTATGTATATAAAAATCAGTTTCTCCTCTATTAGTATTTTCTAAAAGAAATATTATACAAGATAAATATTACCCGTTATCTTAATATTCAGTATTAATAACATCTATTTTTTAAGGGAGTAAATTTTATATCTTTATAGAACGTCTTGTCGTGAGCAACATCCCAAAAATTTCAGGGAAACTTTTTAAACAGGAGAAGTGAGCAAGGAAGCGACAGTTATAGCATTTGGGGTCCAACCACACTCTATGATGGCTGGCTCCTTTCCTACATTTGAGGAAGCGATTAAAACAGTGGTAGTTGTAGTAGTAGGAGTTGTGTTGTGGAGGGAGGATAGGGGTCGTGATAGTTATGGGTTTTTCGACAAAGACCGGGGTCTTAACAGGGACAACCAGCCATAACTACAGGCTTATTACTTGTGAATGTGTAGTGCGTCAAGTGATCACAGTGCCATCCACCTGTGGGCCTCCTGAGTGGATACTGGTGATAGTTATTGGAGAGCCGGTAACTGTATGGCAGGTGGCGCTGGTGTTGTTTAGTGCCACGTAGGCCGTGGAGTGTAAGTAAGCATAAATTGTTTGGTTTTAGAGGCAATGAAATGGTTATAAAGGGATGCTGCAGGCCATAAATAAAAACTAATAGTAATAGTATTAGTTGTACAATATAAAGAGACGAAAAAGTATTCATTTGTTTAGGAAAGAGAAAAAGTGAGACCAACCATTAGGTCATGTGAGAGTACGAGAGGGAGAGAGTATCTAGTAGAGGGTCCATTTACTACAAAAACTTACCATGTTCTGGGAGGACACGATATGGGACATCAATGGAGACGTTCAGCTGTTAAATGACCTTGTCTACCTCGCTAATGCTACCACCACGACCACACCATGTTCACATCACGCCCAAATTATCACCACATCCACAGAAACGTCAGCATCATACTCACACTATCCTTACACTATCCGTGAATATTACAGTGGTTCACTATAAAAATTCTACGGTTGGCCACCGTATTTTGTTTTACGGTGATTTTCTATAAGTTCAGCGTTTTACAGTGACAAACCATCGTCGCCTGCTATGACATTTTCGGACGCACTGTAAATTTTACGGTATTCCACCGGAAAATTTACGGTACATTTCTTACAGTGCTCATTTTCATACCACGTTCGCTCCACGTTCACACTACATCCACACCACACTACACCCACACCACACAACGCCCACACCACACAACGCACACACCAAACCACGTCACGTCCATACCACACCCATACCACGTTCACACCACGTCCACACAACGTATACACCACGCCCCCACCACGCCCATACACCGAACCACGTCAAAACCATTTCTATAGAACCACCACTCCTATCACACCATAACCACGCTCAGGCGACTACCATGTACTAGCAAAGGTACAGATACAGTGCGGGTGAATATACAGGGATATTAATTTGAACATTTCGATAATTCAGATTTTCAAAGTGAGAACCAACTTATATTACCAGGTCTTTATTTCGTATGTAAGAAGAAACAGTAAATTGTATTCCTGACAATTTCTTTAACACACAACTTCTCACTAATTGGCCACCGTCAATGTTTTCTACTCTGGTAAGATCAAACGTTCCAAACATCTTGAATGTGATTTCCTTAATACAACGAGAGTCGTGATTCGCTGTTTTCTTATTTAACTTTTTTTAGGTATAAGTTAGTCTGTATATAGAGACGTCCCTTCAGAACAGTAAAAATAAGCTTATTTCATTACTTACTATTTTTATCCAATACTAATTACAAGTAAAATCAGCTGTTTACTCTTCCACATCCCGTTTATAACATGCACTCACCAAGGAGTCTGTAGATACAATATTACACAACAAGTTGTTAGACACATGACGCTTTATCTTTGCTTCTGGTCGTTGTGATGACACTTTCATGTCACTTTCTACACTTGTCATGCACCATCCTCACCTCCCATCTCCTCCCTGTCTTGATACACCCCAGATAATTAAAAGTAGGAGAGGAGTAAAAATAATTAAGAGTAAAACTCTAATACAAAGGCATCTTGTTACGGCCACAGTTTTATTAATGATACATAATTTAGGCTTTAAGCTGGACAATAGTGACAAAAATCAAGTATAAATAGCCACGCAGTATTAGGTTCTCTTGATATGAACAATACCAGTAAGCTCGCCAGTAGAAGCCCTTAAGGGTAAATAAAACAAACTTGTGTGTGGAGTTACAAAATAAATCACGGTTTGTGTTACGTAAACAGAGGTCCTCCTGCTTTATATACCTCGGCTGGGATTCCATCAGGCCCTGTGGCTTTGTTATTTTTCATATACTTGATGTGAATAGCTACCTCATCACGGGACAGAGGACAGCTGAGGTGGGTCAGCTGTGGGTGCTGAGGGACCTGCTAGGTTGTCAAAACATCTGCATAAGTGTTTTGGTTGAGCAGGGAATTGTTGTTCTCTTTCTAGCGCTGACCGATGCCTTCTTCGTCTTTTACTCGTATTAGGGACTTACCGTTGCTCGAGTAGTTGGGCCATACATTATCTAGCTGAAATTGAAAAAAATCATGAATCTAGTGTTGATCCGCAATATTTTGCATTTCACATGCTTTATTTTTCCATCAAAAATTGCGAAATTTGTGCTGGGCCATCACTTTCTTCTGGCGGAAGGTATCAGCTTTGGTTCGAAACTGAGGGTTGTTCTACCAGTCAGTGAGAGCAGCACATATACCATTGAGGAGATCGTCAATTTCATGGTTATTTTAATCAAACCAATCCTGATGTTTTCTTTTGATTTGGCTGAGGTGTCTCGTTGTAGGTTTTTTTATGACTGAGTCGAAGATATCTCATTTGGCACTTCAATTTAGGTTGTTTGTTATTGGGTTGGGTTGATGAGCAGCTGCTGTTTACAGGCTCGCTCGCAAGCTCGGAGCGCCTCGCCCGGGAACATAAGAACATAAGAATGGAGGAAACTGCAGCGGGCCTATTGGCCCATACTGGGCAGTCCCGTTTACACCCAACCCCTATTGCTCATATGAGCATCCAACCTATGTTTGAAGCAATTCAGCGTATTCGAGTTAATGATGATATTTGGTAACTTGTTCCATTCATCCACTACTCTGTTTCCAAACCAGTGTTTACCTATTTCACGCCTAAATCTAAATTTGTCCAATTTAAAACCATTGTTACGAGTTCGCTCCTGGTTGGATAATTTGAGTACCTTTGTAATGTCCCCTTTGTTTAGCCCTGCCTTCCATTTATACACCTCTATCAGGTCGCCCCTCGCTCTACGTCTCTCAAGGGAGTGCAAATTAAGATGCTTTAACCTGTCTCTATACTCAAGGTTCCTGATACCCGGGATTAGTCTTGTCATTCTCCTCTGAATTCTTTCCAAGGATTCTATATCCATTCTGTAATACGGTGACCAGAACTGGACTGCGTAATCCAGGTGTGGTCTCACAAGAGCAAGATACAGTTTTAGGATGACCTCGCTAGTCTTGTAACTAACACTCCTTTGTATGAACCCAAGTACTTTATTAGCCTTGTTACGAGCAAAAACACATTGTTTACTTGGCTTAAGGTTCCTACTTATCATTACTCCTAAATCTCTCTCGCAGTCGGATTTCTCTATGGCATCGTTGTTCATCTGGTATCTGGTTTCCCTGTTTACATTCCCTATACTGAGTACTTTACATTTGTCAATGTTGAATTTCATCTGCCATTTTTCAGACCATTCGAAAAATTTGTTTAGATCCTCCTGTAGTTTTGCCGAGTCCTCGTCAGATTTGATAACACGTCCTATTTTAGTATCATCAGCAAATTTACTTATGTTGCTGTCTATGCCGATATCTATGTCGTTTATGTATATAATAAACAATAATGGTCCAAGTACTGAGCCTTGGGGAACTCCACTTGTGACGTTGCTCCAATGGGACTTAGTGCCGTTAATGCTCACTCGCTGTTTCCTGTCCTGTAACCACGCCCTAATCCATTTAAGGATGTCACCTTTGATGCCATGAGCTTCTACCTTTCTAATTAGTCTTTCGTGGGGTACTCTGTCGAAGGCTTTGCTAAAGTCGAGATATACCACATCATAATTGTGCCCCTCGTCCACTGATTCGAAAACTGATGAAAAGAATGTTAATAGATTAGTTAGGCAAGAACGTCCGCTTGTGAAGCCATGCTGGGAATCATTGATCAATCTGTGCTTCTCCAGGTGATTTCGAATAGAGTTTGAAATGATTGCTTCCAGTAATTTGCCTACTATTGATGTTAGACTGATTGGGCGGTAGTTAGAGGATAGTGATCTATCCCCCTTCTTGAAGATCGGTATTACATTCGCTATCCTCCAGGATTCTGGTACTACACCTGTTTTTAAGGACATGTTAAACAACTTTGCTAAGGGCATACTAAGCTCTTCCTTACATTCCTTTAATACTCTGGCAAATATCTCATCGGGACCAGGTGACTTATTAGGCTTTAGTTTGTCTATTTGCTTACTAACATCGTTACTAGTCACTACTATCTCACTTAATTTGTTTTCTTCACTATCTCTGAATAGAGTCGGTGCCTCGGGTATCATGTTTAAATTTTCGCTGGTGAAAACTGTTGAAAAATATTTATTCAAATTATTGCTCATTTCTCCGTCGTTATCAGTGAGCTCGCCGGAGTCTGACCGTATTGGTCCAATCTTTTCTCGTGTTTTAGTTTGGTACATTTGGTAGAATCCTTTGGGGTTTGTCTTTGCCTCCCTTGCTATCCTTACCTCATTATTCCTCTTTGCTTTCCTTATCTCGGTTTTAACCCTACTCGCCAATACCCTATAATAGTCCCGGAGGTGAATTTCGCCACGATTTATCCTTCTACCTATAGCCTTCCTTTGGCCAATGATGTTCTTTAAATAATTATTTATCCATTTAGGGTCATTGTTGTTTGATCTGAGTTTTTTGTATGGTATGTTCTGCCTTTGTGCATTAAGTAACTCACTATTTAAATTGTCGTGGAACTCGGCAATCTCAGATCTCGTTATCAGGTCGGTGTCATCTGTCAGGTTCACGGCCAAGCGCGACACCCCCTCTCTCAGCTGCCTCTTTAAACTGTCAAAGTTTGCCCTTCTGAAATCTGGTACTTTAGTGGAATTTTCCTTACGTCTGCCCTGAAAATCTAACTGGAATCGAATTTCTTTGTGATCGCTGTTTGCAAGTTCGTTCCCTACCTCGACATTGCTAATGAGGTTTTCTCTGTTTGACAAAACTAAATCCAATATATTATTACCCCGTGTGGGTTCGGTTATATGTTGACTTAGGAAACAGTCCTGGATCGTCTCGAGAAAATCCTCTGATTCTGAGTTACCCGTAAGGTCGGTCCAATCTATTTGGCCAAGGTTAAAGTCGCCTACTATACAGACTTTGTTGTGTATGGAAGCCCTGCGCATTTCATCCCAGATAAGTCGCTCATTGACTCTGTCAAGATTGGGGGGTCTATATATTACTCCTGTGATTAATTTTTCCCGACCGTCGCTTAATTCTATCCAAATTGTTTCTGTATTCCTCTCAGTTTTTATTTCCTTATTTATTTCACACTTCAGATTATCCCTAACATAGATTGCTACTCCGCCTCCTTTCCTGGTCTGCCTATCGGTATGGAACAGTTTGTAACCCGCAATTTGGTATTCGACTGGTAATTCACGTGTGTCTAGGTTGATCCATGTTTCAGTGAATGCAATTATATCGATTTCTTCGGTACATACCAAGGCCCTAATATCATCCATTTTGTTTCTCATACTTCTACTGTTCGCGTAATATACATTTAAGTTAGTCGTGTTCTGAGTCCTTCCCTTACCGCGTTTAGTTTTAAACTCCCTGTCTAATTTAGTTATGTCATCATTCCTAACACTATTTCCCTGTAATCTTTCGCCTTGTTTACCCTCTCCCACTGCAGTCTCCTCCACCCCCGTGCCCCTATGTTCTCTTAGCAGTTTAAAGACTTCGATATCTTTTGAACTGCCCCCTCTAGAGCCCCAGCCAGGGTTGCTACTCCATCCCTAGACAGGTGCACCCCATCCCTAGCATAAAGGTCCCTTCTGCCATAGAAGTTGTCCCAGTTGTCAATGAATGGGACTGATATTGACTTGCAATATCTGTCAAGACGGTCGTTAACACCAACTGCCCTTGACAACCATTCACTGCCAACTCTCCTTCTAGGCAGGACACCGCATATGATAGGGATCCCTCCCTTAGCCCTAATACGATCTATGGCTGCCTTGAACTTATCAAGAAGCTCCTCGCTCCTACACCGGCCAATATCATTGCCTCCTGCACTGAGGCAGATAATGGGTTTGTTCCCATTACCAGACAAGATATTGTCCATCCTGTCAATTATATCCCCCACCCCAGCTCCTGGCAAACACACCCTCATCCTATTTTTGTTTTTACCACAAAAGGCCCTGTCCATGTACCTTACCTGTGAGTCACCAACAATTAAAGTTTTTATACCTTCCTTGTCATCCCTGTCCCTGACTGTACTAACGTCCAATTCGTTTATCAAGGGACTGAACGGGTTGGTACACTTAGCTGTTGTTGTCGTTGTTGTCGTATCCTTGGTGTGCTTCTTCACCAAAAGCTTTGTCTTCTCACTACTCACAATTTTCCACTCGCTTGATTTTTCGTCAGCCACTGGCTTTACTCGTCCAGCCTCTCCTTTTAGCATCGCCAGCTCTTCCCTTAATTTCAAATTCTCCAACGTGGCCCTCTCAATTTCTAACTTGGCCTTCGCCAATTCTTCAGTGGACCACTCCAGTTTGGTCAACAAACTCTCATACCCAAGACCGCACCTTGCTCTGGCCATATCTGATAATTATCCCTCCGGAGCTAACCCTGCCGTGACCTTTCCCCTAGTGAGGTCAGAACACAACTAAATAAGAATATAAAGTATAGTTAAAAATAAAGAATTGAAGAATAATAACAGAAAAGAATATCTGGATGGTAGAATATGAAGTAAAGAAACTCGGCCCAGTACACTGTACCCCACCCATATACTAAACTTTATATTTTTTTTTTTTTTTACTTTATCATTTTCTTTAACTCTGTCTGTCTGTCTGTTTATCAATATAACCCTCCTTATCATCACCATCACCGAGGGGCACCTATCACTACCAATACCAACACAACCACCACCACCACTACTACTACTACTACTACTACTACCACTATCATTATTACCAAACCGCCACTATCACCACTATCACTACCATTCTCACTCCAACCACCAACCACCACTACCACCACATGAATTACCACTACCACCACACGCAACACCACCACTCCACTAACACCAGCACCACCACTATCAGTCCAGACAACTATTAAAGACTACCAACTTTATTACACCTGTATAATTTCATATTAAATTTCCTTCTTTAATTTCTGTTAAATCTGACGAGAATTAATGGGTTGGTGGGACGAAACTGAGCGACATTTAAATCTATTTCGAGCGATTTTTTTTTGGCATAATAGATAGATAGATTTTATTTCAAACTCTCATATTATCCTCTCATTCCATTTCAGCGTTTCCTCTATTACTGTTTTACTTCTTCCATTCTCCTATCTTGTCTTGTTTCCGGCAGACTGTCTCTCTCTCTCTCTCTCTCTCTCTCTCTCTCTCTCTCTCTCTCTCTCTCTCTCTCTCTCTCCGCCACCTTCTGTCAGCCCAGCAGACCAACACACAACCTACAAATCCCATGCAATTTATGTTAGTGGGAAGAGGTTCAGCTGCTGTCTCCTACAACGGATATACTCTAAGCCGCAGATCAAATGGGGCCCAGTCCTAATAGGCCCCAGTCTTAATAAGCCCCAGTCCTAATAGGCCCCAGTCTTAATAGGCCCCAGTCCTAAGAGGCCCCAATCCTACCTGGCCTTGGTAGTAATAGATCTTAATCCTACATAATCCCAGTCCCATTAGGCCCCAATCCTACCTGACCTCAGTAGTAATAGGCCTCAATCCTACCTGGTCTCAGTGGTAGTAGGCCCCAATCTTTCCTGGCCTTGGTAGTAATAGGTTAGGTTAGGTTAGGATTCAGTATTACTAGTACCTGCACATACCTGGCTAGTCTATACGAAGATTGGAAGGCCCATGTAAATAACACAGTCAAGGCAGCCTCGTATCGTCTCTACATGCTACGACGACTTAGATCACTTGGGACACCCACGCCAGGGCTGAGGACTATCTACAACGCCTTTATTCTCCCCAAACTAACGTATGCGTCACCAGCCTCGTCGTCTTCTCTCAACTCCACCCAACAACGTCGGCTAGAGAAGGTACAGAAAAGGGCCTGCAGAATCATGCTCGGTGCAGAATACTACGGCGACATCAACTCTCTCCACCCTGGAAATGGCGTCCCTTAGTGACCTCCACCACCAAGCACTGGAAAGGTTTGGCAGCCAACTAATGCACCACCCTCGTCATCGCCACCTCATCCCACCGGCAGCCCCCCACCCACCTTGCGCAGTCCGCCACTACAACAAAATTCAGCCCATAAGAGCCTGCACCGATAGATATAAGAATAGCACCATCCCATCTATTGTTAAAATAATAAACAACTCCTGATTTATGTACTGTACAGCCCTGTAAATGTATTTAACGCATATTATATCATTATGTCTAAATCAAATGTAAGTCTGTATATATTCAGCCACCGGCTGCAACTCGATTAATAAACCGTTTATTAATATTATTATTATTATTATTATTACAAAGTTCATGAATTCGTCCCAGCTAAAACACTATAACGAAAATAGTGGTACACGCACACAACAACAAACAACTTGACTGCCTTAGTATGCAGATGTATGGCATGTATAATCCCACTGTATTACGTCCTCTGTTGTGGTTGGAAAAATACATCCCATCCCGCTGAACTAGGCCAAAATAGGGTTATGAGTAACATTAATACGTTGATTTTAATTTCAGTTTAGTACAAGATGTGGTGAGGTGGTGGTGTTCTTGTGTGATGTTTTTATTTCAAGATGTCTGTTTTTTTATTTTTTTGTGTGTGAATGTATTTGTAAGCTATATGTATCCCTGTATTTGTAATTGCACCTCAACCTGTGTTCGTTTTGTATACCTGTGTATGAATAGTCGTATCTAACTGTATTTGTTTCTACCCTTGTCTGTGTTTTTTCCTCTGTCTATACCTGTGTTTATATTTGAACCTGTATCTCTATTAGCAATAAGTCTGCTTATTCTATATTTGTATTTACATATGTATTTTTACCTATAACTATTTTTGAATTATTCATGTAAATTTACCCATACCAGTGTTGTTATTTTGAAGTATCTTAACCTGGAATTATATACATACTTGTACTTGAAACTGTATTATAATATCCTAAACTGATATAATTTTAATATTGTTATTATTTTAAGTTACTCCAAGAATATTTAATAAAATCTTCAAAGTCATATTATACTGTATAATTGACAAGATGAGCCGTCACCTTGTATATATAACAGAAAAGAATGAAGATGAATGTATCTGCATCATATGTGTACTATAAACTCATTCTTTGATTTATTATGACAAACAAGAGGCAGGATTTATAGATACGTGCAGCGAGTGTGAGAGAGAGAGAGAGAGAGAGAGAGAGAGAGAGCAGTAATATTCATATAAATGCTCTCACCCGCATAACTCCCCTTGTTCTGGGGCCTCAGGTGAAACAGCCTCGGCCAGACGGACAAATTATACAAAAACAAAAAGATAGCAGAGAGAATTATGCGAATTTTTAGTTGGTGTTGATTCAATTTTGGGAATATATGAATGGTTAATGAGGGCTCATTAAGGTCGTTAGCAGTCTGGTAACAACCTCGTTATCATGCGGCAACAGTGGACGGGTGTATATGTTGGGAAGGGTGTGGGGATGTTATGGCACTTGGTGGTTATATTTGTCACACAATTATGATGTACCTTCAATAGTTCAAATTACCTCTCCTTTTCCTTCACTAGGTGGGAGGGAAACACTGGAAAGACCCAAGTTTCTTTATTTTCATAACGTTTCGGGCTACACAGAACCCATCTTGAGAGAAAATACATAAAGTAGTAGTAGTAGTAGAGAAGAGACCCGTTGGCTCTGAGGATACAAGGTGTAAAGGGAAGAAGTTAGGAAATGGGAAATACAGTGTGAAATTGAAAGCCGGTGGGCTATCATCCACCTTGTGGGGACGAGGTTTTGATTACCACGATCAACATTCCCACAGGTCCACTTCGGCAAGTGGAGGAAGTGGACTTATGAGCCCCGTGCACATCTCATCTCTCTGGACGCCTTGTGTTGGAGCCTGAATTGGCTGTCATTTACCGAGCCCGATCTGACTACCTTACTGCGTGACGTCAACGCTAGGTCCACGACATTAACTGAACAGCACGTTGCTCCCTAAGTTTGCCTCTTCATTTCTACAAATATATGCCATAAAAGCAGCAGGTGAGCCTTTAAGTGGAACTCAGTGCACACTAACGCCCGTCGTGTTTTAACCCGCGTTTAAAAAAAAAATGAGTCTTGAAGGACACCGCAGTACAGTACTTAACTAATTCTAATAAAATTAATTTATATTATTGGAATTACTTAATTTTACCGCCACACCACCCCGTTAAGTACTGTACTGCGGTGTCCCTCAAGACTCATTTTTTTTTAAATCGGGTTAAAACACGACGACCCTCTCCAACGGAACAGGGTGTTTAAAACTCCGGGCGTAAACCTTTTCTCTGCACACAAGGAGCAGTATGATCGGCACTGCTTTCATTGCCCCACGTGTATGGTGATAGAGAGAGCCATTTACAGCTGAGTGGACTGAGGGTTTTCCGGGCTGAACCCGCGATCCCGAAAGAAAAAAAAAGGATGTAAATACTAATCCACTCTGCCGCCGCGTCCCATAAACCCATCCAGAACACTTAATAGGTAATTTCCAGGATTCCTTTGATTTCACAACTTGTCACTTTGTCTTTCAGATCATTTGGAAATCAAGACATACCATATACAAGTCTCACCTCCAGGCGAGCTATCTCCAGGTCAAAGCTGAGGCTGGTATTAATTGGGTGTCTCTGTGATGAGATCTTTGTGTAACGCCAAGATGTGGGCTGGTAGGTGTTATAGTGTGTGTGTGTGTGTGTGTGTGTGTGTGTGTGTGTGTAATAATAATAATAATAATAATAATAATTAACGGTTTATTGAAAAAAATTTGCAGCCCGAAGGCTGAAAATATAAATTGGACAAAAATTACTTATTACATACAAAGACATGGGGTGGGTGGGTCGCTTAACAATAGCTTTCATTACTTAAAGGAGAAGGAACATGAATTGAACATACAAATTATTATAGTTTGCAGTTGAAGGCCTGGGCTAGTTTCTTGCCATTCTGTGTGAGGTCACGTAGTTCAATAACTCGTCTGTAGATGATGACATGAAGGACCTCACGTGGTCATGGAGACACCGGGTGGTGTGGTGTTCACATGGTGCAGTAACTCGTCCTCGGGTGTTGACATGGAGGACCTCACTGGGTCATGGAAACACCGATTTGGTGTGGGGTGGTGTCACAGTACCCCACTTTCTGCTCGGTGTAAAGCAAGCCCACTGTTGTCCCAAGGTGGACTGATTATCACCGCCTGGTCGGAAGATGGTTGTCGGTTCCCAGAGGTGCTTATCTCACTGGAGAATCACTGCTCTCGCTGGTACTTTCTAGTGCTGAATTCACTGGCCTAAACACTGTTCAACACGGATCCCACTTCTTTCCGAAGCGAAATTGTCACTTTTGACGGAATTATGTTGATATCCCGGTGGTGAGGATGGGTTGAGGAGAGGGACTTGGGGAATGGGCCAACATTGGCCATGGGGGGCAGCTGCGCAGCAGGAGCAGCACCTGATAGGTCTTGACCCTTCGGTGGTCAAGGATGTAGTGTGTGTGTGTGTTAAATATATCTGAGTTTTTTTTCTGTGTGTATCTCTCCTTTACCCTCAGGGAGCTCAACCATCCAGTTTAAACCTTATCTCTAAAGGTCGGGTGCGGGGGCCGAGGGGATTCAACTCTCGCCTCCTGTCCTAGTGGTCGCTGGGCATCCCCGGTTCAGCTAATAGCAATGGGTACTTTGCTGTTAGGCATGTCAGGGTAGTCGTGTACATTTCTTCCTTGTGAACGATAAAAGGTTTAGTCTATAGTGTGCTGCACCCTCACTGGTGCTAGGCCTTCAGGACTCACTTTCACTTTTCACAATAAAACTAAAGACACATCATCAATTTGATAAACTGTATATACCTGAAACAAATCAATAATGGTTAAAAACTGTGAATTGGTGTACAGGAGCTAAAAAGGTATCTGTGCATTACTCTGTGTGAAACAATATGAGACCATAGACGATAGGTGTTGGGATATGCGTGTTGTTCCACCCGCACGCTGGTGTTGCTAAGTATGCACGGTGAACGGAAATAAAGTCACAGGAAAAAAAGTCACATGACTTGTACACATTGACAGCACATTACATATATGATGGCATTGCATGTAGGTTAGTTTAAGTTAGGTTCGGTTAGGTTAGGTTAAGTTTGGTTTGGTTGGGTTAGGTTAGGTTTTTCCGTGCCCTTTTTCCTGTGACTTTTACTTGTGACTTTTTGCCTTTATTCGTATGCACAAGGGTGCCGTATGTTGATTTATAGCGACACTTTCTGTCGTAATCGTAGTAAATATGTTTGTAATGCCATAAATAGCTTTATACAAGCACTCACATACTGATTTAGTTTTGCAAGACCATTATACAATGAACATTGTGTAGTGTAAATATATCATTTTATAGAAACTCCTAAGAATCTAGCTTGACTGTTTTTTCTTTAGGTAGTGGCTTGTTTTTCTCTTGGTCAACACCCCCGTTAATCAATAGCATCACGTAATAATGATATCTTATCACTCATGGTATCGATAAGTGTATATCAAATAGCGTCCTAAATATAGGTAAGATATAATTATAAGGTGTAATTTATGCATGAATACTGCACTCTTAAAAAAAAAGAAATTTACAATAAATTCTCTGGTTATATTGTTGCCAAACATTTTCTGTATAATTTACAGAGATTCTGTATATATTTTTACATAAAATAGATTATATATATATATATACTTCATTTTTAGTCCATATAACACGCGGACTTTGAACATATAATCAACGACCTCACCAGCCAGGATTCGAACCCTCGACCTACTGGGTGGGACTTGGAAATGCTACCGACCAACCCACAAGGACACTAGACGCAGTCCTAGGCTCTGTTATATTTCACACAAAGCCTGTTCATCGAGCTGGTGGCGCCGTGAACCTCATTGGGAACTGCCCGTGCCGCGTATGTGGTGTCAGTAACATTTTACCGAATCCAGCTGGTATGAAACACGAGGTACCATATATATATTTCATTTGTAGTCCATATAACATGAGGACTTTGAACATAATGTATAATCAACGATCTCACTGGGGGCCCACTGATGAGTTTGGCCTGGGGCCCACAAGTAGGTAAATCCGGCCCTGGGTAACATATCTCCTTACTGATTTTGAAACATATTTACAGAGAAGACATGTATACTCGATATCCATTGTAAAAATTTACCATTAACCTAGCTAAATTTGCTAGGACATACGACGAACGTGAACCGCAAACAACCGCCAACCGCATAATCTGTTATTACATATAGAAATAAATAGCATAAACATGCAATTTTAAATATTCTATGCATCATGAAGTGTATATGGTATGATAAAATGTCAATTTATATTGATAATTAAACAAATTGAAAAAGGGAAAGAGAGTGTCTAAAATAGTTTACAGAACAAAAAAAGTAATTCAAATTACTACGTTTTCCTGGTCGGAAATACAGAATGAAACGTAAAAAATACTGAATTTTCTAACAGTGATGGTATATAGGAAATGAAAACATGATTTGATTTGCTGTTTTATTAGGACAGTATTTGGTGTAAGCATCACCTGGGAGGCATGGATGACACCAGCTCCGGTGTTAGGTCTCGTCCCTCACGGCCTCGTAGATGCTCCCATGCCTCTAAGGCAGTAGTGACGTCATCGGCGCGGGTCAGGTGACGTCCCGTAATCGACATGTAGCGCCAGTCTCCAGGTGCGGAAATATTGTATTTTACATTGTGGAGGGCGACAATAGCCATAGTGTTTCCTGTGACGTTTCCATGCTGAATGGCATAACTAACACGCTATTGCATCATGTTGCCTCTGAAATGCTTCAAAACCAGTGTTGTGGTGTTTTGTAGAACAGGCTCACCAACACAAAACTTTGTCTCAAGATTCGATTAATACTTGGCAACATAGCGAAAAGGTGATTCTTATGCACTGATTCATGACCCCATGTGTGCTATATTAATACGTAACCCATATACTCGTATCAAAAACGATGACAACTGTCTCCTTATACTATGTGATAATTACTTACCATATATTTTATTCCTATATGGCAACTCACCCCCCTGTGTTGGATAACCGAATTGCGTTGGGGAGGGGGGGGGATGAAGACACGTGTACCAGCCCACCCGAAACATCACCAGTTGTACGTATAGTTTCGGAAGTCATCGGGCCCACCTTGTCAAATGTATAATTTTTTTTCATTATAGTTAAACATTAAAATACACAGACAAATAAAGTAGTATGAAAACCAAGAGAAACAGCCAATTTCTGAAAACATATCTGAAGAAACTAGGTTAAAGCCTTTCCTGCCCGGAGAGGATCCAAGACCGTGTGAGTAAATGTCCCTCTTTGTTTACATGATATTTTTCAACTGGGTGAGCCGTCGTCAGGAAATTCTCCGCCAAAATGGATTTCCCCCGACAAAAGTGAATGAACCTCGCCTTAACAAAGTTGATTTTCTCTCTGATGGATGAACTGTTGGCGGGATTCCTGGTCTGGTGGAGACAGTTGGTCTGGGTGGACAAGATTTTTCACACACTCACGTTTAATGCCTACGCTTCTAAGGACTGGGCATTTAATTAAGCCTTAAAGCTCAACTGACTTTTTGGTCAAATAGTGTTAAGTTGTTTTTTTATTGTTATATATTACTACATTTAAGACATTGATGGTTAGGTTAGTAATGATGCTATTCACGTAAAGAAGGTACATACACAGATACAATGTGAAAGAATATATTGTGAGTCCCTCCAGGGAAGTGTTGTGAATGTCACTTTGAGATAACACTTAGAGTTATGTGCCTGGGTTCTCTGTCCAATAGTTGGAAGTGAACTGCCCGCTCTGGGCATGAAAGAGTGAGCCGGTTGTTTGGTAAATCAGTTGACTCATGCTCTACTTTTGAGAGAGATGCAAGCTAAGTTATCTAGAGTCGTGAATAACTTGATGACTCACTATGTGACTCACTTGGTGAATAGCTTGTTGTTATTCATTTGGGTGCATATTTATATAAAGCAAGGGTTCTGTTACAACTGTTTATTTTTTTACTTTATTTTCATCAGTGAGTTCTGATATGATAATCAGTTCTTGTACAAATGCATCGTTTTGTAGATAATTGGGGGCCTAGGCGCACACTTCTTTGCCTTCCCAGCGGTAGTGCTGTAATGACCACGGTCATACACGTCAGTTAACGTAAATTCAGGTGATTCATATTACGCTCGATAGTCCACAAATCATGTTGCTATACCTTCTTTATTGAGTCTCCCATCTAAGACATCCGTTTTCTCATCGCTTCAAGACGCCTCAGTCCTCCGTTATCCTATTTTCTCTGAGTTACTGAAACCAACCTCTTTATAAAATGAATTTGAATATGAGAGAGAACACCATTGTTTTGAGTCAACTTAGATATGTTTGATTACAAGATCCTTTGTGAGTGATGTTGAAAGCTTTAACTGTCTTTATTGTTAGTAACATTGGTTAAGTATGTGAGTGTTGAGTCTGCCAGTACAAACGACACCCGGGGTATTGTCCCTAGGAATAACCATGAGTTTCCAATTGCCACTGAAGTTATATTATTTGTTGCCCAACCATCAGAACATATATCTATATATGTTTGCTTAGCCAATATGAAACAATATATGCATATCGGGAACAAGAGAAACTTATATTTATTGTTAAACAAATATAAAGGCAGTAATAAGTTAACGAACATTTGAATAAATGTAGCCTTTCGTCCAAATCCTGTGACGTTAGAATTTCATACATTGTTAATATAAAGTTAATCGTTTGTTACTGGGGTTGTAGTCTTATCATTATGACATATTTAGTATGGGTGAGTCAGGTGACACAATGAAAGTTATGGTTAGCAGTTTGAACATATACTTGAAAAATTTCAGTTTGATACTGTCCTTAATCAATAAATTCCCTAATCATTATAAAGTGGAAGATTGAGGTAAGCCATGGCTATTCATTAATAGTTCTTTTTTTTTAATTATTAGAGGATTTAGATGAACATAATCACTTTTGATTCATAAATTATATGAAATGTAATGGAAAAGTACCCTTTGTTAATGTCATATATTTGCCATTGAACTTTCATATGAAGAGTACTGCATCTGCTATCATGGTCTGTGTGGTGGTGATACTAAGTTGGTATTGTCAAGGCGAGGGGGTGTGTGTGTTGGGTTGAGGGAAGGAGAGAAGGGGGGAGGGCAGACCACACGCTATAAGGTATTGTTACTTCTAAATATACATCACCTTAATGCACCTTAATATCAATGAAGACTAGAATATTCTTTCAATACACTTAGTAAGAGTAAAGACGATAATCATTCATATCATCATAAAGACAGATACAAACCCCTTGCTTAAAACATGAATTCAACCCTTTTATCCTATTGTAACTGGAATATTTTCATGTGGCTAGTGCTAGACGATTACACTCAGCTGACAAAACCCCTATTGTTAAAGCGTTATTCTGCATTGTAATTTCTCACAACTGATATACACTTTCCCTCCTCACCACCTAAATACTCCGTCTCATCCCTACAAAAAAAAAAAAAAAACCCTACTCGACGCACCCCTCCACTCTGGTATACTCATTAATGAATGATTCAGTTTCACAGTTCAGAGTTCGGGGTTCTCACCTCAGGGAGAGAGAGGATTGACAATGCCAAGTGGTAAATGCAGGAGTGGATCCAACTGTATATCCATTATTTATTAGGTCATTAAAGTCCCTATGTCATAAAAGGACACATATTGAGACAGCAGCCCGTCTCATCACAAGCTGGGAATACCAGCGTAAAGTGTGGTGACACATTCTAAGCATAATTTGTGTTTTGTCCCACATATTATATCTTTGCTTAATACATAGTGTGTTGTAAATGCGTAAGTAACAAAAGCTTCAACCCCTCATACACCGTCCTCCATCATCCCCAAGCTACCCTCTCCCTTTCACTCATAAATGCTTCGGATTCATGGGTGGATACTCTCGGGGGTTCACACCTCAAGGAGACGGTGGAATGACAACGCTGTGTACCAATCGGAAAAACTCCCAACTGTACATATTGTCATCTTTGAGGGCTGATTTCCTCACATTAGCATCGATTAAATTAGGTTAGGTTAGGTGAGGTGAGACGGGAAATGATAGTGTACTAGAACGTCCCTATTTACCGAACAAATTAAATATTCGGAAAAATATATCCTATTTTGTGTGATATAATATATAAATCCCTCACATTTATGAGCAGAGAGTATCCACTATCCATTTAATTGCTTTTTATAAGTCAATAAGAGTCAGACAGTCAGTGAATGAGACATCTTCAAAGCCCCAATTAACTCTGAAATTCATGAAATTAAAATTACGTCACTCTTGCCTCCCGCTGATCCAGTCATTGTCTCTATGTTTTTGTCTCCAAAAGCTTTTGATTTCTATTTTTTCACTCATCAAAGGCCCAGAACATTTTATAGCTGTTTGGAATTTTATAGAAAAGGACTATTAGTTTTATGTTGTGAGAGAGAGTGAAAAATAGAAAAAGTAAAAAGAGTACGACAGAGATATTTAAAGAAAAATGCACACATACTTACTTGCTTATGGTAGTCCATTGTGTCTAATGTGTCTTCCTCTTCTGGTTTATTGGTGAGTCCTACGATGGTTGTGGAGTCCAATCCTTGACGCATACTGCTTGTTTACAAACAGGGCATGTATAGTCTGGGTTTTGGGGCGGAGGCACAGCCACACTCGCATACATCCTTTGGCGTTGTTAACAAAGTAGACGTGTTCTTAAGCTTTTAAAGTGCTGAGGACTGAGAGTGAATACATGAGCACTGTCTGCATGCGTTCTTTCGTACGTGTAACCCAAACTAGAAAAGAACACATCAGTATGAACCTTTTTTTTTTTTGGAGGGTATCTTCTTCTTTTTTCATACTAACTTGTGTTTTTTTTTATGCTCAGGATCACTGAAATTATTTTTGTTTGTGTAATTAGATTTTCGTAAACATGTAAAGTTTTGTATAAATAACATGACATTTTATCTGTAAACTTTATTTTAATTGATATTCATCCCAGGACTCCTAACTTAATCCATCCATTACAAAAAAAAAGTATTATAACATTTACGCTGATTACAAACGGGTTTAATATTCATGGCATGAGCTGATGACTCTCAAACACGTGTATGGAGTGATGCTAGATATTGACACGTGTTACTTCAGAAGGGTACAGATGCGTGGGTGATTCTAGAACAGGGGTTCTCAACCAGGGGGGAATTCCCCCCAGGGGGGGGGAATTCAGGTTTTCATGGGGGGGAAAACTGATTCGGGAGCTAGAGATATGTTCGATGAGAAATCAATCACAGAATTTTGGCCCTTGATGTGCGATTCCTACCCAAAAGTGGCAGAAAGAGCTATCCGTGTCTTGCTTCCGTTTGTGTCGACATATCTTTGTGAGTCAGGCTTTTCAACTCAGTTGCAAATTAAAACGAAGCAACGTAGTAGATTAGAGGTAGAAAATGACCTGCGTTGTGCCCTTTCAAACACTCCTCCGCGAATCCCAGAATTGGCGAAGAAAAAACAATCACAGGTTTCTCATTGACTGTAATCTTCATCTGAATAAAATTAATTACAAATTTACAATATCCTGGTATTCTATTGAACTTTTTGTTTATTGCATTATGCTTCAGTTTGGCCTGTTAAGTAATTCATTATAAATATAAAAAACTATTTTCTTTTATTCAATTGGCATTTAATTTGTAAAACTCCACTATAAAAATAATCCATGTAAAATTGTAAATGTATATGTACTAATATGGATAAAATAAAGGATTTTCAGTATTATATGCATATTATTTGGAATGCACTTTTTGAGGCAGACAATCTTGGAAAGGAGGGGGGAATGACATTCTGACATATGGTGAAAGGGGTGCATGGGGCAAACAAGGTTGAGAACCACTGTTCTAGAACAACCAGTGACGTTACAACATCTTACAGTAATACAGCGTTTAATATCACATGATAAAACATCTGCAATATCAGTACTAACACATACGATCCATGAATTGGTCTATTTCATGTTAGCATTTTCATATGAATAGTAGTTATATTATGTTATCATTGCCATATAAACAATGGTTATATCATGGTATCTTTGTTATATAAATGAATTACACTGTCATGGAAGTATGATAGTTATACATAATCCTTATTGCTCTGTACGTAATCAACAGGGGGGGCAGAGTATATACATGTGTGTGTGTTTGTACGTCTATGTATGAATATATGCTCATATATTTCCCGCACTCACTATCCTCTCCCTCTCTCTCTCTCTGGCTCTGCTTTCTTCTCTCTGTATAAATATGCATATGTCCTCCCATTTCCCTTTATATGTATGCATTATACATATATGCATGCTAGGCAACACACTTCATCCCTTGACTGTGTTTTATACCGTGATTCAGGACGGTAACCATCCCGGGGCAAAAGTTATAAGGCACAGGGGACGCTTTGGTCGACTATTACACTTTTAACCTTCCATACATGACCTCCAATGAGCCTTGAGAGTAAGGCTGGCGGATGGCGTGAGGGTGTGGGTATCTAGTTGTGTGTGGGTTAACAGTATATAATTTTACCTCTAAGAATTAAATAAAACATACGAGTAAACAAATGTATGCCAATAAAAAACTGACTAAAGTTTGATTTACATATTAATGAAAGTGTTGGCCGTTAATTATACTTTGTCATTAAAACTTTCACAATTATAGATAATGTGTTATAATCATAAATTCAATTTCCATAAAGAGTAATTTTTTGTCTCTCTCTCTCTCTCTCTCTCTCTCTCTCTCTCTCTCTCTCTCTCTCTCTCTCTCTCTCTCTCTCTCTTTGTTATTGTTTTGTGTCTGTGTATCTTATTGCTTCTAAACTTTATCGACAGTATTATAATATTGGAATAAGTTAATTTTACCGCCACACCACCCAGTTAAGTATTGTACTGCGGTGTCCCTCAGGACTCATTTAGTTTAAAACTCAGGTTGAAACACGACGACCCACTTCAAGATAAGATATTGTTTAATAATACGGGCGTATATGTCTACCTGTTTATTAGCCTAATTCTGAAAAAAAAATGGAGCAGAATTTTAGTTGTAGATTTTGAAATATAGATATGGTATGTCTTTGAATGCCTAAACCTATCACTGTAGCATCAAACACTATAGGTGGTATCACGATACATAACTAAGTATGACATTGAATTGAATTAAATTGAATTTAAACAGTTTATTTAGCCAGAAAGCACAGATACAGAGTGGATAATAATAACAATATTAACATGGCTGAGCCAGTTGAGAACCTGAGCTCTCTTTTAGGCATAGTCACATTACGTTCTTTTTTCCCACAAAGAAGGATCATGACTTCTCTTTCTAGCCTGCCTTCGTCCTTCATCAACTCAATCTCTGACGAACTCATTGTCACTTAAAATATTCCTATACTTTCAACACTTCTCCACACATCCTCATGAGTAGATTATGCAAAGATTATCCAAGTAGCTCATGCAATTAATCACAAATAATTTTCAATCCAAATTAGCATTTTATACACCACAAATTTTTATTGTGTAGTGATAAACGTAGCATTAACAATAGTATTCGTAGTATAGTAGTAAACTACAGTAGTAGTTGTAGTAGTAGAAGAAGTAGTATGCAATAGTTGTAGCAAAAGTATAATATTGATAATACAGTAGCTTCAAGAAGTCTGATTGAGTTCAAGAGAGAGAGAGAGAGAGAGAGTATCCAGTAGATGGTCTATTTACTCAACAAATCTTGCCAAGTTCTGGGAGGAAACTATATGGGAAATCAATGGAGACGTCCAGCAGATAAATAGCCTTTTCTGCGTCCCTAACACAACCATCACGTCCACACCATGCTCACCACGCCCACATCACGTCCTCACCACATCCACACCATACCCTATTCACACCATGCCCACATCACGTCCACACCACGGCCACACCACGTCCACACAACGCCCACACCACGCCCACAACACGCCCTTACTACATCCACAACACATCCACACCGTGCCAACAAAACGCTTACACCAAGTACACATCATGTCCACGTCACGCTGCCACTCCACACTAACATCCACACAACATCCACTTTACATTCAAACTACCACCACGTCCACACTACGCCAACTCCACTTCCTCATTACCAACATATCCACAGCATTTCCACACCATTTTCAAACCACGCTCATACCACATCCACACCATGTCCACACTAAACCACTACCACGTTCACACCACCCCTACACAACCACCACGCCCACGCCACCCATACACAACCACCACGCCCACACAGCCACCACACAACCACCACGTCCACACCACGTCAACACTAGCACCATGCCCACACTATTACCATCTCTACACCACGTAAATGCTAAAACCACACCCACACTACCACGACGTCAACACTACCACCACGTCAACACTACTACCACGTCAGCACTACCACCACGTCAACACTACCACGACGTCAGCACTACCACCACGTCAACACTACCACGACGTCAACTCTACCACCACGTCAGCACTACCACCATGTCCACACTACTACCACTTCCCATCACTACTACTACTTTGTTGTCACACGGAATCGAGTATGACGATCATCCAGCTATGATACAATGATATGAGTTATTAGGGATGTTACCTTCATTGCTGAATTCTGTGGTGATTTAAGAGGCCGATACGGGACCGGTAAATGTTGCACGTGTGGAGGGCTACATCTAGCGCGGGAGGGGTGGCGACAGCATCTTTCTGGCGTTGGCGCTTGTCTAACTCGGTATGCAGTCGGGCTAACTTGAAAGTATTGACACCTTCTCGTGTGGTGCTCTTCCAAGCGTTACAGTGTGGACTGGTCGTCTCCCAGGTGAGGGAGTCGACTTGGCACTTTTTCTGGTTTGTCTTGAGACTATCCTTATACCTTTTCCGTTGCCCGCCAGTGTTACGTTTAAAATTCGTTAGGTGACTGTGAAGCACCTGCTTTGGCAATCTATTGTCGTCCATGCGCGCAAAATGGCCAGTCCAACGTAATTTTTAATGGAGAATGGGAGCCTCGATGCTGCAACAGTTGGTGTCAGCTAGAATAATGGCATTTGTTCTCTTGTCCTTCCAGAGAACTATGGAGGATGGAACGTACATTACTGTTCATTGGTGAAAGTTTTGAAGTGCCTTGAGGTGCCTCCTGTATGTAACCCATGTCTGAATGTCATATAGCAGGGTAGGGTGGACCCCTGCTCGATATACGTGCAGCTTTGTAGATAATTTCAGCTCCCTTTAACTGAAGACATGGGTACGAAGTCTTCCAAAACCTTGAGATGCGCATCTGATCCGATGTTGAATCTTTTCATCGATGTCCGCGGTGGTGGACAGGTGGTTACCCGAGCTACTGAAAGTGTGTAACATTAATTCGCTTTCACTGTGAGTGACGAGGGTAAGGTCGTCTGTATACTGAAGTTCAGTAATGGAGCTGCCAACACCTTTGATCCTGCCTAGAGTCGTCTAAGTTGAAAAGACCCTTCATCTGTCGGCTAAATTGGCACTTGCACGAACAAGGGAGGCAGCCAAGTAAATGGAAAGAAAGTTGGTACCAGTACATACCTTTGGCTTACCCCCGTTTGGGTGGGGAAGAACTCAGACTGGGTGCCATTGTGCAGAACACTGCCGTTCATGCCATCGTGGAGTTGCCTCACAATAGCAATGAATTTTGGTTGGCAGCCAAAACGACTGAAGGCTTCCCTTTTGACCCAGTCGAAGACCTTGGTAAGGTCGATGAAGGCCATGTACAGGTCACGACGCTGTTTTCTGCACTTTTTCTGTATCTGGTGGCAGCGAAGATCATATCAGTTGTGCCATGTGATGGTCTAAGGCAGTGGTTCCCAACCATTTTAGTACCATGCCCCACTTTTTTATCACAAATTTCTTCATGTCCCCCACCCGTTAATTGTTTATTATGATATAACAATATCAGTTTTGAAGAAGTATAACATAAAACATTGTATCTTTCAAATAAAACTAAAGGGTTTAACTTCAAATTTAATCAAATAAAGTCCATTTTATAATGTGTATAACATATCTACCATCAGATTAAATAAATTCAATTACAATCAATTAATGAGACCCTTGAGCCTGATGTTTACTGCAAAGAGATTTTATCCGAGGCAGAAATTTTGTTAATTTCAATCTCAAGTCGCCTCGTTTAGTGATATCCAGTCGGTTTCTTTCCTTCAGTAATAAGTCATTCACAGCACTAAATCCACATTCCACTAAGTATGACGGTGGGAATGGTAACAGTAGTTTTCTTGCCAAACTACTTGTATTTGGATATTTAGCTTGTGTTTCTTCACAGAGCCACATCATTGTTCCTTTTAATTTGAACAGGGCTTTAATCGAGTTATCATTTTGTAATTCTGAAAGTTCTCCTTGATACTCCATGGTTACATCTGACAGACCCACTAGCATTATTTTTAAGTGCTCCACAATAACAAGACAAGTAGCATCTGTTACCTCACATTTATTCAGCCAATAAAATTGTTCAAATTTTTTGACAGAAATATTTTCTTGGGATAATTCCAGAAATGATATAAAGCCAAATATCTTGGCCTTTGAATTAACAAGAGTCATATTTGTTCCTTGGAGCTCCTTATTTAAGACATTGAGTTTTTCAAATATATCTGCTAAATAACTGACAAGTGCTTTACCATCAACTGTCAGTAACAGAGTCATATAAGGTTTGTCATCCAAGAACTCACTAAGAATATCAAATAGTTCCATGAATCTTTTCAGGCAATTCCCATTTGATAACCACCTTTCATCAGTATGAAGTAATAATCTTACATAGTCTGCATTTTGATCCTTGCAAAATTGTTTGAAAAGACGCTCACATTTGGCATTAGCTTTTATAGTGTTGATGCATTTTATAACTGCATTCAATGTCTCGTTTAGAACAGGGGGAAACTTTTTTGGAAACTAAATTCTGTCTATGAATAACACAATGCACTAACAACACTTGGGGATTGTCGTCTTTCAATAATTTTAAAACTCCATTTTTCTTGCCCATCATCACTGGAGCACCGTCTGCAGCACAAGATATAATGTTCTCCATTGGTATCTGCTTATCATCTAAATATGTTTTTAATTTCTTATATATATCAATTGCAATAGTGGTGGTTTCTAATGCTTCGCAAAATAGCATATCCTCAATAAATTCTCCATTATCAACTGTATTGAAAAATTTGTATATTTAATTTTTCAACAAGTTGTACTTCTACATCACAACTCATTTCATCAATCCTGCTACTAACAGTATTATTACTGAGCGGCATGCTTTTGAGATCTTGGTCATCTTTTTCAAGAACTACTTTCAGAAAAGTTGATATTGCGGGCTTAATTAAATTCTCCCCTATTGTATGATTTTTGCCACATTTTGCTATGAGAAGAGAAATTTCATAACTAGCCTCAAGACCACGATCCTTGCTTGCACTTCTTGCAGAGAACAATGAATTTATTGTTGATCTTTTTTCAAACTTCTCCTTTAGGGATTTAAAATACTCCAGTTTTGAATTAACATGAATAATGTGTTTTGCCTTCAAATGATTTTCGAGACGACCTCTCTTCATGGATTCATTAGTCAAACATTGGTGGCACAACAGACAAAAAGGCAACCTTTCATCATGAGTCGCTGGTATGAACCCAAACAGCAAGTACTCATCTGAATACTGGCGAACTTTTTTTTTGGCGTGCACACTGTTCATTTTATGCATCATGGGGTTAACTGAAAAGTGAAAATGAAATATTTATATACTTAGGAAAATAAATTTAATATCTAACTTCTGTAACATACAAGGCACAATGTCAATATGCAGTTGCCATTTCAAGTAAATATTGAGCTTTATATTCACAGTTTTAAATTAATGTTACTGTGACAAGATCAATGAATGATTATTTTTATACATTATTTTCAGAGAATAACAAGATCAATAATCATAATGAAAAGCACTTTAACCAGCCCTCTCAGTGAAGCTACAAAACAGAGACAGATAACTATATCAACATGAAACTTGCATTTGTGTTTAATTCAATACTGCTTCCATGCTTTATTGTGCACATTTAATTTGGTTGTAGTTAGTTTCCTCTGTTTTTTTAGCTTCAGTGGGAGAGTTGAGCAGCTGACTAAAATTCACCTTCTTCCTTGACAGCAGATGAAGAACTGCAAAGTTAAACAAGTCAGAAGCCACTGATATAGCTGGTGCCAGATGCACGATAACATTAGTGGGTGAACACTTGACTAGATTTTTCATATTGCCCCCCCCCCCCCCTATTATTATTGAATTGCCCCCCCAGTGGGGCGTAGGCCTCACGTTGGGAATCACTGGTCTAAGGCCACTGAGATTTTGGGAGGAAATTTTTCGGATCAGGAAGAAGTCTCTTTAGGAGGACTTGAATGATAATCTTGTTAGTTACGGACAGTCACGAGATCCTGCAGTAGTTGCTATAATCTGACTGGTCTCTATTCTTCTTACAATATTGACGATGGAGGCGTCTATAAGAGCTTGGGGAATTTCCTCCTTTTCCCATATATTCTCCAAGAAAGAATGGAGACAGCTGGTAAGCGGAGGTCCTCCTGCTTCATACACCTCGTCTGGGATTCCATCAGCCCCTGAGGCTTTGATATATTTCATCTGTTTGTTGGCAGTAACTACCTCATCCAAGGATGAAGGATAGCTGAGGTTGCTCAGTTCTGAGTGCTGAGGGACCTGCTGGGTAGTCAGGATATCCATATTGGTGTTTCAGTTGGGCAGCTATTGGTAGTGCTCTTTCCAGTACTGAAGGATGCCCTTTTCGTCTTTAATTAGGGAGTTACCGTCAGATGAGCAAAGGGGAGCTGTGCCATGAGCGAGTGGGCAATAGAATGTTATAGTGGAATTGAAAAATTTGGGCATCTTGTATTGATATGCAAGTTTTTGCATTTCTCATGTTTCATTTTTCAACTATTCTTTGTTTAGGTTGCGATATTTGCACTGGGCCACCGCCTTCTTCTTGTGGAACGTATCTGCTTATTACATTGATTTCCCAGTCATTTTCATCAAAACAGCCCTGGTGCATTATTTCGATCTTGCTCGAGGGTCTCTGCATGGTTTTTATCATGACAGTATCGAAAATACCCCATATGGAACTGAGATTTGGGTTGTTTCTTGTCAGACTGTTTATCTATCCATGTTCGAGCTACCACTGGATCCTCCTGATGCTTATTGTTAAAACCTCTTCTGGAAGCTTTGTTGCTTTTGCCGTTTTGGGGCGACGTGAAGTGAGAGTTTGACACTCATGAGCCGATGATCAGTGTCACAGTAATCTGAGCCACGCATGGCTCAGGTGATGAGGACATCTCAATAATTCTTTCTCTGACAATGATGTAGTCAATGTTATGTCAGTGTTCGGATCGTGAGTGTAGCCACAAAACCCTTGAGCTTGTCGGCCTGCCTAAACACGGTAGTGATGAAATTGAGGTTGTGTGCAGCACACTTGCTGTTAAGGAGCAGGCTGTTGGAATTACACTTGCCTACTCCGTTTCCCTCTATGATTCCCTGCTATATGTCAGCATCTCTTCCAGCTCTGGCATTTAAGTCACCTAGGAGCACAACCTTATCTTCTCTGGGGATCGAGGCTAGCACTCTGTCAAGGTCAGCATAAAAGGCTTCCTTGCTGCCATTCTCTGCATCCAGTGTTGTTCATATGCACTGACGAAGAAGGCATAACGTAAGTGATTCAGTGGGAATCGGAGCATCATGAGGCACTTGTTGATCCCAACAGCTATTTCAGTTAACCTGCGTAGGATGGATTGGCGAATGGCAAATCCAACTCCATAAATGCGGTTTCTCTCCACAGCAGGTTTACGCTTCCAGAAGAAGGTATAATCATACCCCTGTTCTGTGAGTCGACCCTCGTGAGGGAGCCGAGACTCACTAATGGCTGCTATGTCGATGTTATACCTAGACAGCTCTTTTGTCACAAGAGCAGTTTTTTCAGGACGTTCATTTGTGCCAGTATCCAGAAGGGCCCTGACATTCCATGCAGTGACCATAAGAGATTGTATAGATTGTTTTTTCTTTGGTCTGTGATTATGATTGTGTTTTAGACAGCATAAGGGTGACCTTGCTAGGTGCGGTTGCCCAGTCAGGCTGGTTCTTTAGGCAGACTAATTTTAGGGCACCTTTTCTAGCCCCCTCCCCATGTGGGTGAGCAGAGTGGCTCCTCGAAGGGGCTGGTAAGTCGCATAGACAGGACCGAATTGCGCTGCTGCCAAGATCCCAGCACATAAACGACCATCTCAACTATGCCACCCCTATGCAGAGTTGTGACTAGAGACCACCGGCAGTCATCTCTGCCTGTCCCCGTCGCCACCGTCCGTCGCCATAGGGCTTTTCGCGGTATAGGGATATAGAGCAATGGGGGATTTGATGATGAGAAGTACTGTGTGATGAGCTAGATGATGGCTGCGAGTGAGTTTATTTATGTAATGAGGCAGGAGCGGAGGCTGCAACCACACATCTTCGGCTCTCCCTTTTACTGATTCCATGGTGCAAGTAAATGGGAATTGCCTTAGTAACTTGTCCTTCTTGCATTGCCTTTATTCGCCGGTGAGTCATTGGGTTCCCATGTTGGTTACCTCTTCCGCCTATACCGCCGTTGGGGTCTTACCGGAGCCTTGTAAGCATGTCTGTCTGGGGCCCACTGCTGCTTCGAGTTCCCCTGTTGATCTAGCCAGGGCCCACGAGGCACCCAGTTACAGTGTGTTGCCACGAGGAGGCAGAGTAGGAGTCTTGGTGGTGAAGAGGCTGTGTACTGGCAGGGGAAGACTTATGCAAGTTGCTTCCCTGCTCGCCGTGAGGGCTTGCCTTTCGGTAGCTGAAAGCGAGTGGAAGCAAACAGTGCTTGTATCTTAACACTAACATATTGCTGCCACACTATACTCATTACACCATCCTCCCCGCGCGCACACACACACACACACACACACGTACACGTTAACACTACCATCACGTCAAAACCATGGCAACACTACCACCACGCCAACACATCCATCACGTCCACACCACGTCAAAACTACTACCACGCCCACACTACCACCACGTCCACCCTACACTATCACCACGTCAACATTACTACCACGCCAACATTACTACCACGCCCTCACCTAGTCCACACTACCACCTCGTCCACACTACCACTCCGTCCACACCTAGTCCACACTACCACCTCGTCCATACTACCACTACGTTCACAGTACCACCACGTCTACACCACGTTAACACGACCACCACGTCTACACTAACACCACATCCACACAACCACTACACCGTCACTACCACCACGTCCACATTACCGCCACACTCATACTACAATACAACTATATCCAATCCTACACACCCTCATTACCACAACATCACCACGTTCATACCACATCACATCCACTTTTATTGAACCATTACTACTACCACACCACAACCACGCTCACACTACTGGCAAAGGTGTGGGTTCATTATAAGGTCATTATTTCGTAGGAAAGAAAAATTTCTTGTGTATTCCTGACAATTTCTTGAAAACAAATCTTCTCACTTATTGGTCACCGTCTAGATTTCTATTCTGATGAGAATAATATTTCCAACCATCTTGAATATGATTTACAGGAATAATGCAGAGTCGTGATTCTTTTCTAGAGACGCCTCTCCAACACAACAATATGAAGTACTGTATATTATTATTCCCGTGTTCCTTTTTTCTTTTTTATCTATTACTAGTTGCGGCAAGTAGGATCAGCTGTTTACTCTTCCACATCCCGTTTATAACATGCACTCACCAAGGAGTCTGAAGATACAATATTACACAATAAGTCAGTTAGGCACATGACGCTTTATCCTTGCTTCTGGTCGTTGTGATGACACTTTCATGTCACTTTCTACATTTGTCATACACCATCCTCACCTACCATCCCCTCCCTGTCTTGAGGTTTATCTTTTCCTTGATACACCCCAGACAATTAAAGTAAGAGAGGAGTAAAAATAATTAAGAATAAAACTCTAATACAAAGGCATCTTGTCACGGCCACAGTTTTATTAATGATACATAATTTAGGCTTTAAGCCGGACGACAAACATCAAGTATAAATAACCACACAGTATTAGGTTCTCTTGATATGAACAATACCAGTAAGCTCGCCGGTAGAAGCTCTTAAGGGTAAATAAAACAAACTTGTGTGCGGAGTTACAAAATAAATCACGGTATGTGTTTGGTTCTAATTGGTTGTATTTTCTTGATAATTAGTATTCATGTTACTACTACTTCTACAAATACTATTACTTCTATATTCATTAATATTCTTCTGAATATTTCACATTCTATTATTATTCATTAATTGAAGTGTGATTAAGTATCATTCTTAACGAAATGAGATTTCAAAATAAATTCTTACAAGTCTTATCAATTCAAGGTGTTTATGAAGCCCTCAACAGTTTTCCCTTTGGGTAGGTAAAACACAGCCTCCATGTCCATACCCTTCACGAAGCCCAACTCCTCAAACTTCACCCCATCCCTATTATAAGAGGTGCTAGCAGTATACGGAAAGAGGCCATCCCTATATGTCTTGAGAATTAGGTGCAAACCGAAAGAACTTAGGCCTTGACTACGGTACTCTGGCACGATGAATCGGTTGCCTAACATCCCGTTGTTGTATATATGACACCACCCCACAAGTTGGTCTTCAGAGGCGGGATCACTATCTCCCCGCTTACGGAGAGCCACTGACGGGACGCTCTGGAGCAAAGTCTCAAGGCCAGTCTGGCTTTCAGTCCACCGGTATTCCCAGGACGACATCACCGTTGGAGTGTCCTTAGGCCGAAGAGTGTCCAGGTAGAATCCTTCAGGAATGCTGTACGGAGAGAGAAAAAACATGTAAATTATATCGAAAATATGAAGCAAGAATACAATAGGTAAATAAGGAAAACTACAAATGTACATTAATAAAAGCTAAATATATGCTAATAAGGACATTAAATAGATTAAACTCTGAGTACGAGGATCTAAATTCTTACACTCACAGGTTTCTGATCTTCTTACTCAAGGGGATAAAGTTCTGTCTGAAAACAATGATCATTTAACTTACTGGTAATGAGGCAGTTTTGTGGCCCGATGTACAAACATACGGGAATCATCGAAAATATGAGCCTCAACGTCTCTATCACTGAGTAATTGGTTCTTCGCCATGCTCACCAGCTGTAGGGAGGTAGATTATATATATATATATATATATATATATATATATATATATATATATATATGCGGGTCGTTTGCTGTCGCAAGATAGCAAAATATAACTAAAGTAGTTTAAGTAATGTTAAGTAAGATTGATCCACATTATCGTTTAGGACCTGTTAGACGTTTCCAAAAAAGAAAAAATACGTAAAAGTTGTCGACAATCGGCAATTATCGACAATTATGAATGACCCGGGCTCGGTAATGATACATAACTACCTTATTGGAGATTAACTGGAACTGTTACGAACGAACCTTGCTGGAGATGGTCTTGGGACTGATACTAAAGAACACAGGTTTCCTCCAGTCCAACCCAGGCAACGAGCCAAGCATCCTTGCCACCTCCTCCTCATCCTCCTCTTCCGTGTTCCAGAACACTGACAAACTCTGCACCTTTTTCTGGACGACACAATACAAGAGGTTAATATACGAGCACCACAGTTACCCCACAGACCTGACAAACAAAGTTTTGTGCAACAATTATGCAAATTTAGGTAAACAACCGTAAATGTGAGCTTGACAAGGTGTACCTACAGTACCGTGTAACAGAGTGGTGATCCATTGACATTAATTTCATCAGTTTAGGCATTGAATCTTACAGTTTGGATGTTAGTTAGTGTGAGGAGGACATTGATGTTACTCTGCAGTAGGTCTTACTGTGATGTCCAGTCCTGGTTTACTCTCTTCGTCAAATCTGACTCCACTCCACTGGTGCCTCAGCCAAGCCTCCCATTCATCATTCTTAATTAAAATAAATATTTGTTCAAGCCCCTTTCTTTATTTTAACCTTATATTATTGGGATAATTTATATGATTATCGATGGTTTACTTAATTGAAGTCGCATTTTCAAGGAGGAACATTTCTTTATTGTTCTTTATTGAGGTATTAGATGATGCTATACGAATGGGCAATGGATACCAGGTATTGGGAGAGAGACAGAGGAAGAAAGATGATGAGATAATGGGAACACGCGACAACCTCCCTTATTATTATATGAATTACTTGTATGTATATTATGTATGCTGGATTATATATCATGTATGTATATTATGTATGTGCTCCATTTATGTAGCTAGCAGCGTGTGGCAATGTTATTACCATATCCCACATGCCTAATTAATGTGCCTGGCGACGTATGGAAGCTGCTAATGTATCACTTGCCATACGTCGCCTATAGCAGTTGACAAGGAGCCTAGTCAGGGAGACCGCTGCTCTCCTCTGTGTACATACTCTTATCCAGTAAACCGAACCTACAAAACTATACAGGTGTTTGTGTTCTCTCCTGTATATAGAGCTTATTATTCAGAACCTAACATTACTGATATACATTTATGGGTGAGTGAATCTGATGTGTTCTAGTCTAGTGCATGTACGTTACGGCCGACGTATACATGATAATACATGCACGAGTATATACATATGGTGCATGGATAATCTGTGCGAACCAGATCAATGTATTATTTTGTAAGGTATAGTACATATATGGCGGGTACATTATATACATATATTGTAGGTACAATACACACATGCAAGAAGAGGACACATGAAGCAAGAGCAAGATAAGTGACAGGGAAGAGATACAGTAAATTACAGTACTTAGGGATAGCTTGAAAACAGTTCTCTGAATTATTCCCTTTGATCACAACATATTAACGTATTCCAAACAAACACACATTCATTGTAGAGTACAGGTAGAGTTATAACGAAGAGGTGACATAATATGAAACTGCAACACCAGACTTACCGTACTGAAGGCTGGAGTAGCCACCACCAGAGAGGAACACCCACTGTCACCAACACTGCGTTCTGGCACGTACAACTTGGTTCCTAATTTCTCTGTTAACCCATAACGTATTCCTGCCTCCACCGTCCCATGTAGCTGCCGGGGTTAGAGTCATTATTTCAAAGGCAAGAAATTCGAGTTAGTAATGAGTGGGTATTTTCACTTGTTATCTCTGATATTTTCTTATACAGGGTATTCTTATTCTCTAGTGACGTCTGTTTAATACCAAACACTATATTTTTTTATGTATATTGTAACCTAACCCAACCTAACCTAACCTAATTTATATTTTCATGAAAAATCAAATATAGTCAATATATTTATCTTATATATGAATATTTCACTGCATAGAAAAAAACATCTGCTTTTTTACAATTGAGATTGAAAATACGTCAATTCTAACGTCACTTGCTGCTTAGTAAGCACACACGAGACTTAAACATTAAGGTGCAATCACCCATGTAAGCAGTATCGATTATAATGGAATTACATCATATATACCATAAGTCAACCCTTTCCATTTTTGTACGTTACATCAACCAAGAGATATTAACCAATTTACCTTAGCATCCTAAAGCTAGGTTTGGTTAGGGTTTAATACGTTTGGTTATGTTAGGTGAATGTTAGGACGTTGGTAGTTGGGGTTAACTTAGTGTTTTCTTAGTTTACGTCTGATAAAGTTAGTGTTTGCTGGGGCTGGCTGGCTCTTTGCGTCATATTTTTATGTCGGAGCCTCCGTCGTGCTCGTGGTAATTTCCAAACATTACAAAAGGTGATAACTCACAATGGCAGAGTTGGGCAGGTGGGATGCTAGCCTCTGCTTCAGCATTGGTAGATCCTTCCCGTACACACACCTGAGGTAGTTGCCAGCCATCACCTGTAGGGTTACATATTTTTATTGACAAACAATCACACATAAACAAACACACAATAAACACCTGTATTATGTAACTCTTTCCCTAAGGCATCCGACTGTTGGCGAGGGGAAGAAAGACCTAAAATAATCAAAGGCATTCTGTTGAGGTTCTGACCAGACAAAAAAGGTGTTCCTTATATTTAAGAATGGTGATGGGAGATTGTGCAATGTTGGAGTTTATGACTGATGGAACGATAAAAACCAAACGTCATCCGCAGAAGTAAGTGAGGGGGAAGGCCCGTAAGCCACGCCCTACGTCTATAGCTACTGACAAGTGATCGTGGGCCCTTTGTGCCCGGTGGCGAGTCCGGTGGTACAGTTTACCGAGGCGTGAAAGTTCGAACGCTCGTCCTTGGCTAGCGCGCAACCGCCGTCCGGCTGACAGCGTACAGCGACATCGTTTTCCAGATGGTCGTGGTTGTTATAATCATGGTCATGGTTATATTCATGGTAGTGGTTGTTATAATCATGGTTGTGGTTGTTATAATCATGGTCGTGGTTGTTATAATCATGGTCCTGGTTGTTATAATCATGGTCGTGGTTATAATCATGGTAGTGGTTGTTATAATCATGGTTGTGGTTGTTATAATCATGGTCCTGGTTGTTATAATCATGGTTGTGGTTGTTATAATCATGGTCCTGGTTGTTATAATCATGGTCCTGGTTGTTATAATCATGGTCGTGGTCGCTATACTCACAGTATCTAATATGCTATAAGAAGGAATAGAATAAAGGTTAGAATAATTAGTTAAAGAAATATTCGCCATAAGGAGAGGTTAAAATCATAAAAAAAAATATTATGAATCATCGATGATCATTCCGAGATAAATTATATTATGAAGAGAAGTGACCTTGATTCTGGTTAGATTACTCACCATCTGCTTAAGTCATCACCTGTGTTAAGTCATCATAGTCATCATCTACGTTAGTCAGTTTTAGGCCCATCTCACATGACTGACCGACCATCGATGTTCTTTCCACGCGAGGGTGTTAGTTTTCAATGTGTCTTATTATTTACTCTGGTGAATGAAAGACCTCCTACCGTCACTGACGCAGCTATGGTCAATTTGGTGTTATTCTTGTTTATAAATGCCTCCTAATCTGTCTGAAGTCTATCCGTCCTGTCTATTGCCATCCCAACTGTCTGTTCGTCTGCGTGGTGTTTGAATGTTAGCCCGTCTGTACTCTTTGTGTCGTAAAATCTGTCTGTTTTATCCATTGTTGGCGTGTGTCTGCCTGTTTGTCTAATGTGAACCAGTCAGTCAGCTGTCTGTCTATCATGTTAGCTGCCATATTGTCTATTTGTGCATGTATGAATCTGTCTATTTTGTCAACCTCCTGTCTGTTTCACTGTCTATATTCATCCTGTGTATATTGTAGTCATCTTTTCCATGCATTCCTGCTATTATCTTTTTATCTCTTCTCCATTTCCAAGTACAGTCAGCCACAGGAATAAGTATACACTGTAGCTGTAAGGTCGTCTGGTAACTTTGAAACTGAGCATCCAGACGCATGATGAAACTCAGCTCCCCCCACCTGTTATCTCTAACTCTTTTCTGTTTCCCCTTCTTTATTCTTATATTTACTCATCTTCCTTCCTGTAATAATCCAAACAACATTAAAAAAAAGTAGGCTAAGAAAAAAGTGGGGGGGGGGGAGGAGGAGGCAGCCGTACGATAACTGCAATCGTGGGCTGACAGAGTACAGCGAATGAGGGTGCGCCAAGTCCATAGACTTGCATCGTTTTCCAGCGTAAATAAAATGGTTAATTAATGGCTTCCTAAAGAAACCACCGATATAGGACCAAGTTTGTTCCATTCTACGAATTTTTTTGCGATTTTTACACCAAGTTTGATAAAAACGATTGTGCCGTTTCGGCTACCCAGAACAGACACACACACAAACATACATACAGACAGACAGACAGACAGACAGCTAGTCCTATAGTATATTAGATAGTTGATTGGTTCAAGAAACATGTTCGTATAGCTGTCCATTTATTCATACTAAATATGTTGGCACTTGGTAAGCAGACCTGTTATTCACTAAAATAATGTTAAATATCTGGACTATCAAAATGCAAATGATTTCAAGGCATTAGCACTTCAGAGAGGATGTTAGAAAATTTTAAATGTTTTTTTTTTATATAAAAGGTCGAAGTCAAAGATGAAATATGCTTTCGAATGAAGTCTTTTCATATTTCTTTGTTTTTTACCAAATATAAAGCAAACAGAAACAAATGACACAATTGGTAATGAACTACAGTTTGTATGGCTGTATATATCCCAAATCATTTATATAACTGATAAAACTCGATATAAATACAGTATGTGCCCAGTCCGGGGAGGGGGTAAAACCCTCAGGGAAACTGCCACTGGACTTTGATGGAATTTCGCTCACATGGCACAACAGCCAGCAAACCTCAACTATCAAATGTCAACAGATGTCGGCGCTGTGGTACTTAACCAACAAAAACATTTCTCAACACCCACGAGCAGATTATTAATTACTTTATCCACTAACTTGGCATTGTCTATATTCAATACCGCGTTGTGACAAGATTTAAGTAATAGTATATGGTACAAGGTATTAAGAAGCGATGTAGAGGTTTAACATTTTCATCCTCTGTCATCAAGTATCAAGAAATTTGGTGCAAATGAACGAAAATCTCGGCCAATGAATCTGATTGACGAGTCAAGAGTCCAGCTGATCTGGCTCCGAAGTCCAGTGACTGTTCCTCTGAACGTTTTACCTTCGGCCGGACTGCGCTTATATAAGTGTGTCTATTTATATCGAGTTTTATCAGTTATATAAATGATTTAGGATATATGTACAGCCAGTCAAACTGTAGTTCATTATCTATTGTGTAATATTTTTGGTATCATTTGTTTCTGTTTGCCTAATTGTTGGTATAAAACGAAGAACCAATCAGCTATTTTCTTAAAAGAGGGGCGTGGCTAACGAGCCAGGTTCGTGTGAAAAGGGTAAAGTCGCACATACGGCCGTATTCAAGATGGTGCAGAGTAGGGTTTCCCAACGGCAATGTCTACGGTTGGTATTCAAAAAACATAGTGAAAGTTCACGGCGTGGTCAGTGTCTTTGGATATTCGTAGGTATTGCCGAAGAATTACTGGATTGTTCATGAGAAAAGGGAGGCGTACAAAGAGCAAGCCGTATAAACAAATACGTTCATGATCAGGCATTTCCTACCATCTGTATGTAGTAAGTGTTTGACTGTAATCGAAGAAAAAAATATTTTCTTAAAAATACAATAATGAGAAAATTTGACTACTTTTTAGGAACGCCACTGCTGTTTATAAATCTATACAGTATTGTTTATTTACGGGATTTATTTTACAACTTTCCAACCTGAACATGCAGATGATTGTTTGTTACTTGAAGAACGGTTTCTTTATGCTTTAAGGAGTATTTTACTAAACTTCTGTTTGGAGAAATAATCTGAATATTGATGTGCATGAATGAATCGAAATGAGTCAGTATTACTCTCGTTCACCAGGAAATGTGCTGAGGCTGTCAGGTTCTAAAATTTCAAAATGAAGAACAAAAATTATTCTTATTCAACAGGATGGATGGTCTACACCAGATAACTGAAATTAAAATGGCTTCATAATGTTGCTCGTTAATTAATCCGCGAATTTCTACCAAAATATTACAGATTAACTTTTTAATGTTTTCGGTAATCATTAGGTTAGATGACAATAGGTTTTCTAGTGCAGTTCATCCGTATTCACATGTTGGGAGCCCTGGAGCAAGACACACGGATTGATCGTTCTAGAATACACGCACTACATTAGCAATGTAGTCATTCTCTAGACTCCTAGAGCAGTGATTCCATACAAAGATACCCTACGATCCACCGTCTTTAATACGGCCGTTTGTCATTATAAGAGTAACTTTCCTGTGAGTCAACACCGTGACCAACGAAGGTAAATGACTACTATGAGAACATACATTTACTTAACTTGAACTTGAGGTCCTCCTGCACAGAAATATTAAAGAGACATTGAACAAGAGAGACCAATAGACAGAGACTTAGAGTACTATAGAGAGAGAGAGAGCATGAAAACCAAACAGAAAGAGAAAATGACCTGCAGAGGACGCCTATGTGGAGATCCAATATACAGGTATGATCAAATATACATCTCAGGCCTTTGGTGGACTGTAAACCCGTGGTTTTAGCTGTAGGGAGTCGAAATAATAAAAAAAAAGCGTCAGTATGGGAACGAGAAATAGGATCACACAGAACACATCTCAAGGAGCTGATCCATTCTCCGAGCCCAAAGGATAAATTTCAGTATCTTCGCGGACACCTACTGTAGTATCATAACTGGCAATATCCATGACCTACTATTTAGGATCGACCGGGTTACTCACAAAGATGACAGTAGACTGCCAAAGCAACTGCTCTACAACCATTTTAAAATGGTTAATATGGTAAAGGTGACCACCTGAAGAAGTAAAATTATTAAATTTAGACAAAGCTTTTAAACGTGCAACTCAACTGGAATAAGTGGGAACACTACTCCAAACTGTGACGCTTGGACTACCTCACTCGATGTAGCCTTCCACACACAAAATTTGTGCTAACGGCAAGGCCAATTCCGCATTAGCCTCTCGAGCCACTTAAGAACTCATCACAGAAGGTGAAACAACAATTTTAATATTCCTATCATTTTGTCATCTTTAGATGATCGTGATAATGACTCAGAATGACAGAAAAATAAAAACGAGAGAGAAGGAGAGAGATTTCGACAGAGTATACAGGAATTTGGGACAGGTAGAGAATGAAGACTGGAGACACAGTTTCTCTTCACCCAAAACAAAAGTAAAAAATAAACATACATTCACTCATCACCTGTCCTGATTAATTACATACCTTTGTTCTGGGACCGTGGAGAAGGAAAACATTTTATGAACTGACTACACCGACTACGCAGTTTGACAATATATACCCCCAGGAGTGACTGAAGTTTTGTAATATTTGAATTAATTCATCATCACGCGAGCGTTGAGCATTGTGTTGTAAGAGGCGCCAGATGGAATAAGAATCTCAGAAGCTCTCCAGCCATTCTCTATATATTGATCATTTACCTCTGTCTGTTAACACCTGATGTAAATATTTGTAAAAACAAATCGAAACCATGCAAGAATTGATAAGAATATATTCATAATTGAAACCACACATAATAATATAATCGATCATCTACCTGCAAAATAATCACAATATTATTCAAGCTCAAGTGTATTGGAGCATTGTCATATAAACACGATCATATGGCCTCTGTAATCTGACGTAACAGAGCGTGAGGTGCTTGAAGGATATTTCTTTACAGGTGGGGCGAACTGCGTCAAACTACCTGTCTGGTGTCATTACAATATTTTTGTTCTCGTTACTGGGTAATCTTTAAAGTGAGAAACATTATTAATAATTATGATATTCTTTAATATTATAAATTGCTACATAATATTCGTAGAATCGAACGGAAATGATTCTTTCTTTCTGATTATTTTTAACATTTAGTTTTCTACCATAAAAAGCAAGAATTAATTATATGGTGCTGATGGGTCATGGTCGTTAAAGCATCTGGGGGTAACAGATCTTAGGGGTCATGGTCGTTAAAGCACCTGGTGAAATAGATCTTTGGGGTCATGGTCGTTAAAGCATCTGGGGAAACAGATCTTAGAGGTTCGTGGTCGTTAAAGCATCTGGGGAAACAGATCTAGTGAACGATGCTTAAAGACTTGTACATAACACAGCTTTAAGTGACCGTCGAGACGGAGACTAATATCAACTAACTTTTAACTTTGGTTTAACATATAAATGAAAGTGTTGCTCAGTAATCATACTTTGTCACTTATCACCTTTAACATAAATTTTCTAACTTTTGTATTTTTTTTAAATGTGCAATAATTATTCATTCAATTTCCATACAGAATTATTTCATCCGTCTATAATTGTTTTGTTGTTTTTGAATATCTCTCTCTCTCCCCTTCTTTCTCTCTCTCTCTCTGTCTCTTTTTTAATAACTTCATTATAGGAAGTGAAATTTTGGGGAATATTTCCTGGCGTCAGTATGTATATAAAAATCAGTTTCTCCTCTATTCGTATTTTCTAAAAGAAATATTATACAAGATAAATATTACCCGTTATCTTAATATTCAGTATTAATAACATCAATTTTTTAAGAGAGTAAATTATATATCTTTATAGAACGTCTTGTCGTGAGCAACATCCCAAAAATTTCAGGGAAACTTTTTAAACAGGAGAAGTGAGCAAGGAAGCGACAGTTAGCATTTGGGGTCCAACCACACTCTATGATGGATGGCTCCTTTCCCACATGTGAGGAAGCGATTAAAACAGTGGTAGTTGTAGTAGTAGGAGTTGTGTTGTGGAGGGAGGATAGGGGTCGTAATAGCTCTGGGTTTTTCGACAGAGACCGGGGTCTTAACAGGGACAATCAGCCATAACTACAGGCTTATTACTTGTGAATGTGTAGTGCGTCAAGTGATCACAGTGCCATCCACCTGTGGGCCTCCTGAGTGGATACTGGTGATAGTTATTGGAGAGCCGGTAACTGTATGGCAGGTGGCGCTGGTGTTGTTTAGTGCCACGTAGGCCGTGGAGTGTAAGTAAGCATAAATTGTTTGGTTTTAGAGGCAATGAAATGGTTATAAAGGGATGTTGGAGGCCATAGATAAAAACTAAAAGTAATAATATTAGTTGTACAATATAAAGAGACGAAAGACTAAGAGTATTCATTTGTTTAGGAAAGAGAAAAAGTGAGAACAACCATTAGGTCATGTGAGAGTACGAGAGGGAGAGAGTATCTAGTGGAGGGTCCATTTACTACAAAAACTTACCATGTTCTGGGAGGACACGATATGGGACATCAATGGAGACGTTCAGTTGCTAAATGACCTTGTCTACCTCGCTAATGCTACCACCACGACCACACCATGTTCACATCACGCCCAAATTATCACCACATCCACAGAAACGTCAGCATCATACTCACACTATCCTTACACTATCCGTGAATATTACAGTGGTTCACTATAAAAATTCTACGGTTGGCCACCGTATTTTGTTTTACGGTGATTTTCTATAAGTTCAGCGTTTTACAGTGACAAACCATCGTCGCCTGCTATGACATTTACGGACGCACTGTAAATTTTACCGTGGAACACTGGCAACTAGGCTGCCAGTATTCCACCGGAAAATTCACGGTACATTTCTTACAGTGCTCATATTCATACCACGTTCGGTCCACGTTCACACTACTGTACATCCACACCACACTACACCCACACCACACAACGCCCACACCACACAACGCACACACCAAACCACGTCACGTCCATACCACACCCATACCACGTTCACACCACGTCCACACAACGTATACACCACGACCATACACCGAACCACGTCAAAACCATTTCTATAGAACCACCACTCCTATCACACCATAACCACGCTCAGGCGACTACCATGTACTAGTAAAGGTACAGATACAGTGCGGGTGATTATACAGGGATATTAATTTGAACATTTCGATAATTCAGATCTTCAAAGTGAGAACCAACTTATATTACCAGGTCTTTATTTCGTATGTAAGAGGAAACAGTAAATTGTATTCCTGACAATCTCTTTAACACAAAACTTCTCACTAATTGGCCACCGTCAATGTTTTCTACTCTGGTGAGATCAAACGTTCCAAACATCTTGAATGTGATTTCCTTAATACAACGAGAGTCGTGATTCGCTGTTTTCTTATTTAACTTTTTTTAGGTATAAGTTAGTCTGTATATAGAGACGTCCCTTCAAAACAGTAAAAATAAGCTTATTTCATTACTTACTATTTTCATCCAATACTAATTACAAGTAAAATCAGCTGTTTACTCTTCCACATCCCGTTTATAACATGCACTGACCATGGAGTCTGTAGATACAATATTACACAATAAGTAGTTAGACACATGACGCTTTATCTTTGCTTCTGGTCTTTGTGATGACACTTTCATGTCACTTTCTACACTTGTCATGCACCATCCTCACTCACCATCTCCTCCCTGTCTTGATACACCCCAGATAATTAAAAGTAGGAGAGGAGTAAAAATAATTAAGACTAAAACTCTAATACAAAGGCATCTTGTCACGGCCACAGTTTTATTAATGATACATAATTTAGGCTTTAAGCTGGACAATAGTGACAAAAATCAAGTATAAATAACCACACAGTATTAGGTTCTCTTGATATGAACAATACCAGTAAGCTCGCCAGTAGAAGCTCTTAAGGGTAAATAAAACAAACTTGTGTGTGGAGTTACAAAATAAATCATGGTCTGTGTTACGTAAACAGAGGTCCTCCTGCTTTATATACCTCGGCTGGGATTCCATCAGGCCCTGTGGCTTTATTATTTTTCATATACTTGATGTGAATAGCTACCTCATCACCGGATAGAGGACAACTGAGGTGGGTCAGCTGTGGGTGCTGAGGGACCTGCTAGGTTGTCAGAACATCTGCATAAGTGTTTTGGTTGAGCAGGGAATTGTTGTGCTCTTTTTAGCGCTGACGGATGCCTTCTTCGTCTTTTACTCGTATTAGGGACTTACCGTTGCGCGAGTAGTTGGGCCATACATTATCTAGCTGAAATTGAAAAAAATCATGAATCTAGTGTTGATCCGCAATATTTTGCATTTCACATGCTTTATTTTTCCATCTAAAATTGCGAAATTTGTGCTGGGCCATCACTTTCTTCTGGCGGAAGGTATCAGCTTTGGTTCGAAACTGAGGGTTGTTCTACCAGTCAGTGAGAGCAGCACATATACCATTGAGGAGAACGTCAATTTCATGGTTATTTTAATCAAACCAATCCTGGTGTTTTCTTTTGATTTGGCTGAGGTGTCTCGTTGTAGGTGTTTTTATGACTGAGTCGAAGATATCTCATTTGGCACTTCAATTTAGGTTGTTTGTTATTGGGTTGGGTTGATGAGCAGCTGCTGTCTGAAAGCATGTTCTCTACCACTTGATCTTCCAGTTGCTTCGTCCTAAAACCTCTTCTGGAGAATTGTTGCCTTCGTCGTTTTGGAGTGATGTGAAGGGTGAGTGTGGCTCTAATGAGCCAATGATTTGTCTCACAGTGGTCTGAGCCAAGCATGGCTCAGGTGATGTGGATATGTCGGCGATATCTTTCGCTGACACTAATGTAGTCAATAAGATGCTGATGTTTGGATTGTAGGTGTTGCCAAGAACCCTTGAACTTGTCGGCTTGCCTAAACAAGGTGTTGGTGGAAGTGAGGTTGTGTTCAGTACACTTGCTGAGGAGGGGTAGACCGTTGGGATTACACCTGCCCACCCTGTTTCTCCCTATGGTTCCCTGACATAAGTTAGCATCTCTGCCAACTCTGCAGTGAAGTTACCTGGGAGCAAAATCTTAACTTCTTTGGAGATAGAGGTTTGCACTCTGTCAAGGTCGGCGAAAAACGCATATGCACTGATGAAGAAGGCATGACGTGAGTATTTCAGTGGGACTCTGAGCGTCATGAGTCGCTCGTTGACCCTAAAAAGCATGTCAGTTAGTCTATGTAGAACGGATTTGCAAATGGCAAAGCCAACTCCATAAATGCGGTTTCTCTCCACAGGAGGCTTACTCTTCCAGATGAAGGTATAGCCGGGCCCCTGTTCTGTGAATTTATCCTCATCTGGGGGCCGGGACTCACTAATGGCTGCTATGGCGATGTTGTACCGAGACAGCTCTTTGCTACAAGAGCGGTTCTTCTTTCAGGATGTTCATTTGTACCAGTTTCTAGAAGAGTCCTGAGATTTCATGTAGAGACCATAAAAGGTTGTATAGCTTGTTTTTGCTTTGATCTGTGATTATGTTTTGGATCGCATTAGGATGACGTTACTTGGTGCAGTTGCCCAGTCACGTTGTTTTTTTAGGAAGGCTATGTTAAGGGCACATTTTCTTGTACCCTCCCCATGTAGGGTGAGCTGAGTGGCTTCTGGAAAGGGTTGGTCAGTCGCATACACGGGACCGGTTTGCACTGCTACCTAGATCCCAGTGCATAAACGACCATCTTGTCTATGCCGCCCATGTGCAGAGTTGTGACTAGAGGGTCAAGCAAGTCATCTCTACCTGTCCCCTTCTCCACTCGTCTGTTGCCAAAAGACTTTTGGTGGTTCAGGAGTATTGATGGTAATGAAAAGTATAATGAGCTGGATATTGGCTGTGCATGAGTTGATTTATGTGGTGAGGCTGTAGCGCAGGCTGCTACTACACATCTTGGCTCTCTCGTTTCCTGATCAAGTTGTGCAGGTAGCTGCAACAATTGGGGAGAGGGCGAGTTGCAATGGACTGCCGATAGTCCAGTTTTTTGGTTTTCGCTTTTGTACCCTGTCCATCTTGCACTGCCTTCATGCTCCGGTATAGGTGTCTGGTCCTGTGATGGTCATCTATTCCTGTTATTCTGCCGTTGGCGTCTTACTGGAGCTTTTAGGTATGGCTGCCTGATGTGTGACTTCATCGCAGTTATTAGTTCGGTATTTACTTCCGTAGCCTTATACATACCAGGGTTAATCTGCAAGGCAGCGGGGCAGTGGATGGTAGGCGCCAGGGCCTGTCTACATGTCAGTGGGCCTATGCACCGTTCCTTTGGGGCACACAGCTGCTCCGAGATCCCATGCTGGTCTAGCCGGGGGCCGCGAGAATCTCAGCTACCGTGTGTTGCCACAAGGAGGCACAGCAGGAGTCTTGATGGTGTGAAGAGGCTGTGTACTGGCAGGGGAAGACTTACACAAGGATGCTTCTCTGTTCACCACGAGGGCTAGGTGAATGCGTAAGGTCGCAAATAGTGCCTGCATCTTAACACTAACATAATGTGGCCATATTAAGCAAGTTATACCACCCTATGTGAACACACACACACACACACACATTACACATCCACACTTTTTCTCTATCACACACAGTCGGCTAGGAACTAAATTTGTATTCTTCTGCATATTTGTGTTTTGGCGTTAAATTCTGTACGTGGCTTTGAGTGTCAGTACAACTTTATGTACTATATTATAACAGATGTTTGAAGGAATTCTTATGCCATTGTATCAAACAGGAGGAAGTTCTCCTGGACCGGGAAAAGAGTTATGCCATAATAGAGAGAGAGTGTCTCAGCATTGAATGGGCTATTGATAATTATAAAAACTACTTGTATGGAAGAGAATTTGTCCTTCAGATTGATCAATAACCTCTAACATATTTGGGAAACCTGAAAAACTACAATAGTAAACTGATAGAGAGGTCTTAGTCGATGTCCATTACCTTCTAGGACAAGCCACAGTGAACTGTAATTTTAAAATTTTCTTAAGATTTTTCGCTTATTCGGGGAGCATTGTAAGGGGTTCATATTCCAGTCCAATGATTGTTGGAACTGTGTTGTTCAGTGTTGGGTTTGTTCTCTGCATTTGAAGCAGGAGTTGCTCATAGATAGTTCGAACCGAGTCATAGTGTAGGGTATAACCATATGGCTGAGACCTTCCACAGAAGAAAGTGATTGCCCAGCGAAAGCTTTGCAATCTAAAGAACAAAAGGTGGAAAAATAAAGCATGTGATAGGCAAATATTTGTGGACCAAGGCGTTAATTTTTAACTTGAACTCAAACAATATATGGCCCAACCATTCATGGCCCCCTTCCACTCACCCGACGGCATCTCCCGAATTAAAGAAAAAGGGCGCCCATCAGTGCTGGAAAGAGCTTTACCATTCGCTGCTCAGCTGAAGCACCTATGTAGATGCCCTGACTACCTAGCAGGCCCGTCAGCATCCAGAGCTGAACCTACTCAGTTATCCTCCATCCTGTGATGAGGTAGCTACTGCCATCGAACACATAAAAAATAACAAAGCCACAGGGCCTGATTGAATCCCAGCCGAGTGTATAAAGCAGGAGGGCCACTGTTTACCATCCATCTCCACTCTCCCCTGGCTGACTCCGTAGCCTTGTGTTCAGCTGCAGGGAGTTGCACGTATAGTGATCAGTGGTCCTCTCCACCATGCTGTATGGCAGGGAGATATGGGTCACGTAAAGGTGGCACCTCAAGGCCCTTGCAAACTTTCACCGACGTAGTCTATGTTCCATCCTCCAAGTTTGGTGGGAAGACAAAAAAAAAACAAATGCTAGTATTCTCGCTGATACCGACCAATAGGAGTATCAAGACTTCTTTAATCCATAAACAACGACAGTAGACTGCTAACGCAGCTGCTTTACAGTCGCCTAATGATTGGTAAACGTACTGCTGGCGAGCAACGGAAAAGGTATAAGGACAGTTTTAAGACAGATCTGAAAAGTGCCAGATCGACCCCCTCACCTGGGGGATGATTACTCCACACCGTAACGCTTGGAGAATTACCACACAAGAAGGTGGCAATACTTTCGAGTTAATCCAACTGCATACCGAGCGTGGAATAGGCTACCACAGTACATGTAGCCGTCCGTTTAGATTGCAACATCTGTGGACGGTCCCGTATCGGCCTCTCGAGTCACATGAGAGCTCATCATCTAAGATGATACCATTAATAACTCATACCATTGTATCATAGCTGGATGATCGTCATACTCGATTCCATATGACAGCAAAGTAGTAGTAGAAGTAGTAGTAGTAGTGCGCTGTGCTCCACGATCTCGAAGTCGGCCGTTTGTCATTACAGGCATGACTTCCCAGTGAGTCAACGCTGTGACCAAGGAAGGTATATGATTGTTGCAAGAATTGTAATTTCCTTAACTTGAACCTGATGTCATCCAGCAAAGAAATATTGAGAGGGATTGAAAGAGATCAACAAATAGACAGATAGAAAAAGAAGTAGAAAGTGAAACAGAGAGAGAGAGAACAGGGGAAATCGGTGAGGCGATAAAAAATCAGATATCTGATCAGATATTCTTCTCAGGCCTTTGACAGACTGCAGTCCCGTGTTTTTAGTTGTAAAAACATAAAAATAATTAAATAAACGCGTCACGTCTATCGAGCAATGGTCCTTCTTGTTGTATGGAAGCAAGACATACCGGTAAGTCACATAGAACACATCTCAGCCTAGACTCTGATCCATTCTCTGAGTCCACAGGGTCGAAAAGAGAATAAATGCTAATATTCTCACGGACACCTGCTGTAAGAGCGTCACTCTGACATTATTCATGACCAAATTCTTGGACCGACCACTTGACCCACATAAACGACAGCAAGCTGCCAAAGCAGCTACTCTACAGCCCTTTTTAAGAATGGTAAACATAGGGTAAATGGACACTGGAAGAAGTAAAATTATTAATTTTATACGAACTTTAAAAACATGCCAAAGTGACACTCGAATAAGGGAGAATATCACTCCAATCATGATGGGTAGAGACTACCGCGCTAGATATAACCCTCCACACACACAACATCTGCGGACGGCACAACCAATCCTGTGTTAGCCTTTCGAGCCACCTTAAAATTCACCAAAGAAGGTGAAACACCATAATAAATGTCTATAATTTTGTCATCTATGGTTGATCGTCATACTGACTCCGAGTGAAAGCATCAAGAGAGGGGTTAAAGAGAGCTAGACAGAGTAAATGAGAATTTGGGAACAGATTATGAATGAAGATTAGACACACATTTTCTGACCACCTAAAGAAAAGGAAACAATAAGAAATACATTCACTCAGCATCTGTCCTTTGTTTTGGGTCCCCAGAGTAACAAAACTCCGTCACCGATTGCACCAGCTCCTCAACTGTCTAGACACAAACATGCAGCTGAATTCTATACCCTTTATAGTGTACCCCAAGAATGCTTGAAGTTGCATAAGATTTTAATGCGTGCAGATTGCAGCAACAAACAGGTTATCTGAGACTCCTTTGTGAGGTGCACAGAACATTGATTGTGTGTTGCAGGAATATCCTTCCTTCCTTAGGCTTTAGGAAGCCCCTTTATAATATTTATACTGTATATGCTTGTCACACTTGCCAGATGCTTCTGGTGTCATTGTACAGAGGTACCTAGTGACAGCACTAGGATCTCGCTTCCTCTATCAAGGAATAAACAATTTAAATTGAAATTGTATTGAACAAATCGACTCGTGTAAGAATTGTTAAAAGAATGTTGCTTAAGTTGTAAATGAAGTCGACATAAGAGCATGCAAATAAGACCAACCTGATTGTTATGAATATATTGATAATTGAAAACACATATTGGAATCTAATCGATCATACACCTGTAAACAACAATATTGTTATTATTTAAGCCCACGTATAGAGGAGTATTGTTGTAAGTTTGTGGTCGTGGTATATCACCAGGATCATCTATTTTCCGTAATCGATGAAAGCTGTTTGTGGCGCTTGAAGCACGTACACTTGAGGCGAACTGCGCCCAACTACCTGTGTGGTGTCATAACAAATCCAATGTTGTGTTATTGGGCAATCTTTAAAGAGAGAAACTTCATTAATAATTTTGAAATTATTTAATATTAATAATTGCTACATAATGATCATAGATCCGAAAATAAATTATTTTTTCTTTCTGGTTATTTTAACATATATTTATGTACGATAAAAATTAGGATTAAGTAAGTGGTGCTTAGGGGTCGTGGTAGTTAAAGTCCATTTCTCCCTATGGTTCCCTGCCAAATGTCAGCATCTGTGCCAACACTGGCATTGAAGTCGCCAAGGACTACAACTTTATCTTCACTGGGGATAGCAGTTAGCACTCTGTTGAGGTCGGCGTAAAAGGCCTCCTTGATGTCATTCTTTGTATCAAGGGTTTGGGCGTACGCACCAATGAAAAAGCCATGACTTGAGTGATTCATTGGGATTCTGAGCTTCATGAGGCAATCATTGATCCCAATAGGCTTTTCAGTTAGCCAATGTAGGATGCGTTGGCAAATGGCAAAGCCAACTCCATAAATGCGGTTTCTCTCCGCAGTAGGCTTACCCCTCCAGAAGAAGGTATAGCCAGACCCCTGTTCTGTGAGTTGACCCTCGTCTGGGAGCCGGGACTCACTGATGGCTGCTATGTCGATGTTATAACTAACCAGCTCTTTTGCCACAAGGGCGGTTCTTCTTTTAGGATGCTCATTTGTGCCAGTATCCAAAAGGGTCCTGACATTCCATGCAGTGACCATAAGAGGTTGTATAGTAGGGTGACAATAAAAAGTGAAAGTTTTTATTTTTTGATGGCCATTTGTCCAATACTGCGTACCCATGAAAAAAGAACACAGGCGAAATTCTGGGTCATTTGGACAATATTTAGAGGTAGCTCAAGCCATTTGAAGTTAACACTACTGAAATTATTATTGATTTTTTCTAATTTCTTTATTTATGAACCGATTACTATGAAACTTTGCAGGTATATGTAGAATGCAAATTCAAACTAAAGTTGTTCCTAACATTTTTTCTAAAAATGAGTAATGAGTATTTTGGCTGGTGCAGCTATTGGCAATGCAGAGGGGAGGGAGAGGCGGGTGTCAGTCCGGGTAGGGGGAAGAGGTTGTGTGCCAGTGTCTGACTGGTACAGTAGCATCAGTTGTGTGTGAGACGTGACGGTGGGTGTGTGTGCGTCGCTCTTGTTGCAGTATTACGGTTAGTACCATTGTCTTTGTCTAAAATCACTGCATCAATTTAGGTATATAACACTTTAAAAACTTTATACAAGTGATCTTGCATGCCGTATGCTTTATGGGTGCTGTTGTTTGCATAACAGTAACAACATAAGTTACATAAATGTTTTTGTTTGTTTCAGGTTCAATGGCGAGTACACGTTCAAAAACTGAAGTTTGGCTCACTGGTCAACACATAACCGAAATCACGGGTGCACAACTTCCTTCAAAAGGAGATGTTCTACGTCTGTTTTTCCACGGTCACAATGAACATAAGAAAACAGTGAATGATTCTGCGAGTGAAGTTGCAGCATCGGTTATTAGTTTCTGGAATAAAGCACGGATTCCTACCATAACTGAGAAGAGTATTGGACGAAAGGTAGTGGATCTTTTCTTAATGTGGAAGGGACTTAAGAAAAACTGCACTCGCACTACAGACACACAACGTAAGAAAGAGGAAACTTTTTGTGATGAGTTAGAGGACCTCTTCGATGTTGCCCACCCCAAGGCAATGCAGCTCTTGACCATCAAAGAAGACCGAGCATTCCTGGCAGCGCAACGAGAAAAAGGGAGAAGAGGTGTAATGGCAGAAGTAGACAAAAAGATTGCTTGTTCTATCAAGCGTCGGGAAGAAAGCAAGAGTAAGCAATCTCTACAACAGTATCAAGCCAGTTCTGCTCTTGAATATGATGAGTTGGGTTCTTCGTCTGAAACAGAATCACAATCAAGCTCGTCATCATCTACAAGTTCCCTAGCGATATCACCAGTGGTATCTTCTTCCAATCGTAAACGTGCTACTCTCAAAGTTATCACCCCTGAATTGTCAAGTACATTGGACCGCACTGGGATCAGTCACCGCTCTGCTCTCCGGATCGTCAGTGCCACGGCTGCTAGTCTAGGTCATGACCCAATGGAACTAGTTTTAAACTATGAGACAGTGCGTACTTCGCGAGCGACCCACCGTTCTGGGATTGCCAACGAAATTAAAGAAAAATTTCAACCTAGTGAAGTGCTCACTGTGCACTGGGATGGAAAAATTATTCCTGATGAACAAGGAGCGAGTGTTGACCGAATCGCCATTCTTGTCTCCGGAATCAATACTGAAAAGCTGCTTGGTGTCCCGAAACTATTGTCAGGGACTGGACAGGCCATTGCTACAGCAGTCAGTGCAGCGCTGGAAGAGTGGAAAATATCAGAGAATGTTTCAGCACTCAGTTTTGACACAACAGCTTCAAACACTGGGCACTTGTCGGGGGCATGTGTCATTCTGGAGCAGAAACTCGACCGCCGTCTTCTGCATCTCGCGTGTCGTCACCACATCCTTGAGCTTGTTACCGAGAAAGCGTATGTGGAATGCATGGGGCCTTCCTCTGGACCAGATATTACTCTCTTCTCTCGCTTCAAGCATAAGTGGAAGGACATCAGTCAAGATGACTACAGCCCTCTCTCAGACCTCCCTCCAAGTTTGTACGAGAAACGAGATGACCTCATCTGTTGCTGGAAACATCATCTGGGCAAGAAGCAGCAGCCACGTGATGATTACCGTGAGGTACTGGAGCTAGCAATCAGGTGTCTCGATGGAGCTCTACCCAAGTTTAATCTCCGACGGCCCGGAGCACTTCACCGAGCACGGTGGATGGCTAAGCTCATTTATGTCATGAAGATCCTGATTTTTGCTAATCAGTTTAAACTAACTGCTCGTGAGACATTAGGCTTGAAACGATTCACATTCTTTGTGCTAGAGGTGTATGTCAGTGCATGGTTCACGGCCTCCGTTCCATCCTCCGCTCCTGCTAATGATTTGCGGCTCCTCCAAGACCTGTCAGAGTACCACGACGTCAAAATATCAAGAACATGTCTCACAGTCTTCGGTCGTCACCTGTGGTACCTCAGTGAAGGCTTGGTGGGTCTTGCACTCTTCGATCCACAAGTTAATGCAACAATGAAGACAAACATAGTTCGGACAATCGTTGAGAGGAAGGCGACCGAGGATTCACCAAAACGTGCTGCTCTTCCTGCCACATCTTCCCTTCCCACAAAGCAGCTCTCAGACTTTGCTTCTAGAGGATCAAACTTTCTATTTGAAAGTCTCAAAATGAAAACTTCTTTTTTGTCCAAGGAACCTGACACATGGTCTGATGATGAAGACTTCAAAATTGGCGTCGCAGTTGTGGGTGGTCTCAGAGTCATCAACGACACTGCAGAGAGAGGGATTGCCTTGATACAGGCATTCAACAGCAAGATCACGAAGAGTGAAGACCAGCGTCAACATCTGCTGCAGGTTGTTGAAGAGCAGAGGCGGTCACAACCAGGGACATCAAAACAGGACCTTACAAGCAAAAAGCGAAAACAATGAATGGGTTGTCCACACCTCTCCCACCCATTGATGTAAGCGTGTTCACTGCAGTTTCATTTTAAAAAGGAATTAATCATTTATATGTACAGTGTACACATAAACTTGCTCAATATGTAAATTTTAAAATAAACGGGCATATTATGAATATTCTTATTTTTTGCCTATAAGGATAAAACTTCAATTGACTTGAGCTACCTCTAAATATTGTCCAAATGACCCAGGATTTCGCCTGTTTTCTTTTTTCATGGGTACGCAGTATTGGACCAATGGCCATTCCATTTAATCAATTTTAGAAATTCACCCCTATGCACTATTGTCACCCTATTGTATAGTTTGTTTTTGTTTGGATCTGTGATTTTGGTTGTGTTTTCGACCGCATAGGGATGACCTTACTGGGTGCGGTTGCCCAGTCAGGTTGTTGTTTTTAAGCTGGCTATGTTTAGGACACCTTTTCTAGCCCCCTCCCTATTTGGGGTGAACAGAGTGACTCCTTGAAAGGGCTGCTCAGTCGTCACAGACAGGACCGGATTGCACTGCCTAGATTCCAGTGCATAAACGACCATCTAATCTGTGCCGCCCATGTGCAGAGTTGTGACTAGAGACTCCCGGCAGTTATCTCTGCCTGTCCCCGTCGCCACTCTTCCATCGCCATAGGACTTTTGGGGGTATAGGGGTTTTGATGATGATGAGAGGTATGATGAGCTGGATGATGGCTTCGCTTGAGTTGAATTATGTGGTGAGGCAGGAGCACAGGCTGCAACCACACATCCTGGCTCTCCCTTTTCCTGATCCAGTGGTGCAAGTGTTGCAATGACTAGGGAGAAGGAGAGTTTTAATGGACTGCCGATAGCCCAGTTTGTTGGGTTTCACATTAGTAGTCTGTCCATCAAACATTGCCTTCGTCTGCCAATGTAGTCGTTGGGTTCCTGTTGTAGTCACCTCTTCCGCCTATACTGCCGTTGGAATCATGTTGGAGCTCTGTAAGCATATCTGCCTGATGCACGACTCCACTGCAGATTTTTGGTTCGGGGTTTACTACCGTAGCCTCATACCTACCACGGTTAATCTGCAAGGCAGCGGGGCAATGGTCGATAGGCGCCAGGACGTATTAACATGCCAGTGTTTCCTATGTGTCGTTCCTCTGGGGCCCACTGGTACTCCGAGATTCCCTGCTGGTCTAGCCTGGGAGCACGAAACTCCCAATTACCGTGTGTTGTCACGAGGAGACACAGCAGGAGTCTTGATGGTGAAGAGGCTGTGTACTGGCGGGGGAAGACTTAGCCAGCGGCGGTTGCTGAAAACGAGAGGGAGCGAGCAGTGCTTACACCTTAACACTAACTTAATGCTGTCGCACTAGACGCATTTCACCTCCCTGTGTACACACACGGCTCATCTATAGGGCATCTGTGTGCCCTGACCCTATACGGGGACGGAGCACCTATAGGACACGTTCCTCCCCGTATGTGGCCAGGGCACATGGCACAACTGCGGCAGGGCTACCAATACAGTATAATCCATGACTCAATTTCTTCACCCGTGGTCTGAGGTCGTGTTCATTTGGTAGGATTGGTATTTATGATCGAGTGATGCGTTAAGTAAAAATATATCACGTAAATTTAAAGTAGAGAAACTAACAGGAATACATAGAAGACCTTAACGGAAAATAGATATTAAAATATGCTACCTTATATTACCCACATAAGAAATGTCTTCCACCATATTTTAAATATTATAGATATTTCCTGAATCAATGGTGATATTCACAATGTAGCCCAGAAGCTTTGATAGTACAACTTATCAAAAAGTGTCCATAAGTACAAGTACCAGGACAATATTTATTAAAAAAAAATACTTGAAGTGCATAGAACACCCGTATAAGGTAATAATAGTGGTATAAAAATTACTTTTGCAAGTATTTACACAAAATTGCAATTACAATTTCAAATGGATAATTAAACATTAACCTAATATCTTTAATAGAAAAATATATTATTTTGAACTTCAAACTCTATCAAATTGTCAACATAGCAGTAAATTATTTTACACTTGCATGCAAAGTATATAATCCAAATAAATATAATGAATAACACATATAATAAAGTAGAAAAGTTTTAAGGAAAAATGCCTTAAAAGCACCCAAGAAAAATCTGCCAAATCAACAAGGATTTTTTTTTTTAATCTGAGGATAAAGTCTAGATACAAACGCCTATAATTGTTTTTAGACATGCATTCAGAAACTCAGAAAAGACACAAAAGAAAACTTAGAAAAACATATAAATCCGGAAAACCTTTACTGTTATCGCCTTCTTGTACGCCGCGACCTCTGACTCCCACGTGGCTGCGTGACCTGTGACCTCGCCAGATATTTGTGGACGCACAATAATCATTTCGTTGTTATAAACATAGATAAGTGCCCGGGACGCCTCTGGCTGACAGTATCGTCCAGCCTCTTTGAGTGTACACACACTAGCTGCAACTAGGAGTTACTTGGAGTGATACAAAGAGTTAAATGGAGCTATAAGCCTGTACACGGGAGTGAAGGAACACGGTAATTGTTTGTATTATGGTGAAATGTTGTGAACTACATACGTGCATAGTGTAAGGCAATTTGGATAATGACCATATACAATAGTGTGTTTACTAACTGGTGTATAATGTATACATGTAATGGAATGTAATCAGAAGTTAACGAGTGTCTCACTCCTCCAGGTTTGGACCATATCAACCAATAAGCGTTGAGTGAGTTCAGGTTGCGGGCTTCTCTCACTCTTAAGACGTGACGTCATCTAACTGTCGAACCATTCGGCAGTTAAACTTGCGAAAACGAAGAAAAACGCTCACGAAATAAGTAATTAAGAAGAAAAACAGAAACTGAAAGGTGTTCAATCATTTGTTCACGAAATCTCGTAAGAAAATGCCGAGAATTTTCTATATAAAGACTCCCAATAATAATAAAAACAACTAACCACGGAAATGCCCTAGGGAAAAAAAACGGACCTTACAAATATTCATGAGAACACATCCATAAGACTCGTGTAAAACGTCCAGGAAAAAAACCCCGCCAAAATTGCCGAGGAAAACTCAGGAAAGTGTTCAGTGGATCCTTCGACATGATCAAGTGGTCCAATTTCCCTGGAGTATCACGCGGGGTTCTGGGGTGGGGTGGGGGGGAGTAGAGGGGGGGATATGAATAGGAAGATGATGGTGAAGGATGATGTCAAGGAAGAGGTGGAGGAAGATAAGGGAAGGGAAGGTTAAGTGAGATGATGGTGATGGGGGAAAGATACAGGGTGAAAGGGAAAGGGCAAATTGGTGAGTGGCAAAAAAAAGGGGGGTTGGGATGATGATAAATCGCTCCCCATTGTATAGTGGTCGGGTGATGGGGAAGATAATTTGTCCTCTCCAATTACCATTAAATGTGGGGAGTAATGGCGAGAGTAGTATTGGCGGGTGTGGGTGGTGATGGAGAAGGTGGGTGTAAGTGGGTGGTGGTAGTTGTGTTAGTGGGTGTTGGTGGTAGTTGTGTTAGTGGGTGTTGGTGGTAGTTGTGTCAGTGGGTGTTGGTGGTAGTTGTGTCAGTGGGTGTTGGTGGTAGTTGTGTCAGTGGGTGTTGGTGGTAGTTGTGTCAGTGGGTGTTGGTGGTACAGTAGCTGTGTTAGTGGGTGTTGGTGGTAGTTGTGTTAGTGGGTGTTGGTGGTAGTTGTGTCAGTGGGTGTTGGTGGTAGTTGTGTCAGTGGGTGTTGGTGGTAGTTGTGTTAGTGGGTGTTGGTGGTAGTTGTGTTAGTGGGTGCTGGTGGTAGTTGTGTTAGTGGGTGTTGGTGGTAGTTGTGTTAGTGGGTGTTGGTGGTAGTTGTGTCAGTGGGTGTTGGTGGTAGTTGTGTCAGTGGGTGTTGGTGGTAGTTGTGTCAGTGGGTGTTGGTGGTAGTTGTGTCAGTGGGTGTTGGTGGTACAGTAGCTGTGTTAGTGGGTGTTGGTGGTAGTTGTGTTAGTGGGTGTTGGTGGTAGTTGTGTCAGTGGGTGTTGGTGGTAGTTGTGTCAGTGGGTGTTGGTGGTAGTTGTGTTAGTGGGTGTTGGTGGTAGTTGTGTTAGTGGGTGCTGGTGGTAGTTGTGTTAGTGGGTGCTGGTGGTAGTTGTGTTAGTGGGTGTTGGTGGTAGTTGTGTTAGTGGGTGTTGGTGGTAGTTGTGTCAGTGGGTGTTGGTGGTAGTTGTGTTAGTGGGTGTTGGTGGTAGTTGTGTTAGTGGGTGTTGGTGGTAGTTGTGTTAGTGGGTGCTGGTGGTAGTTGTGTTAGTGGGTGTTGGTGGTAGTTGTGTTTACCAAAATGTCAGTTTTTTCTGCTATGTTCTTGAGATGTTTGCGTATTTGTGACGCTGAAGTTATCGATGAAGAATTGAAACACATTCGTTCCATTGCACAAAAATTTGGGTACCCTTCGGTGTTTGTTGATCATTGTTTTAAAAGGGCTAAAAAATCCTTTCATTCTACTCAACCCAGGCGGCAAATTCCTACACTTAAGAATATTTTGACTGCCCTATCGCAATGAATTTGTCCCGTTAGTTCGGTCCCTTAAATTACTAAATATTAATGTTGTTTTCAAGAATGACTCAACCATTACCAATATGTTAATCAAAAATAGCCCAAGTTTGAATGTAAATGGAAGTGTTTATTGTATTCCATGTAGCAAATGCAATTGTAATTATGTAGGACAGACAGGAAAAACACTGCAGCTCAGAATCAAACAACATAAGTACAATATCAGAACAGCATCTGAAAGCAGTGCCCTCTTCGTTCATGTTAGGAATAATAATCATCCCATTGCTTGGGAAAAAAGCTTAGAAGTATTCAAATCATCTTGTGTCACAGAAAGACTTCTGGTTGAAGCTAGTTTGATTAAGGAATTAAAATCAATAAACCTTAGTGATGGCCAGTTCAAAACTGATAATATGTTACATAAATTTATTTATCAGTGGCCCAAGGTTAAAAATGCTTTGAAAAACCTTTGAGCTAGATGTAGGATAGTTATTTAGTGGGTACCTTATTTTTTACTTGACCTGACTAGTCACGTCGCCCCCTTTTCTTAAGCTCCTCTACGTGTGCTGGTGTTGGTGTGGGGATTAGTGGATGACATCATTATGACCTGACCTCATGTTTAATAAGGTCACCCTGTATATTTAAGCCTCTCTCTGTCCATGTAATCCAATTGCCTCTGAAGATGTCTTGTATAAAGACGAAAGCTAAGGTGCTTCGTTGTTTCCCTTTTCCCCGTGTGATTTTATCAAGATTTATCTTTTCCTGGATTCCTGACAAGTGTGAATTATGGTGGTAAGGAAACACAGAATGCAGCAGAAGTTTTATTCTCTTACGTTTCGCCATCTTTTCTTCCTCTGAGAAAATAATACAGTACAAGACAACTAACTAGAAGGCAAGTGACAGGAGTGAAGAAGGTACAGGGTGGATGGAAGGGAATTGTAGGAGTAGAAAAGGGTGTCGTGGCTTAACACAGCTTTCTTAAAGCCAATAGGCTTGTTCTAGGATCGTCAGAAGCGGCACCGCCCCGCCGGGCAGCGGCAGCAGAGGGTAGGGTGAAGGGTAGGATTTTCTTGGTAAGACCAACACCGTCACGAAAGCAACCTGAACGCCCCCCCCCCCCCCCCAAAAAAAAAAAAATGCCAGGGGTTGCTCCCTTTCAGGTCTCGGCGGCCTTACCATCACAAGAAAGATATAAAGGACGGAAGGTAGGTTAGTGGTAGAGTTGTTTGGAGACTATCAGTGACCCTGCGACCTTGGCACAACGCCTACAATTTTAAATTTCTTTGTAGCATTTTGTTATTTTTGCAGACAGAGTCGGACAGAGCCAATGTGCATTTTAATGTTGCGGTCCGAAACACACAAAAAAGTAAACAATGTAGGCGACACACCTACGTCACAATGGCGACAGTGTCGCCACCCCGTCATAAGTAGACCAACTAAAATTTATACCAAATGTCGCCAACAGCGCCCCGCTAAACACTTCGAGTGTAACTTCCTTTTTATATATTTTTTGGTGTCAACAGTGGCCTGAGCAAGACAAGAGTCACAACTTCACAAGGTATACACAGTGCTCTTTGTGCTTTAGTGCGGGTAAGAGGAAGTACAGTACACGAAGGTTTATAGACAAACAAGTAGCCGGTGAGGTGAAGAAACTGAAATTGACGAAGACAGCAAAGTATCGTCAAGTGTTTGTCAGTGTAGTAAAGTGTTTGCAAGTGTTATGAAGTGTATCAAGTGCCACAAAGTGCTTATAAGTGTCGTAAGGTAAATATACTATAGGTGTCTCAAAGTGGTCTGATTTTGAATGCCGTAAAATGTTCATAAGTGTTCTGAAGTGATCTCATGAATCCGAACGTTCGTAAGTAACGTAAAGTGTTTATAAGTGTTATAAGGTGTTTGTGCTAAGAAGCTTTATAAGTCATGTGAAGCGTTTGTGTCATGAAGACTTATAAATGTCACAAAGTAATGTGGGCGCCAAAAACACCCCTACGTGTCATAAGAGTGGTATAAAGTGTCGTAAATTAGCATAAGGTGTTTAATAAGTGCCATAAAGTGTCACGTTATATCATAAGATCCATGTAATATACTAAAGTCTTACAACGTGCTTTTAAGTGCCAGTAGGTCTGATAAAGTGCCATTAACTCTAATAAGTGTCGTATAATGTCGAAAGCTGTGGTCCACAATTAAAAAGTGTCATAAAGTGTCAGAGTTTCGTAGTCTTGAATAGTTCTAATGTGTCCAAGCAACTTACAATAGCGTCCCAATGTGTCGAAAAGTGTTGTAAGGATGCTCTCAGTGATGTTGTTAAGTGTCAATAAAGTGCCATTAATGCTTTAAAGTCTCACAAAGTGTCGGGAAGTGTTATTAATTTCGTAAAATATCTTGAACTATCGCAAGGCGTAAAGTGTGTCATATGAGTACAGCAAGGTGACGTCAAGGACCGTGAGGTGTCACAGAAAAAAGTCACGACGATGCCAAGAAGTGACACTGTACGACGCCAGGGCTTCCGCTACCACCAGCACAAGGCAACTACTAATAATATTACTGTTTTGTTCTTGACATATTTAACAAGTTCTCTTAGTCATTCATTTGGCATAAACTAATGCTTAAGATCATTGGTTCTGCCTTGGTTGTTCCTGTAAGTTAAGTGTGAATAACCATATAGGTGTGTGTTGTGTGTGGGATAGACAGCAGGTAATCTTAACTGGATTTTTCCTTTTCTTTTTTCCAGGTAAGTGAGTTAAAGCAGCTCTTCTTGAGACAGTAACACACCCTGTTTAAGGTACGTCTAAATCATCATATTTATTGGTTATCATTTTATTTATCAGCCAAGTTTGGAGTCCTTCGCATTTCCCTTCCACCTTTGAGGACGTCGGTGTTCCTACCTTATCAATGAGTCAACGTGATGCCCCTACTCGTTCACGCATACGTCGGACCAACTCCTTATCCCTACTCCTTCGTTGCTGTCGCCTGTGGTCCCGTCGCTGTCTATATGAAAGTCTCCCCCTCCCTTTCCCTTACGCCGTTTATGAGGGTATAGGAGTCCTCCACCTCCCACCTTCTTCCCATCAAAGCCTCAACTCTTCCATTCAATTGGGTAAGGTGATCACACTCACCTGTTGCAGAGGCATTCGTATCTCTCCTGGAAAGTTCTTGCTACATTGAGATGAAATAACCTCACCATGCTGTCATGGTTTCATTATCCTGCTTCACAGGTTATTAGGTAATCTGCTTCGTGTTTTGGAGGCATCATGTCCTCTTTATCAACTGTTGATTCGTCAAATAGGTTCCAGCCCTAATTGGTAGCAACCTAACCTAACCATTGGGATTGGAGCTTAGTAATAATGGAACCCAGTCCCAGTAAGTACTAATTCCAAAGAGACCCAATTTTATTGAGCTCTGATCGTAATGCTGAGGACTATAATGCCTCAGGGGCGATTAGGTTTAAGGTCTTTTTGGGTAGACAACCATTTTATCTTGAAATTTTCAGTGTTGACTGTTACAACTCGTCATCAGAGACCACTGTTTTCGGTGAATTGCGTCTATTCACCCGTAATAGATGTGTGGAAGTGTTCTCGCACTCATGCCTCAGTAACGTCCTCACACCTCCGGAGCATTCAATCACCTCCTCGTGTTTAAAGAACATCAAAATATTTTTTGGTACGACTTTCAGATATGCCACGTTTTAGTAATCTTGCGTCAAACACCATTTTTTCTCAGTTTTATGAGCGCCGTTCCTTATTGACCGGTGTTAAATTTCTTTCTTTCAATATTCCTCCTGGACCGAAAGTTTGGGGATTATAGCAATGATGCTGTCCGTCCGTCCGTCCGTCCATCCATCCATCCATCCATCCATCCTTCCTCCCGTCTGTCCGTCCGTGATAGATTGTGTGTTCAATTCGATAACTCGCCACAGACGCGATGGGTTAATTACAGTATTAGTGTGAAAGGGAAAATTATGGCAGGGTCTCACTGGGCAGTACGGGACGTGTTGATAGATCAGTATTTCAGATAATCTAGGTCGTCTTCATTTTTTTTTTGTAGGGGGGGGCGGCTTTAGAAGACGATTTTTTTTTGGGGGGGGGGGGGCAGACCTGCTTCCGATCTCTCATTATTTCTATTGTAGGGTTTGAATGAATTAAAAATTAACAACATTTACGGGAACGAATAAAGCCACTTTCAGTGCTCAAGGAGAATTAAAAATATTAATGAGGAATAATTGCCATGGAAGAAATAATGACAAATACATTTTTAAATGGTTAACATAGAACATTAATGAGTTATATTCAGCCAGCAAGCTACTGTGGTGTGGAATCCTAGCCCGGGAGAGTCAAGGTCCAATCCCAACTAGGGTAAGCACAGGCGAATATGGTTGCTAAGTGCCGTGAGCGTAAGCTTGATATTGGTATGGTTTTCCACCATCACAGCCCAACCTTTTACAATCTATTAAGGTTGTTTAGGATATCTAATTGACTAACCGAAACATCGACATAGTTTTCATAAATAACAGCAACATTGTATCATTTCCCAGTATAGACACTTATATCAGACATCCCTCACAATCCACTGGGTGGGTTTCGCAGCAACAACGGAACAAGAGTGCAAGCAAGTGGTCATAACTCGATCCAATCCAGTTCACCATATATTGACACTAAATGAACTTCTCATTAATGAACGAAACTCTGTGTAGCATAAAATAACATAAATTGTCACCATTTTCATATAATAATATTCCATTACATTACTTAGTTTTTTACTTCTCAAAGTGATATGCCCAAGTGGAATGTGTATATTTATTATGTTTGGAGTAAAAGACCACAATTCAGACTTTTAAATTTTCCTTCCTTATTATTCTAACCACCACCCGTAAGGAAGATGATATTCAAAAGCACAATTAATTTCTTCCTTTTATTTAGTAGCCAGTCCAGATTCCCTCCTCTTATCACAGCCAGCAATCTTGACTTCATGTTCCCGGTGTGGTTCCGAACAATGTCCATATGGACCATCAGCTCCATCGCTGACCTCTCCCTCGTCGGCTCCTAGGTGTTCATAATTTTCGAGCGGGTTCATGTCTGCCTCTTGGCTAGGCCAGTCCAACAGGTGGAGGTTCTCTGTGTGAGGACCACTGCTGAACCAGCCTAGCTGTGTGGAAGGGGCAGCGATCCTGGACAAATATTAAAATGGCCGGGAGGGAAGGCAAAATTCCTCTCGCAGAGTGAGGAGAGTAAAAAATCATTAAGGATGTTTATCATCTTTTAGCACGAAGCTGTCCTTGAATCACTGTGACATCCCCGACGCCGCGGAGAGTCATCCACCCCTACACATTCGCCCTCACTCGGCCACTCTGTTGTTCTTCAAAGATTTTGTGCCCATCACATCTCCTTAAAATAATGCAGACCTCATCACTTTGCTATATTCCTTACTTTCATGTAAAATTATGATTTGTTATTTAATGCAAGATATGCGGGATTTCAAAAAGTAATTTGATATACAGTATATACTATAACTAACCACGTTACAGGTTGCAAACATAACTTTATGGGTATGCTACCTTGTGTTGTTTCGGCGCCACACATAGATACGGCCATGGTTGTTGGACGAAAATGATATTGTCGTCGGTGAACACTTTTACTCCCGCCCAAAATTCCTCGTCCTTATCAACATACTGTCGAGTCAAGGCGAGCCTCGAGACACAGAGGGCATCTGTCGACCTCTCTGGTCAACGTTCATTGGTGGAATATCAGGTGCAAATTAGCAATGGCTTGTTTCGAAGCTCCAACATCTTGTTACATCATGTTTGTAACTAAAACAAATACATGGATAGGTTTTAAAACAGATGTTGTAGTGAATGAGATGCCAATGTATGGATCGTGGGTGTTGCCAAGAACCCTTGAACTTGTCGGCTTGCCTGAACAAGATGTTGGTGATAGTGAGGTTGTGTTCAGCACACTTGGTGAAAAGGAGTAGGCCATTAGGAATACACTTACTCACTCTATTTCTCCCTATGGTTCCTTGCCATATGACTGCATCTCTGCCACCTCCGGCATTGAATTCACCAAGGAGCACAACCTTATTTTCTTTGGGGTTTGGGGATAGAGGTTAGCACTCTGTCACGGTCGGTGTAAAAGGCCTCCTTGATGTCAGCCACTGCATTCAGTGTTGGGGTGTATGCACTGATGAAGAAGGCATGGCGTGAGTGATTCAGTGGGACTCGAAGCGTCATGAGCCGCTCATTGACCACAACGAACCTTTCAGTTAGCCGACGTAGGATGGATTGGTGAATGGCAAGTCCACCTCAATAAATGCCGTTTCTCTCCGCAGACGATATAGCCAAAACCCCGTTCTCTGAGTGAACCCTCGTCTGGGAGCTGGAACTCACTAAAGGCTGCTATGGCGATGTTATACCTAGCCAACTCTTTTGCCACAAGGGCGGTTCTTATTTCAGGATGCCGATTTGTGCCAGTATCTAGAAGGGTCCTGACATTCCCTTCAGTGACCATAAGAGGTTGTATAATTTGTTTTCGACTGCATTAGAATGACCTTACTGGGTGCGGTTTCCCAGTCCAGTTGTTTTTTATACAGGCTATGTTTCGAGCACCTTTTTTAGCCCTCTCCCCTTGTGGGGTGAGCAGAGTGGGCTCCTGGAAAGTGCTGCTCAGTGGCACAGACAGGACCCGATTGCACTACTGCCTAGATACCAGTGCATAAACGACATTCTATTCTCAACTGCCCATGTGCAAAGTTATGACTAGAGATTCCTACAGTCACTTCAGCCTGTCCCTGTCGCCGCTCATGTGTCGCCATAGGATTTTGAAGGGCTTAAGGGTTTTGATGATAGTGAAAAGTATGATGAGCTGAATGATGACTGCTTGTGAGTTGATTTATGTGGTGAGGTGGGAGTGCAGGCTGCAACCATACATCTTGGCTCTCCCTTTTCCTTTTCTGGTGGTGCGGGTAGCTGCAATGACTGGAGAGAGGGAGAACTGCAATGGAATGCCAATAGCCCAGTCTGCTAGGCTTGGCCTCCGGAGCCTGATCATCATGCATTGCCTTCGTCTGCCGGTGTATTCATTGGGTTCCCATGTTGGTTCACCTCTTCCACTTATTCCACCGTTGGGGTCTTACTGGAGCAGTGTAGGCATGTCTGCCTGATATGGGGTTCCACCACAGATTTTTCCTTTGGGTTTTTCCCCCGTAACCTTATACCAACCAAGGTTAATCCGCAAGGCAGTGGACCATTGGTTGGTAGGCGCCAGGGCTTGTCCACATGCCAGTGGGCCTATGCTCTATGACCCTGGGGCCCACTTTGGCTCCGAGATTCCCTGCTGGTCTAGCCTGGGGCCGTGAGGCGCCCAGTTACTGTTTGTTGCCACGAGGAGGCACAGCAGGAGTTTTGATGGTGAAGAGGCTGTCTAATGGCAGGGGAAGATTTATGCAAGTTGCTTCCATGTTCACCACGAGGGCTAGCCAGCAGCGGTAGCTGAAAGCGAGAGGAAGGAAATAGTGCTTGCACCTTATCACTAACATAATGCATTATTTTTTTTAGGTTAAGTTGGGGTAAGGATGGAAGGGGCTTATGGCACAGCCAGACATGAAGGATAGAGTCACGACAGATAGTCGTGGGGGAAAAAAGGTTGGAAAAGAAATTAATGAGTTAATCAGAGGGGGGACGACACCCCTTGTTTTACATATTACAGAGTTTGTTGGCTAACTAAGTTAACCTAGGATTAGGATGAGGTTGCACAATGGTTACTTTGGTTGACAATGACTACTTTGATTTTATAATTAGATGTTTATTAAAATCTTATTAATGTATTGCGTTATGGACTCACTAGACTGTGACCTTATATCATCTAAGTTTTAATCTAAGCTGGATCGTTGTGGCGGACATAGATGGGTCGCAGGTTGGGTTGTTGTAGTGCGGGCAGACTCGGTGGCCACCAGGCGTGGGGTCGCCCTCCGTTGATGTCTTCCCAGCGTAGGTGGTCTGCGCTGTGAGGGTCGTCCAGGAGCTTGTCCCAAACCTTCTTTCCTAGGCGATGGAATCTGACGTTGAGGGCCTCTGTTTTATTTCTCAGGTGGATGGTTTCCACTGTCTCGTGGTAGGGTGGCGCTTGCCCACTGGCTGACCTCAGACACTTGTTTTGGAAGCTCTGTAATTGTTGTAGTCTAGTCTTACCGAGCGTGACGAGTGGTACGTGTGGGTACTCCAACACAGGCCTCACCAGCGCCTTGTACAGATGGACTTGTATCTTCTCAGGCATCAGTTTAAAACCTTTTAATTTGGCGGCGGCGACTTTGGCTTTCTTTAGGCTGTCCTTCACGTGGGGAATGATGCCCGTCCGAGATACGATGAGGCCGAGCAACCTGCCTTGTTTAGAGTATAAGAAGAACATAAGAAAATAAGGAGTCTGCAGTAGGCCGGTTGGCCTGTGCATGGCAGCTCCTGTCGAGAGTTACTACCACTCTCTATCATCCATGAATCTATCTAGCCTCCTTTTAAAACTTTTCAGCGTTCCCGCACTTACTACAAAGTTGCCAAGCTTGTTCCAATCATCTACCACCCTATTTGTGAACCAGTTTCTTCGTATCTCCCTCGTAAACCTAAACTTATCCAACTTAAATCCGTTGCTACGAGTCCTTTATTGATTCCTGTCACCCACTTAAATACTTCTATCATATCTCCCCGCACTCTTCGTTTTTCTAGGGAAGGGAAGTTTTGTTTCTTTAATCTATCTTGATATGGAAGGTTTCTAAGTCCCGGAATCATTTCCGTCAATCTTCGCTGCACGGACCCCAGTGAATGACATCCATTCTATAATAACGGCACCAGAACTGAACAGCATAATCGAGGTGCGGCCTGACTAGCGCAAGATATAGTTGCAATATGACCTCCGCACTCTTATTACTTACACTTCTAGATATAAAACCTAATACTCTGTTTGCCTTATTTCGAACATTAACGCACTGTTTTCTAGGCCGTAGGTCCGGGCTTACAAGTACTGTAGGTTATGTATCTAAGCTACTGTGCCGAGTAGCAACCTTGTACATAAGCTACTGTGCCGAGTAGCACCTATGTATATAATTACGTGGCAACACTGCACGTGTTATGTGGCAACATTGCCCCGAGGCTGCCATATGGCAAGGCAGTCTCAGTCTGACTTCGTGGGCCGTGCATGACACACGCAAGTCACCACTTGTATTTCTCCTATCCGAATAAATGGACTTCAGTGTTACCCGGTGTTTCCCTACCCATCACTGCATTCTTCAGGGAACACTTGGAACCTTCAAGTACCCCTAAGTCTCTTTCACAAGTCGACTTCTTTAGGTTGTTGTTAAGGCTGTATACATTGACAGTATTTGTTCTTCCAATATTAAGTACGCTGCACTTGCTGGTGTTGAATATCATTTGCCATTTTTCTGACCATGTAACGGGCCGAAATTTCTTTTTTATAATTTACCCTTCCAGCTACTCTTCTCTGTTAGTATTCTATTTATTCATACACTTACCTGTTCCGTGTAGCACTCTTTCCAATGAGTATCCTGTTTTATATACTTATTCTTCTTCCATTCCTTACATATATACTTATTCTTATATATTCTTGCTTATATTCTTATATGTTCTTTATCACTATATACCTTTTATATTCTTATATAAGCAATTCTCTTCTCAGTTATGTATGTTCTTTATGTTAAACTTTCATGATGCATTTATTTAATAATTTCTATGATGTGTCGTCAGTTCCACCATGTACATATATGTCTTATCTTTCTTTTCTTGTACTTTCCAAGTCTTTCATTTCTTTCATATATATTATATTCTCAGTTTCAATGTTCTTACCTTTCGGAAGTATACTTTGTTTTATGTCTATTCTTATACATGGGTTAGTCTGGGGAACCATGTTACTCTTAGTACAACTCGTTTTATACTTACACAGGGTAGCTGCCACCACCCAGACTTTTCATTATATAACATAACTCATGGAAGGGTTTTGGGTAGTGTGGTAGATGTATAGGCACGTGAGTAAGTATTATTTTCTGGGAACCAATGTTTAGACGGAGTAGAGTGGTGATACTCGTAGATTACTAATTCAATATTTATGAACACAGTGAGTGGAGAAGATGCATCTTAGATTCACTCAGAAAAAACAGAACCGCAATTAACTTATTAAATCATCAAACACTTCAAGAACTTATTACCTCATTAAACACCCCCAAATACTCATTACTTCATTAGACAATTGTGGTATTATTACCTTGGCAAATGAGCTTCCGTAACTAATATTCACGAGATATAACTGGACCCTCAGGTCTTACTTAAGCAAGTAACAAATTACCCCTTCACTTCTTGATTAGAACATTATACTCTCAGGTTATTCTTTCATGGTTACTACAGATGAATACATAACACACTGGACAACTCCACAATTATAGTAACATACAGTATTTCTTATCAGTTCACAAGGAACCACCTGGTACCTTGAACTCTCATTCAGTGGTTCAATACTTAACCCGGGATACTATATTTCTGCTCCATGCAAATAGATGAGGTACAATCTCCAGGTGGAGTCAGCGGGCACATTTGTTTACAGCGACCGCCAAGCTGAAGGCTCGCTCGCTAGGTGCACCCAGGGAGGTTGACTCGTGACAAACTGGCAGAGTGCTGAGGGCGCTTCCCGGGGGAATCGTGTCCTGGGATTCTAGACGCGCCCCCTTAGAGACATCCTTCAAGAACCATCTTGCCCATAGGTAGCTACCGACCCTCAGGAGATTGCTAACACACCCGCGTCTGGAGACGTGGAGGAGAAATCACAGAAGGAGTGATTTCTCCTCGCGCGCCTGCATATATACGGGCCTGAGGGCATATTCCTACTAGAAAGACAAATTCTACTAACAATAGGCCCTCTATTCAAGGTAGTCGTTGGACACCTAGCTGTGATCGTCAGTGTCACAGATCAGGCTAATTTTCTACATCTATATTTATGATTTAAACAGAGATTGAGTTTGTCAGTAAAGAGGTTAAATGGAGTTATATATGCGTTCGCAACTCTATTGGCCTGACCGCAAACCACATCCCAGGTCAGACGGCCGTTAAGTCTTGGAGAATTTTGAGTTTGACTGTTCAGGAACTGTTCAGGAGATTAATGACTTTCTTAAATAGACAACTGACTCTAACTAAACTATAAACATCAGATTCTCTGATGTCGGGGCGACAAAATAATAGAACTTCAGTAGCGATCAGAAACTCATGGGTATCCCCACGGACGACATAAAATACGTCACTCTAGCTGGCAAACTCAACACTCGCTTACTTGACCCGTCTTACTAACAATAAGGACAGTTGAAGCGTTCAACACCACTCACAATGGATCTCTCACATTCAAATTCATTTTATAGAGGTTGGTTTCAGTAAGTCAGAGAAAATGGGATAACGGAGGACTGAGGTGTCTTGAAGTGATGAGAAAACGGACTCCTCAGATGGAGGACTCAAAATAAAAGCAGAGGTACATGTTTTGTGGGCTATTGAGCGTAATATGAATCATTTGATTTTGGCGTTAACTGACGTGTATGACCGTGGTCGTTACAACCACACCTACAGTTTATATAAATCCTCCTGTAGTGCATTTGCATCCTGCCTTGAATTAATCTGCTGCCCTATTTTGGTGTCATTCGCAAACTTGCTTATGTCACTGCTGATCCCAACATCTAGATCGTTTATGTAGATTATGAACAAGACTGGGCCCTGTACTGACCCCTGGGGAACCCCACTGGTTACACAGCCCCACTCAGATTCAACACCAACCTACTCTGACCCTCTGTATTCTATTGGTGAGTCATGATTTTATCCAATTTAATACTATCCCCTCGATACCATGAGCCTTAAGTTTTCTCAGAAGCCTCTGATGCGGTACTCTGTCAAACGGTTTACTAAAGTCTAAGTAAATAACATCTTAATTTTCGTCATTATCTACTACCTCGAAGACTTTCCTAAAAAACGTCAGCAGATTTGTTAGACAAGATTTTCCCATTGTAAATCCAATGGCGATTCCTTGCAACCTTGGCGAATTTTCACCACTTTGGCGAATCTTCGTTGGCCTGGCAATGAATCCCGATGCCGGCGAAGATTCACCAAAGTAGTGAAGATTGCCCTAGTTAACAAAGATCCCCTAAGCCGGCCAAGATTCGCGAAGTTATTACCATAGAAAATGGGGAATGGGTGACTGAAGTATTTTGTTCCTGATTTCTACTATTTTGCAACCCGGATGTCAATAGGTTCCCACATTCGCTCCTTTTGTATGATAAGAGGACTAAAGCCACTAAATGATATATTTCAAGCTACAATGATCACTGTTATGAGTCAAACCCCCAGCGTTGCTTATTACAACTGCCCACTCCACTCGCACGCTAGTGACTGAAATGGTAAGTGACTACCAACTTCCAGATGAGTGGAAATCCACTAGTCTGCTATAGCTAGGGGCGAGTTACTCGTGGCTAGTGGAGCCGTTGACACGACACATGTAAGGAACTAGTTAACGTCATTTCAGCATTGGAGCCTAGTAATACACCTCGTATAAACGCGCCCCTAAACTTACTCCTTGGTTATTCAGAAAATATTCATTCGAATTAAAAATATAGTGCATAGTAGTCTCACCCAGCCAGCTATTGGTGCACTGCCTGCTTCAGATGTTTGAAACTATCTCAGTACCAACCAGAACATGAAACCGATACAAATGAATCTAAAGGTTCGAAGTAACAGACTCAAATTCATACATCTGAAGCAGGCAGTGAAGCAGTAGTTGGCTGGAAGAGTTAACGAACTTTTGGGTGAGACTGTACAGTAAATGACTCTTCAATTTCATGACATATTTATTAATAAAGATTTACCATGCACTTTCATACAGAACTGGGAGACCTTCACACACCTTAGCTGGAATGATCTTCCACACAGACCCTGAACCACTGAGTGACCGGGTGTTAAGGCTGAACAAATGACTTCATCCTGATAGCGCCATCTCTACCTCTGCACTGATGCTGCAGCCAGTATATCATATTTTCATATTCACATCTCAAATACAGTGAGGAAGTTTCCTAGACTAGTATATCATAACCCACTGTAGGACTGAAAAACAATAGGTGGTTAATTAAGTGACAAACCCAATGTGCATCTCCCATACATCAATCCGATCACAAAAATGTCATAAATAGTTACTATACCTCTATATGTTTAGGAACTATAAACCAGCCCTTGCCTACGTGGAAATATTGCTGGCCGGCTTGACGCAAAAATTCCCTTCATTAATGATAAATCCAGCAATTTCACAGCTGTGGCCACTGTCGCCCCCCGTGGTCACCGACGCCCCCTCCCGTGACCACTCCCCCCCCCCCGTGACCGCTGCCCCCCCCCCGTGACCGCTGCCCCCCCCCCCGTGACCGCTGCCCCCCCCCCTTCCCGTGACTACTCCTCCCCCTCCCGTGACCACTCCTCCCCCTCCCGTGACCACTCCCCCCCTCCCGTGACCACTGCCCCCCCTCCCTTGACCACTGCCCCCCCTCCCGTGACCACTGCCCCCCTCCCGTGACCACTGCCCCCCCCTCCCGTGACCACTCCCCCCCCTCCCGTGACCACTCCCCCCCCTCCCGTGACCACTGTCCCCCCTCCCGTGACCACTCCCCCCCCTCCCGTGACCACTGTCCCCCCTCCCGTGACCACTGCCCCCTCCCCCCGCCGTAGCCACTGTCTCTCTCCCCTTCGTGGTCACTATCACCCCCGTGGCCACTGTCGCCCCCGTGGCCACTGTCGCCCCCTGTAGCCACTATCGCCCCCATGTGGCCACTGTCGCCCTCCCACAAAGATAAACTAATTTATACTTCATGCCCTCATGGATCCGAGGGCGTGTGGGGGGTGGAGCAGAGGGCAATCTTCGTGTGGTGCGTTAATGAGGCACAAGACCCAATTAAATGGTTGTGATTTAGGAAGTCATGGTGATGAATATGTTCAGTATTTTGTCAGTCTAGGTCGAGGAAAGGAGTAATTAACACGTGATGATTTAACGGGACAATACTGATTAAATGTCCGCGATATTAAAATTCCTTTGCTGAAACATAATCAAGGAAAAGGCCATTATATCACCGTGAGAATGTATACAAAATAAAGGGTTGGTGGTTTTAGTACTCCGGAAATATTTGAACGAAAAGTCACTTATTTTGTTCTCTTTTGCGAAATCTCTTTTTTTTCAAACAGCACAACTACAACACTGTCTCATTGTGCTAGAGTTTAAGTTAATATCAAGTGTGTAATGTTTCCTTTATCCTGTATATCTTTTATATAATGTGTATTCTTAACTATTATTTCAATCTCTATACATTTTCCAGCACTCACACTAGGCAGTTCTTCCAATCTCTACCCCATCCCTTCTTATTTCCCCTACCTATATGTTGTCCTTCTTCCCTTTCTACCCTCCCCCATCTTCTTCCTATATCTCCCTCCTCCCTCTCTCTCTTATGTACACTTCCTCGGAGAGCAATGTTCTGATTTCTCTTTCGTTTTGTCATATTGTATGACCTTTAGGGCGATCGAGAACTTTTTGCGGCGAGTGTATCTTCTCCCCCTCTTCCCTCGCTCACATCATACTTACACAGCACACATATCCAACTCTAATTTCTTCCCCTCACCACCATTCCCACAATCATCAGGTAAATCCCCTTCTTCCCTTAATCCACATCCTCTTAATCCGACCCTCTCATCATCATCATCATCATCATCCTCACCTTCATTTCATCCAGGTCATTGCTCTTTATCTCCTCTCTTTTAGTTCATCCCTCTATTTCATCCACATTTATCTCACTCTCCCCTCCGCTCTTTCTGTTATCTTTCTCTTCTTTCCTTCTTTTCTCTGTCTCCTCTCTCTTCCTCATTTTTTCCTGTGGATTTACCCTTCCCTTACTCTCCTATTCTATCTGTCACCTTTATCACCTGTAATTTAACATGGTTTCTTCTCTTCTTAGCATCTGCGGTAAAGATTTTCGCTGTAATCAAGTAAACACAGGATAGAATACATACTTATATACTCACACTCAAGTACACTTTAAGCACTCTCACAAACTCATACACTCACACACATATGCTCACACGCAATTACACGTGCACTCATATACTACTACTTTGCTGTCACTCGGAATCGAGTATGACGATCATCCTGCTGAGGTGACTAGGGAGGCCAAACCGGAACCGGCAGGGCCGTCCACAGGTGTTGCATGTGTGGAGGGCCACATCCAGTGCGAGAGAGGCGGTGGCAGCGTCGCTCCGGCGCTGACGCTTGTCTGCGTCAGTATGCAGTCGGGCTAACTCGAAAGTATTGACAGCATCACGTGAGGTGCTGCTCCAAGCGTTACTTTTTCAGGCTTGTCTTAAGACGATCCTTACACGTTTTCAGTTGCCCGCCAGCGTTACGTTTACTATTCGTTTGGTGACTGTAAAGTAGCTGCTGTCGTCCATGCAGGTAACACTATGGCCAGTCCAGCGTAGTTGTTCATGGGTAATGGTAACCTTGATGCTCCTACATTTGGTGTTAGCGAGAATACTGGCATTTGCTCTTTTGTCATTCCAGCTAACTCGGAGAATGGAACGTACACTACGTTGGTGAAAGTTTTCAAGTACCTTGAGGTGCCACAAGTAGGTGACCCATGTCTCGCTGCCATATAGCAGGGTGGGAAGACTATTGCCCGATATACGTGTAACTTTGTAGATATTTTCAGCTCCCTACAGCTGAAGACACTATTTTGGAGTCTGCCTAATGCTAGAGATGCACATCTGATCAGATGTTGAATCTCTTCATCGATGTCCGCGGTGGTGGACAGGTGGAAGCCGAGATACCGAAAGTGGGTAACATTAGAGAGGGTATTACCGTTAAGCTGGATGAATGATGGATGTGTGGTTGAACCAGGGGCAGGCTGAAAAAGAATCTGAGTCTTATGTACATTCACCTCAGGGCCGAAGTGTGCATACTCATCTGTAAAGGTGTTCAGGATTTCCTGTAGGTCGCGTTTAGCATGAGCAACAAGGGTGAGGTCGTCTGCATACTGAAGCTCAGTAATAGAATATGCCGACAACTTTGTTCTTGCCTGGAGTCGTCTTATGTTGAAAAGATCCATCTGGTACTCCCAGCTAAATTGGCACTGGTGCGAGTAAGGAAGGCAGCCAAGAAAATGAAAAAGAGAGTTGGTACCAGTACACACCCATCTTTAACCCCGTTTGGATGAGGAAGAACTTAGACTGGGTGCCACTGTGCAGGACACTGCCGTTCATGCCATCGTGGAGTTGCCTCACAATGGCGATGAATTTTGGTGGGCAGCCAAAACGGCTGAGGGTTCACCAGAGGGCTTTCCTGTTGACCGAGTCGAAAGCTTTGGTTAGGTCGATGAAAGCCATGTAGAGGTCACGACGCTGTTCTCTGTACTTTTCCGTATCTGTCGGGCAGCAAAGATCATGTCAGTGGTGCCAAGTTATGGTCTAAAGCCACACTGAGATTCTGGGGGGAAGTTTTCCGCCTCAGGAAGAAGTCTGCCAGCTATGGACAGCAGCGAGATCCCGCGGTAGTTGCCACAGTCTGACCGGTCTCCCTTGTTCTCATAAACATTCACGATGGAGGCGTATTTAAGAGCTTGGGGGATTTCCTCCGTTTCCCATATATTCTCCAGGAGAGAGTGGAGACGGCTGGTATGAAGAGGTCCTCCTGCTTTATACACCTAGGCTGGAATTCCATGAGGCCCCGAGGCTTTGTTATTTTTCATCTGTTTGATGGCAGTAGCTACCTCATCCAAAGATGGAGGATAGCAGAGGTGGGTCAACTCTGGATGCTGAGGGACCTGTTGGGTAGTCAGGACATCCACATCAGTGTTTCGGTTGAGCATTAAATGGTAATGATCTTTCCAGCACTGAAAGATGCCTTCATTGTCTTTAATTTGGGAGTTACCGTCGGATGAGCGGAGGGGGCTGCTCCACGAATGATTTGTCCATAAATATTTTTGTGGAATTGAAAATTCGTGCATCTTGTGCTCATATGCAAAATTTTGTGTTTCACGTGCTTTATTTTTAAACCAGTCGTTCTTTAGATTGCAAAGTTCACACTAGGCCGCCGCTTTCTTCTTGCAGAAGGTATCAGCTTTCGTCCGAGACTGAGGGTTGTTCTTCCAGTCAGTTAAAGCAGCACGTTTATCAATGACAAGTACATTGATTGCCGGGTCAATTTAATTAAACCAATCCTATTGTATTCTTTCAGACTGGCCGAGGGTCTCTCTGCAGGTTTTTGTCATGACTGTGTCGAGAATATCCCATTCGGCACTGGGATTTGGGTTGTTTGTTGCCGGGCTATTTATCAGCCTATGTTCGAACTGCTCTCTAAAGGCATGTGCTACCGCTACATCCGCCAGACGCTGAGTGTTAAAACCTCTCCTGGAGGTTTGCTGCCTTCGCCGTTTTGGGGCGACATGAAGTAAGAGCTTGGATTTCACAAGCCAATGATCATTGTCAGAAGGGTCTGAGCCACGCGTGGCACGGGTGATAAGGACATTTCTGCGATCTCTTTCTCTGACAATGATGTAATCAATGAGATGCCAGTGTTTGGATCGTGGCCTGCCTAAACATGGTATGAGGCACTCGTTGATCCCAATAGGCATTTCAGTTAGCCTGTGTAGGATGCGTCGGCAGATGGCACAGCCAACTCCATAAATGCGGTTTCTCTCTGCAGTAGGCTTACCCCTCCAGAAGAAGGTATAGCCAGACCCCTGTTCTGTGAGTTGACCCTCGTCTGGGAGCCGGGACTCACTGATGGCTGCTATGTTGATGTTATACCTAACCAGCTGTTTTGCCACAAGGCGGTTCTTCTTTCAGGACCCTCATATACATGCACGTACGCACACATACATTCACAAAAAGACATGAAAATAGCACACACACACACTTACTTCAGCCTTCATAGGGTAAGGATGTGTGTAGTCGGCGCTGCTGGCTGACTCGACCGTGGTCTCTTGACCATGGAGACAGCTGCCAGCCCGGTCTGTCGGGCCTTCCCCTTCCCCATCTCCTCCCCATCTGGATTGATCAACATCCCCCCACCAACAGAACAGTGCAAAGATTGACAATCAACCCACAAGTGATAAACAAAAGTGACAATTTCAACTCGAAAGAAAGAAACAACTGTTAGAGTGACAATCGTGCTAAGCAGTCAATGTTGACCTGACGAGGACCTGACACACCCAGGGTCCGCTGTACACTCACCACCACCAACACTGGATGAGAAGTGAAGAAAGACTCTAAACTACGTCAGGAGATAAATGAAGACTCCCTACTTCACCCAAGTGAGGAACTATGAATTCCTAAGTACATCACATGAGGAACAAGAACCATCTCCAACACCCTGTGTGAGCTGGAGGACCTACCCGGACCACGTGGTACATTTGCAGCTATAGTAAGGTAGCAGCCAAGACAGTGGGAAGGATTTTGTTGGCACCAATATCAGGTCATAAGACTGTTTACAAGACCAGCTCCCACAGTACCAGATCTATAGTTAATCTATATTTTGAGTCTATGTTTCGTATGTTTTTGTATTGAAAGCTGACCCACTCCCCGATTTCACCATATGTAACTTATCATCTCTGTTCATTGAATATTTTCAGCCTTCGGGCTGCCATGTTATCTTAATAAACCGTGAATTATTACTATTAGTAGTAGTAGTAAATATATCCTACATAATTGTTGTATCTCCCATATTTTTTTTTGTTGATCGAATGGTGTAATTACTGACCTACTTATGCGCTTAAAGACCTTAGTTGTTGAAGTACAGTCATAACATTGTAACAACAAAAAGACTCATGTAAGGAAAACAAGCCTTAAAATCTCATCTTTTCGGTTCATTTTTTCCTGAAGTTCATATTTTTCCTGTTCTGTGTAAAATGTGTTCCATAGAAGCGAGGAGGAAGAGGGAGGGAGGGAGAGAGAAATTGTATGGAAAACGTATAATAAAAGGTAGACTTCCACTAGAACAACAAATAAGAGATGTTTGTAAACAGCTATTAGTGCCGTTATAAATCAATCAATCAGAGTACCGTCCTCATAAAGGAGGGGTTGGCGACCACGGTCTACCACTCTAAATGCTTTCGGGTTGTGTTTACCAATCCTCCGAGATTTTTTATTTCTCTGGGGACTCGGCTTTTAATTTCAGTCATCCATTCCAGTTTCTGTCTTCCCTTGGCCCTCCTACCTTCAATTTTGCCCAATAATATTTCTGTCATCATCTCCTCATTCCTAATTGTATAACCAAACTATCTAATTTTTCTTTGATTGTACATTTCTAATATTTCTCTTCGTGTTTTTGCTTACCTTAGTATTTAATAATTTGTTTTCCTGTCACTGTAGCTTATTCTTAACATTCACCAATAACGTGACATTTTTTTTTCAAATTGAAGTTAATATCCCCTTTTATTAGGTCTTTTGGATTATTAACTGCTGTTTTTGCTTGACCTTTTCCTTTGATGATTTCTTTCCCATGTCTACTATCACAGCGAATGTTACTTCCCAAATGTACAAAATTTTCCACCTGTTCAAATTCCCTTTTGCCTATAATAGTTTTTATAACTTCTCACATTAATAATTCTGATTATATATTATACAATGTTGGAGATAGAACACAGCCTTGTCTTACTCCCGCTTTAACTGTGAGCCAATTAGTAGGTTCTTTATTTACTAACACTGCAGTCTTCTGTTTACAGTAAAGATATCTTAATTTATAATATCTCCTTCACTAATGCCTATTTTTTCCAATACATATATAAGTTTAATATGTTTTACCTTATCAAAAGATTTTTCAATATCGACAAAGCAGATGTAAAAATTTCTTTGAACCTCTAAACTTTTTCACTCAAAATTATAAAACCAAGTAAAATTTCTCCTGTTTTTTCCCTTTATAAATCCATTTTGCTCTTCAGAAAACTCACTGTCTGTTCTAAATTGTATTTTACTTAAATTTATGTTTAAAAAACTTTTGTAGGCATAACTTATTAATTATTAAGCTAACTATTCTACACTGGGTGCACTATAAGGTTCCTTGATTTTGGGGTGACAATACATATACTGATTTTTTTGATCACTGGGAACGTCTCCCTTGAAGTATATAGAATTACGTATGATCTTTTTATTTTTTTTTGTATTTGTTTTTTTAAACCTCACTTTTTCTTTTTTTTTCTATCCATTTTCTTTAATATATCATTTGTGATCCTTTAACTTTTGGCCTCGTTCCTCTTTCTGTACTCTCTAACATTATTTCTTTCTAAATATTAAATTCTTACCCTGGTTATTGTTCATCAAGGTCTTCCTACAACATTAATGTAAATCTTATCGGTTTCAATTTCCTATTCTATTCCTGTTCTTGTTTTGAGCTTCCCTAAATCTCATTTGATTGTGATCTGACTACAACCTGCCCCTGGATAGGTTTGGTTTGGGTTCGGTAAGATCGGTGTATGGAGTTGCCTGGGTGTTGCTTCTATTACCCAACCCACGTGGTCCTCCTTCTGGTGCTTCTTTCTCTTTCCTAACTTTGGCGTGAAAATCACTCATTATATATATTAATACTTTTTTCCTAAAACTTCATTCTAACTATCATTTGTTGGTGCATAAACTTGTATTATTACCAAGTCCATGGGTTTAGTATTAAATGTGACTAACAAAACACTGTCTGACTGCCCAATATCCCTTTACACCGCTGCTTAACTTCTGGGATACAAGAATACCAGCACCTTTCTCATGTTATCACCGCCTAAATATATGAAATATGAATATTCACGACTGATGCTATTTGAACTTGTCCTTCTTACCTCACTTAATCCCAGAATATCCCAGTGCAATATTCCATTTCCGTACAAACACATGTTATAAATAAGGGTCAATTATAGATAATAATATTGATCCATGTAACATATAAGGTCTATACAAATAATACAAATATAGATAAAGAATGTTAATGAAATATAAATAAAAAGTGTCGAATATTTCCGTGTTCATTCTTGAGCCACACACAGGGTGGTGAAATGCGTCTAGTGTTAAGGTGCAAGCACTGCTTGCTCCCTTTCGCATTCAGCTGCCACCGCTGGTTAGCCCTCGTGGCGAACAGGGAAGCAACATGCATAAGTCTTCCCCTGCCAGTACACAGCCTCCTCACCATCAAGACTCCTGCTGTGCCTCTCCATGGCAACACACAGTGCCTGGGAGCCTCGTGGGCCCAGGCTAGGTCAGCAGGAGATCTCGGAGTAGCAATGGGCCCCAAAGGGACGACGCATAGACCCACTGGCATGTGGACACGTCCTGGCGCCGACCAACCACCGCCCCGCTGCCTTGCGGATTAACCTTGATAGGTATAAGGTTACGGGAGTAAACCTCGAACGAAAAATCTGCGGTGGAGCCCCGCATCAGGCAGATATGCTTACAGAGCTCCAACTTGACTCCAACGAAGGTATAGGCGGAAAAGGTGACCACCATGGAAATCCAACGACTACACCGGCGGACGAAGGCAATGCCTGATGGACAGCCTACTAAGGCGAAACCCAACAAACTGGACTATCAGCAGTCCATTGCGACTCTTCCTCTCCCCACTCGTTACAACACTTGCACCACTGGATCAGGAAAAGGGAGAGCCAAGATGTGTGGTTGCTGCCTGCGCTCCTGCCTCACCACATCTCTGCCTCATCACAGAGATGACTGCCGGGAGTCTCTAGTCACAACTCTGCACATGGGCGTCACAATAAGATGGTCGTTTATGCACTGGGATCTAAGCAGCAGTGCACACTGGCCCTGTCTGTGTGATTGAGCAGCCCTTTTGGGGAGCCACTTTGCTCACCCCACAAGGGAGGGGGCTAGAAAGGGAGTCCTGAACATAGCCTGCCCAAAAACCCAACCTGACTGGGCAACCGCTCCCAGTAAGGCCATTCTTATGCTGTCGAAAACACAACCAAAATCACAGATCCAAACAAAAACAAACCATACAATCTCTTATGGTCGCTGAAGAAAATGACAGGACCCTTCTGGATACTGGCACAAATGCACATCCTGAAAGAAGACCTGCCCTTGTGGCAAAAGAGCTGGATAGGTATAACATCGACATAGCAGCCATTAGTGAGTCCCGGCTCCCAGATGAGGGCCAACTCACAGAAAGGGGGTCTGGCTACACCTATGCAGACACATATGCACACTTTGGCCTTGAAGTGAATGTAAAATAGACTAAGATTCTCTTTCAACCTGCCCCTGGTTCAGACACACCTCCACCTTCCATAAATCCAGCTTAACGGTACTACCCTCTCTAATGTTGCCCACTTTCGGTATCTCGGCTCCCACCTGTCCACCACCGCAGATATAGATGAAGAGATTCAGCATCGGATCAGATGTGCATCTCAAGCTGTAGGGAGCTGAAATTATATACAAAGCTGCACGTATATCGAGCAGTGGTATCCTCACCCTGCTATATGACAGTGAGACATGGGTTACATACAGGAGGCACCTCAAGGCACTTGAAAACTCTCACCAACGTAGTCTACGTTCCATCCTCCGAGTTCCCTGGGAAGACAAGAGAACAAATGCCAGTATTCTTGCTGACACCAACTGCAGGAGCATCGAGGCTACCATTATCCATGAACAACTACGCTGGACTGGCCATATTACCGGCATGGACGACAGTAGACTGCCAAAGCAGCTACTTTACCGCCACCTAACGAATAGAGAACGTAACGCCAGGGGGCAATTGAAAAGGTATAAGGATAGCCTTAAGACAAACCTGATAAAGTGCCAAATCGACCCCCTCACCTGGGAGTCGATTACTCCACATCGTAGTGCTTGGAGGAGTACCGCACGAGAAGGTGTCGATGCTTTCGAGTTAGCCCGACTGCAAACCGAGGCAGAAAAGAGCCAACGCCGGAAAGACGCTGCCACCGCCCCTCCCGTAGGAGACGGAGCCCTCCACATGTGCAACGAATGTGAACGACGCTGCGGGTCCCGTGTCGGTCTCTTTCGTCACCTCAAAACTCAACAACTTATAGGTGACATCCCTAATACCTCATATCATTGTATCATAGCTGGATGATCGTCATACTTGATTCCGAGTAACAGCAAAGTAGTTGTAGTAGTAGTTAGGTATACCAACTCCAGTACTCGAATATACAGAATGTTTCGGTTTTCTGCTTGTCTATTCTTACCTACATAACATATTCAGTTTCCTCTCGGGCTAACTCAAGTATCTTTACAAAGTTAGAATTTATCCCCAGACTGTGTTACGTGTCGGGCGAAAAATGTAAAACAAATACGAGTTTGAGGTCAGGAAATATTACGTGTTCCGAGACTTTCACGTTCGCAATGGTAATATTTTTTTTCTTCAGTTCTTCTAAACTCTTCCCTCAACTGATGGTAATATTCCTGGAACTCCACCATCCAGTAATAGCATCATGGTAATATTTTTCAGGACATTTTACCTTCACCACTTTCCTGATCTTCTAGCATGGTATATTTAATCTTCATGGTAATTTTCCAGGATTTCCAGCATCTCACTCTCTCCTAATAGTAACAATCCAGTACTTTCACAATCCTGCATTCGCTTAGTTGTAATATTCCTACTACTCCAGGATCTCCAGCTACCTCTTACCCTCTCCTGGCGATAACGTGAGCCAAACGTACCAGACAAAAATACCACAACACTCTTTTGGGGGCGAAGGGGAGAGCTGCATTTTGTTCCAATGAAAACTATCTCTGGAAGACCTCAGATGGTTGAGTGCTGGAGCCGAGAGACCACTGCAAAAATATTCAGTGAGAGTTCTAGTGGAGAAGGAGGAGGAAGAGGAAGAGAACTTGGAGATTTTTAGGTGGAGAACATGAGGAGAACAGAGGGGTAAGGTCCAGTTGGAGGATATTCGTATATGTCTCAGTACCTATTCCCTCTCCTTACTCTAACCTTTCCTACTTCCTTAACTTTCCACTTCCCACATTTTTATCTCTTCTCATATTACTTTTATTCCCTCCATTTCCTCCTCTCTCGCCCTTATCCTACTCATCATCTTCCTTCTCTTATTCCCCTTTTCTCCTATTAGTCGCTTCCTTTATCACTCCCCTCCTACTCTCAATTTTCTTTTCCTCTCTCACTCTCCCTCATCACCATTACTTCTCTCCTCCCCCCCCCCCCTGTAATTTTCCTTTATTCTCTCTTTCTCACTTTCTTTCTCTTTCATCATCATTCCTCCTCTCTCTCTCTCTCTCTCTCTCTCTCTCTCTCTCTCTCTCTCTCTCTCTCTCTCTCTCTCTCTCTCACCTTCATCACCACGGCTCCTCTTCTCTCTCGTCACCTCAGGGGTTGGTGGCAGCGGAAGCTGGGAGGTTTTGGTGGTCAGAAATGTCACTTCGAATTTATAGCTCTCCGGAAATGTCGAGATGAGGAAATTGAATTTTGATCTCTTTCACTGGTTGGTTAAAGGCATCTAGTGGTTGGTTAAAGGCATCTAGGGGTTGGTTAAAGGCATCTAGGGGTTGGTTAAAGGCATCTGGTGGTTGGTTAAAGGCATCTAGTGGTTGGTTAAAGGCATCTAGGGGTTGGTTAAAGGCATCTAGTGGTTGGTTAAAGGCATCTAGGGGTTGGTTAAAGGCATCTAGGGGTTGGTTAAAGGCATCTAGTGGTTGGTTAAAGGCATCTGGTGGTTGGTTAAAGGCATCTAGTGGTTGGTTAAAGGCATCTAGGGGTTGGTTAAAGGCATTTATTGGTTGGTTAAAGCTTCTGGTGGTTGGTTAAAGCTTCTGGTGGTTGGTTAAAGGCATCTAGTGGCTGGTTAAGACATCTAATGGGTGGTTAAAGGCATCTAGTGATTGATTAAAGGCATCTAGTGGTTGGTTAAATGCATCTAGTGGTTGCTTAAAGGCATCTCGTGGTTAGTTAAAGGCATCTAGTGGTTAGTTAAGGCATCTAGTGGTTAGTTAAGGCATCTATTGGTTGGTTAAAGTTTCTGGTGGTTGGTTAAAGGCATCTAGTGGCTGGTTAAAGCTTCTGGTGGCTGGTTAAAGTCATCTAGTGGTTGGTTAAAGGCATCTTGTGGCTGGTTAAAAGCATCTAGTGGTTAGTTAAAGGCATCTAATGGTTGGTTAAGGCATCTAGTGGTTGGTTAAAGCTTCTGGTGGTTGGTTAAAGGCTTCTCGTGGCTGGTTAAAAGTATCTAGTGGTTGGTTAAAGGCATCTAATGGCTGGTTAAAAGCATCTAGTGGTTGGTTAAAGCTTCTGGTGGTTGGTTAAGGGCATCTAGTGGTTGGTTAAAGACATCTAGTGGTTGGTTAAAGGCATCTAATTGACTGGTTAAGGCATCTAGTTGTTGGTTAAAGCTTCTGGTGGTTGGTTAAAGGCATCTAGTGGACTGGTTAAGGGCATCTAGTGGTTTGTTAATGCATCTAGTGGTTGGTTAAGGCATCTAGTGGTTGGTTAAAGACCTCTAGTGGTTGGTTAAGGCCTTTAGTAATTGGTTAAGGCATCTAATAGTTGGTTAATGACCTCTAGTGGTTGGTCAATGCTTGTAGTGGTCGGTTAAGACATCTAGTAATTGGTTATGTCATCTAGTGATTGGTTAAGGCTTCTGGTGTTTAGTAAAAGCCTCTAGTGGTTACTTAAGGCCTTTGGTGGCTGGTTAAGAACACTGGTAATTGGTCAAAGGCTCTATTGTAGGGATAAGGCCTCTAGTGATTGGTTAAGAACTCTAATGGCTGGTTAAGAAATCTAGTGATTGGTTAAAAATCCTAGTGATTGGTCAATAGCTCTATTATAAAGTTACTGCCTCTTCTAGTTGGTTAAAGGGAGTAAAGGAGGAAACGAGGAATGAGGTAGGAGAAAAGGAAGGGAAAGACAGGAAGATTGGCTGAAGGACAGGAAAGAGGAGGGCGGAAATGATGAGGGAAATGAGAGGGAGAGAAAAATAGGGAGAAACAAAAGAGGAAAGAGATAGTGAAAGAAAAAGAGGGATAAAAGGAGAGACTAACAGATAGACAGACATACAGATATGAGAGAGAGGGTAGCAAATGCGAGGAGAGAGAGAGAGAGAAAGATAAAGGCGGAAACTTACAGACGGAGAGAGAGAGAGAGAGTATCAGGTGACGACGAGGCCGTTATTGCCAAACTGTGAACAAGTTGTAAATTAACAAAAGTTTGAGAGGGTGTGTGAGCTATCTCACAACTTGACACCTACCAAATTTACTCCATAATACTCCCTTTCTCTCATGAGGCTTCACTCTCACACGAGGCTTCATTCTCATACGAGGTTTCATAATAGGCTTCACTCTTACATGAAGCTTCAGTTTCTCATACAAGGCTCACACGAGGCTTCTTTCTCACACACAAGACTTCTTTTTCACTCGAAGCTTCACTCACTTGACGTTTCTCTTATACACGAGGCTTTATTCTCATAAGAGAGTTCACTCTAACATGAGAATTACATCTGACACGAGACTTCTCTCACACATGGGGCTTCTCGGTCACACGAAGCTTTACTTTCATACCAGGTTTCACTCTCAAACGAGACCTCTCTCACATGAGGTTTCTCACTCACACGAGGCTTTTTTTTAATAAGGCTTCTTTTTCATAAGAAGCAACTCTCTCATTCTCTCAAATAAAGTAATGTTTCACTTACACGAAGCTCCACTCTCACACGAGGCTTCCCTCTCACACGAGGCTTCCCTCTCACGCGAGGACTCTCTCTCACACCAGCCCTTTCTCTCACGGAGCCATCTCTCTCTCACACCAGCCATCTCTCTCACGGAGCCATCTCTCTCTCACACAAATCTTCTGTATCCCACTCTTGCCACTCATTCCCTAACACAAGGCTTCTTTTTATCAATCACTCATTAATCACTCAGTCAGAGTTACAAGGTTACTCGGAGAAGTAATGCTCACTTTACAGTAGTAAAGTAAGCCTTACAATATTACAATAAAAATTACAGAAGTACGGTGAACATTACATGTTTAGGCAGGCCACGATCCAAACACTGGCATCTCATTGACTACATCATTGTCAGAAAAAGAAATCGTCGAGATGTCTTTATCACCCGAGCCATGCTGGCTCAAACCACTGTGACACTGATCACTGGCTCGTCATATCCAAGCTCCCACTTCACTTCGCCCCAAAACGGCAACGGCAACAAACATCCAGAAGAAGTTTTAATACTAAGCATTTGGAGGATGCAGTGGTAGCACATGCTTTCAGAGAGCAGCTCGAACGTGGGCTAAATAAGCAACCCGACAACAAACAACCCAAATCCCAGTGCTGAATAGAGTATTCTCGACACAGTCGTGACAAAACCCTAAGGAGAGGCCCCTGGCAAAATCGAAAGAATACACCAGGTCTGGTTTTCAATTCCACTCAAACATTTTATAGGCCAATCACTCATGGCACAGTCCCCCTCCGCTCATCCGATGGTAACTCCCTAATTAAAGACGAAGAAGGCATCCTTCAGCACTGGAAAGAGCACTACCATTCACTGCTCAACAGAAACACATATGTAGATGTCCTGACTACCCAACAGGTCCCTCAGCATCCAGAGTTGACCCACCTCTGCTATCCTCCATCTTTGGATGAGGTAGCTACTGCCATCAAACAGATGAAAAATAACAAAGCCTCGGGGCCTCATGGAATTCCAGCCTAGGTGTATAAAGCAGGAGGACCTCTGCTTACCAGCCGTCGCCACTCTCTCCTGGAGAACATATGGGAGAAGGAGGAAATACCCCAAGCTCCTTAAGACGCCACCATCGTCAATATTTATAGAACAAGGGGGACCAGTCAGACTGTGACAACTACTGGGGATCTTGCTGCTATCCGTAGCTGGCAAGATTATCGCCCGAGTCCTCCTAAACAGACTTCTTCGTGAGGCGGAAAACTTCCTCCTAGAATCTCAATGTGGCTTTAGCTAAGACCATCACGTGGCACCACTGACAAGATCTTTGCTACCAGCCAGATACAGGAAAAGTGCAGACAAGAGCATCGTGACCTGTACATAGCCTTCATCGACCTCACTAAGGCCTTCAACTCGGTCAACAGGGAAGCCCTCTGGTGACCCCTCAGCCGTTTTGGCTGCCCACCAAAATTCATCGCCATTGTGAGGCAACTCCACGATGGTATGACCGGCATTGCCCTACACAACGGCACCCAGTCTGAGTTCTTCCCTATCCAAAGAGGGCTAAAACAAGGATTTTTACTGGCACCAAGTCTCTTTTCCATTTACTTGGCTGCCTTCCTTACTTGTGCCACTGCCAATTTAAACGGCGGTGAACCGGCTGGTTAATTCAAAGTTAACCAGGCTGGTACATTTATATTATATTGGGCTGTAGTAACGAAACCCAATTGAAGTTTCTGCTTTTATTAAAAAGTATTGTTTATATAATTCCTGAGTGTAGATCAACCGTAACTTCCACTATTTATGAGCGTGAAGAGAGAGGATGGCGGCTATGTAAATAGACCGTTTAATCACATCCGTTCGATGTAAGAGTATGAGTGTGACTAGCGTGGGTGCCGGCTTATTCCGAGCTGACCCATTTGCTGACATACAGTCAATGGGCCGCACCCAAGGAGGCTACCAATCACGTGATATGAGCATGACAACTCATAGCTAGTGGAAAGTTACAGGAGATGAATAAGTATATAACTCAAATGTAAAGAGCCCATTTATATAATACTTCTGTTGATGAGACAGGGGCCACAGCAGGGTGGACATCCAATACCGGATGAATCGTCTTTTCAACATCAGACGACTCCAGGCAGGAACAAATGTGTTGGCAACTTCCATTACTTCATTATGCAGACGACATCACCCTTTTCGCTCACAGTGAATGCAACCTACAGGAAATCCTGAACACTTACGCAGATGCGTATGCATACTGCGGCCTTAAGGTGAATGTACGTAAAATTCAGTTTCTCTTTCAACCTGCCTCTGGTTCAGCCACACCTCCACCATCCATCCAGCCTAACGGTACTACCCTCTCTAATGTTACACACTTTCAGTATCTCGGCTCCCACCTGTCCACCACCGTGGACATCGATAAAGAGATTCATCATCGGATCAGATGTGCATCTCAAGCCTTTAGCAGACTCTGTACCCGTGTTTGCAGCTGTACGGAGCTGAAATTATCTACAAAATTGTGCATATATCGAACGTGGTCCTCCCCACCCTGTTATATGGCAGCGAGACATGGGTCACATACAGGAGGCACCTCAAGGCACTTGAAAACTTTCACCAACGTAGTCTACGTTCCATCCTCCGAGTTCGCTGGGAAGACAAAAGTACAAAAGCCAGTATTCTCGCTGACACCAACTGTAGGAGCATCGAGGCTACCATTATCCATGAACAACTACATTAGACTGATCATGTTACCCACATGGAGGACAGTTGACTGCCAAAGCAGCTACTTCACAGTCATCTAACGAATAGTAAACGTAACGCTGGCGGGCAACTGAAAAGGTATAAAGAATTGTCTTAAAACTAACCTGAAAAAGTGCCAAATCTACCCCCTCACCTGGGAGACGATTACTTCACACCGCAACGCTTGGAGGAGCACCACATGAGAAGGTGTCAATAGTTTCGAGTTAGCCCGAGTGCAAACCGAGGCAGATAAGCGTCAATGCCGGAAAGACGCTGCCTCCGCCCCTTCTGCACTAAATGTAGCCCCCCACAAGGGCAACATCTGTGAATGACCCTGACGGTCCGTATCGGCCTCTCTAGTCACCTCAGTGCTAGCCAACGAAGGTGACACCCTTAATAGCTCATATAATTTTATCATAGGTGGATGGTCGTCATACTCACTTCCGAATGATAGCAAAGTAGTAATAGTGTGTGTGTGTGTGTGTGTGTGTGTGTGTTTGTGTGTGTGTGTGTGTGTAAAACAAATAAAATTCTCTCGTCTTCAATATATATATATATATTTTTTTTAAGTATTCTGGCAGGCGATGATGTATTGGTCACTTATACCGCACTCCGGCACAATTTACTTGATATATGAAGCAGACAGTGGCATACACACCTCCTTCCATTCTCCTCCTCCTCTCACCATTGACAAATTACCACCAACATGAATTATAAATGGTTGGGTATACAGGCTGCTTATATATATATATATATATATATATATATATATATATATATATATATATATAGATAGATAGATAGATAGATAGATAGATAAATAGATAGATAGATAGATAGATAGATAGATAGGTAGAGAGAGAGAGAGATATTCAAACACAGGTAGACATTGCATCTTCATATCAGTATACCTTGAATTTTGAACTTGTATTCATGAATATAGAATGCACCTGTACCGTAATGTACCTGTACTGTAATGCACCTGCAACCTATTCCACCTGTACCGTATTTCACCTGTACCATAATGTACCTGTGTTGTAATGCACCTGTACCGTAATGCACCTGTTCCCAAATGCACCCGTACCACAATGCACCTGTACTGTAATGCACCTGTACCGTAATGCACCTGTTCCCAAATGCACCTGTACCACAATGCACCTGTACTGTAATGCACCTGTACCGTAATGTACCTGTACTGTAATGCACCTGCACCCTATTGCACCTGTACCGTAATTCACCTGTACCATAGTGCACCTGTACCTGTGATTTATATCTTAATCTATGCTTATATTTGTAATTCAATATTGGACTGCAGTGTAGCGTACCCTACTGTGCTGTATAAATTTATCGAAAAAAAACGAATCCTACCCTAGTACAGTTTAGGTTAGGTTGGGTTAGGTTAGGTTAGGTTAGGTTAGGTTAGGTTGGGTTAGGTTAGGTTAGGTTAGGTTAGGTGATTATCTCCAAGTCTTTTCCAGCTCCTCCAAATGTTTCCTAGTGTCTTCCAATATCTCCAAGTTTTCCTCAGTATCTCCAAACCTCCCCTATCCTCTCCATATGTTCCTCATGTCTCCCAGTATCTCCATGTTTACCCCAGTATATTCCCGGCATCGTCCCTAAAAGACAATATATCCCTATGCAAGTCACCTATACCACCTTGTTACAGGTAAATTGCCGGAAAAACCTCGGAATAAACTCCCTAACTGGCAACTTTATCAGGTAAGTTGCCAGTTTAGGCTTCTTATAGGTGATTATAAATCTTCCTTTCCTCAATAAACGTCAAATATCTTCATTCTTTTTTTTATTAGGGGGGAAAAGAAAACTTATAATTTCTCAAAGTGAATATTCCAACGTATGAGTCAGTGTCAATTTGTTGAGTCGAGATTTCGTTATGTTTGTGAATATCTGATAGAGTTTGACTTTTTCAACAAATTCGTTCACTGGTTCGGTGTTTTAATTGAGGTTCATGGTTCGTTGTGTCTATAGTAAGAATACGTGTGAAGCATTAATAATAAGTCTTTAGGTTCGTTGTGTCTATAGTAAGAATACGTGTGAAGCATTAATAATAAGTCTTTAGGTTCGTTGTTGCTCATAAACAAGGTTAAGTTACCGGCCCTATGATACTATCAGTACCTGTTAACTGCTATACTTGTAATTTGATCTGTACTTATATTATGTTTAAGTAAAAAGCAACGATGTTCAAGACGCGGCTCTTTGAACCGTGATACTTATGTTATTAATAAGAATAAGAATAATAAGAAGAAGAAGAAAAGGTGAACAAGTGTAAGAGAGAGAGAGAGAGAGAGAGAGAGAGTCTAAGCAATTAAAAGACAAAAAGAGAAAAGGTGTGAGATTATATATGCAACAGAGCAAACGAGCAAGAGAGAAAGAGAGAGAGAGATGCCTAACCACACTACTTAACTATCTATCTCTCAACATCTTCATAAACATTGTAAGTTGCAACACGAACAATGAGATTAAAACTTTCCCTCAGATAAAGGACTGAGGCTTATACGTGGATCTGAAAGTTAGATTTTTCTAATACTTTCTAATGCTTTCTTGGAGAAGTAGAAGAGAAAATATTCATGGGAGAGAAAAAGCTCATTCATCTTATACTTTCTAATCTTATAAAAGTGGAAAAGTAAGAGAGAAAGTTTCCTACGGGTTGGTAGAGTCACTTATTGTACTTTCTATTATATGTTTTGCCTCTTTATAATATGTAATTAGTGGAAAGTTAAAATAGAAAGTTCACAGGAAAAGGCAGGATAACATCGTGTACTTTCTCATACTTTCTTGACGGAGAAGCAAAAGAGAAAGTTGTGAGTGTTAAACAAGGATCTCATCTTGTGTGTAAATATTTGACACACACACACACACACACACACACGTACCCATTTTCCTTGACGGTGTTATCATACGCATTGTGTGTTATCCCGATACGCTATCTTTGTATTTCCAGGTTCTATCCTAAAAGAGAAAACACTTCACTTAAATTTAGTGATTAATGCTTACCATGTTGGAAGCGTGTTATACTAATGTGAATTTAAGTAAGTTTTAACCCCACAAACTCCATTTTACAAACTCTGGCAACGACAAAGAAAACTAATAAGCATATTTATGTCATTCACAGCTTATATCTCTTTAAGTTATCAGTATTGCTTTAAGCCAGCCAAGACTAATGTCATATCCATTATGATTGGACGCTGTGAATCATATCAATGTCACATTTGGGAGAGTTATAGACCAATTAGAATTGATTTATGACAAAGGAGTCCCACGGATTGGTCGGGGGATACAGAGAGAGAGACATGCTAATGAAACTTATTAAATATTACAGAAAGGTGAAATAAACATACTGATGCTAAATGAAAATGATGATGATGACAAAAATGATGATGATGACGATGATGATGATGATGAGGTATACTTGATGTTGATAGCGTGAGTGTCCATTATTAATATTTGGCCACAAGTTACCTCCACCTGCTATGACTCTATGAATATCATGAATATATTACTGCCAAGACGAGGCGCCACGACACTGAGGTTATAGTTCACGAAGAGGGTACGAGAGATAAAGAGAGAGAGAAACAGAGAGAGAATAAAAGTGAGGGAGAGAAAGAGAGAGGGATTAAGAGACAGAAAGAGAGAGGCAGATTAAGAAAAAGTGAAAAGAGAGAATAAGATAGAAAGAAAATAAGCAAGAAAGAGAAAAAGGGAAAATATTGAAAGAAATTGAAACCAGAGAGAGAGAGAGAGAGAGAGAGACACACACAACTACTCCACCTTGTTAACACGACGTCGAGTGGTTGAGGCGAGCAGGAGAACGTGCTTGCTGTTGATGGGTGACGCTGAGCCATGTGAAGACCAACAGAGTGCAGACCAGGCAGACAGGCAGGCAGGCAGACCGTCAGGCAGGCAGGCAGACCGTCAGGCAGGCAGACAGACAGGCAGGCAGGCAGGTCTCTGGAAGAGGAACACCACCAATGAGCACATCTGTTACAGCAGTTAGAGAGAATGATCGAGCAACGAGGGGGACGAAAGACCTGCATTCGCTCTATATTCTGGCCGAGAGAGAGAGAGAGAGAGAGAGAGAGAAAGAATTGTACTTGTTCTCTATTCTAGCCAAGAGAGAGAGAGAGAGAGACAGACAGACAGACAGAGAGAGAGAGAGAGAGAGAGAGAGAGAGAGAGAACTGTACTTGTTCTATATTCTGGCCAAGAGAGAGAGAGAGAGAGAGAGAGAGAGAGACCTGTACTTGCTCTATATGGCCATAAATGTCTTACGATGGTGATGACTTGCCCTAACAGACTACAGCCAGTATGAGGTAGAGATAATACGTTCACATAATGAAGAGGGAAAACTGCAGAAAGCTTTTAGTGAGGAACACATTATGCAGCAGCGAGTGACGTGAGTTCTGGATGATAAAGACTCTGATGCCTCTTGTGTTTTGTTTCATTAAGTTATACCGTCAGATGGAGAGGTCTGTACGTTAGGTTTATATGTGTACGTTAAGCTCGTGTGTGTACAACCAAGTGATATATTGTACGTGAGGTCAATGTGTGTACCACCATTTGATGAGTATATGCAGTTTGTCACTGTGCCAAACTGAGTGCCAGGACCTGAAGGATATACGAGTACATTACCAGGCACTAAAATCTTGTCTCCGTGAACCATCGTCTCAGATATAAAGAAATGCAATACTGGAATTAAAAATCATATCGTCTCAGCTAACACACTCACTAACAGCTGATAAACAAGAGCTAAAGGAAGAAGTTATTGAGATTGAGGGAGATTGTGTAGGCTGGCATCTCTACAGGCACAAGGGATATTGACTTGAATTCCGTGCGTTGAGAAATAATTGAGATGCAAGTTATGTTAGCAATTTAAGAAGGGAACTCAACAAATACTGACCAGGTAGCGACTCGCAGATGTTGAGGATAATTCATCAAGAAAGGAAGAAATGTGGAAGTGTCTGTTGTAGGAGATTAAACAGAATAATGCTCTGTTATTTAGCTCTTAGAAGCGATGCAGGAAGGCGGAAAATGAGGTACAGGTACTGAACAAGATCTCTGATTTTGTCCCTGACCTAATGAAATCTAGAACCGAATCACCTGAAGTTTGTCCCCCCAGTTTATTTTTTTTCACCTTAAGATTTAGCAAATAGGCTGACCAAACCTAAGTATAACCTACCCTCACCTTACTTAACCTAACTCAACCTAAACTTAGAATAACCTAACCTAACCTAGCCTAACCTAACCTAACCTACCCTACCCTACCCTACCCTACCCTACCCTAACCACCGCAAGTATCGTTAGTGTGTTTAATTATTGTGTAAAATTAGCTTTGGGTGAGCTAATCTTCGGGTAATCTGTAGAAACTTATAATAAACTCACACTTAGTAAACAGACTGAAAGCAGTGTTCATTATTGTTGTTTTATTCAGATAGTTCAATATACAAGAAGTTTCAAAGACCAAAGTTGAGCTGCCATTAGTTGACTGACCCCTTGAGTACTCGAAGGGTTTAAGTTATCGTAGTCGAAAGATTCAGTTATTGTACTCAAGGCGTTATCGTGTTCAAGAGTTAAGACGTTGTATTCAATGGATTAAGTTATTGTACTCTAGGAATTAAACCATTCCAAAGAGGCCTATGTAAGACCCGGAAAGGACGTAAAAAGAATCCAAGGAAGCGGTGAACATTGACCTTCTCCCACCCAAAACTCTGCTTAGACTAACACATTTAAGGATCTCGTCATCACCTACATAGCCTATGCTCCCTACACTCCATGTAACTCGGAACAGGATTGGCATTGGTGTATTTCAACTAGCCATTTTAACATTATAAAGACACTACACCTTTCTAATAAATATCTGATAAATTTTCTTGTATGATTATTGAACTTCCTAAAGCGATTTATAGTTCATAGGATCTCAAACTAAAATATGAAAAAGCAAACATAATTCTTCCTCACATCTTAAATATACTCATAATAAAGCAGTAAACAATGTATATCAGCCTCACACTTCCTATACTCAATATAACACAGTAATAACATCTATATATCAGCCTCACATACTCAACACTAAATACCACAAATCGTCCAAATGACCGTAAACTCCTCCTGGCAACAAATCGCTTTATGCAACAGTTATTGTTATTTTACCCGAGGAGGAATAGCCGCTGCCTGCTGTGTAATTAGTCTTCAGTTCGCTCAAACATACTCACAAATTAATCCCCTGAATTTAAAGTTAATAAAAGCAAAGTGATGGATGGAATCAGGTTGACTGTGGGATGACAATGCGTTGAGTCTCTATGACCTATACATGTATAATGGCGGCAGGTCATGAGTGTTCTGGGGTGACAATATCCTAGTTTATTCATGCAAGAGATGTATCATTATTAGTTATACCTACTACTGTGGTCACATATATCAGCAATACTTAAAGCTATATATATATATATATATATATATATATATATATATATATATATATATATATATATATATATATATATATATATATATATATTTATATATATATATATATTTCATGTAGATCCACAATGAAAACGTGGATAAGATAAATCTTGATAAAATCACACGGGAAAAGGGAAACAACGGAGCACCTTAGCTTTCGTCTTTATTCAAGACATCTTCAGGGGTGAGTACAGTCTGTACTCACCCCTGAAGATGTGAATTACACGAAAGCGCTTGGGAACTTCGTGTTTTCTTCTTTCCTTGTGGTTATCAGCATATACCTGGATTACGCGCACCTACAGTGATTTACTTGCATACATATATATATATATATATATATATATATATATATATATATATATATATATATATATATATATATATCTTTCATTTTTAGTCCATATAACACGCGGACTTTGAACATATAATCAACGACCTCACCAGCCAGGACTCGAACCCTGGTCCCATACATGGGACCAGGGTTCGAGTTCTGGCTGGTGAGGTCGTTGATTATATATATATATATATATATATATATATATATATATATATATATATATATATATATATATATATATATATATATAGATTTAAGCTTTTTTAAATACGCCCAAATATCAAGTTAAACTTTTGGAGGGTAACGGTATTTGATTCTGGCGCCAGACGATTTCATTCAGCTGAGAGACAAACACCTCCAAAGGGTTAAGACAACATAACTTCTCTCTGCGGACGTATAGAGCGATTTGTCTGAGCAGATGGCAGTGTTTCTAAATGTGTGGAGCTTCCAGAGAAGACTGCTCAAGTACTGGGTAGGTCAAGGTTTCAGGTCTATGGTGTGGAGCTCGGTCGGGGTGGTGAAACTCTTAAGGTTAGGAGCCACAGCGGACTTACGAGAACTCTTCACGGGCCACCTATTATATCCAAAGGTAATAATAATATATGCTGATTTAATGGGTATGGCCGCTACCCTAGAACATCATCCCAGTACAGTATATGTATAGTATCTCAAAAAAACGTATCTGTCCACACTGTGTGAAAAATTATGAGACCACGGATGGTAGATATTGGGATATGCATTTACTTTGGTATTGTATATAGTTTAACAAGTGTAAAGCAATGTGTATTTATTTCTACGTAATTAATATGATGTTCGGTAACCAAATGTAGTAGGATCAGTAGGCCACATAGCCACGCATACCAACCCTCCCGGGACATCACAACTTGCATGTAGCATTTCAGAAGTCATCGGACCCATCCTTGCAGATACTTTTTTGGGGGGTACTATATATTCAGTCACCCACAAAAGTCATGTCGTCTCTCCTGCTGTTCCACAAACCCCAAGATTCAAACTCGTGAATCCGAGGCATTTATGAACAATATTGTATCAGTGTCTGCTGCTTCGGATTCACGAGTTTCGTGAAACCGCAGGAGAGGCGACAGGACTTCTGTGGGTGACTGTATAATCACAGTAAAGACACGTTGCAAAAAAATGAATTTTAAAAAGATCGAATCAATATAAAAAAATATCGCGGGCAGCGGTGGCAGCGGTCTCCAGCTTGCCCAACCCTGGCAATCTTAGTTCGCCCGCTCCAGTGTTGAGTAACATTAACAACGTCGAAGAAACAGATGAAGAGCTGGGCATTCAGGGTTGAAATCTGCCCTTAAAATATAGTTAACTTAATAACCTAACTAACTTTTGTCAAATAATATAGTATCGAAAACTATAATCAAAACGCAATTATTAATCATCGAAGAGTTTACTAATATCATACCCATTGGAGTTTGATAAGTAAATTCCAGCATCATCCTAACTAGAATGAACTTTAAGATTATTGTCATGCACGATCATGGAAATTTCCTCGCCAATCTCACACTGTATTCCAGATCTTGAAAAAGTAGTAATTTAGTTCCGTAAGTGTAAACAAGGTTGAGGTAACTGATGAGTTTTTTTTAGATATCAAGATCCTCTCTATATGTAAATGAGGTGAAGGAGGAGGAATAATAACAATGACGGAGAAAAGATGGCACGGAGAAGTCGGGATTAGAGTAATGTTATTGTTGCTGAACTTATAAGGTTAAGTACGTAGTTATATTGATGTGGGAATACCAACTTTATGTCAAATTGAAATCCGGGTCAACACAGTATTATTTCTACTGGTCTAATGGCGCGCTTGAAGGTCTGAGAGGAGCAAATTTAACCCTAATGTGCCATAAGATGCAGAAAAGGCGACCTTGTGTTATGTTGAAGCCAACGTCAAGGGAACATTATGTCTATGGTTTATAAAAGGTTCCATTAAAGCAACGTATGTATGTTGACCTTGACTCTTGTTGAAGTCAGGATCAGAATCACACACACACACACACACACACACACACACACAGGAGGCCAGAGAAAATTCGTGACAAACAGAGATAATTGAAAGCTATTTTAAGACAAGGGACTAAGGCATAATCTAGTCTGCTCCCCAGAATGTTTGGGACATGTTGGCCAAGACTGTACGAGGTGTGAACTGGTAATTTTATTGTTTTGGTTTTACGTAATTCCTAACTTGTCTCGATAAACGCGATATAAATATTTCGTTGTTTTTTTTTTCTCGGAAATTGGTGATTGTGTAAACGTGAGTGCCTCCTCCTCCAAGCATCATGGAACCTTATTATTTTATTTATTTATTTTTTTTTGGGGGGGGGGGATATTTTTTTTTAAGGAAAGTTGGCGATGGTCCTCTGGTGTTGTTTTTATTCTCGTAATAGAATTAAACGCATTGTAAATTAGTTTATCATGATAGTGCTATGTCTTTGTATATATTTTTTCTTAAGGTAAGTAAGTTAAAAGGTATTTAAACCCAGGAAGGACTACCGCGTATGTAAGGCCTGTTTTAATTAACATTTTGCAGACTAACATCTCGAAAAATTGCCTCTCACTGAAAAACTCACTTCCTCCACTGGGTGATAATACCACCATTTTCCCACAGTGACGCAGGGTGACTAGACAGCTTGCGATTTCCTTATTTTCAACGTTAAGCAGGAAGTGGCTTACACCTTCCCCTGGCCGGATGCTATCGACAAGTGCACGTGACTCTGCATTCATTTACCGGTGAACACACTCGGGCTGATGCACTGTAAGGGATCTTAATACTATACAAACTGATATTTTGCTTCTTATATGTTTGCCAGTGTACGTGAACATCTAAGCAACAGTCATTTCGAAATTTGGTAAGCAAAATAATATCCTTTAAATTAAGATTCAGTAAGAAAGTATTTTAATTAATCCTTACATATTTTATTCCATGGTTAACGCCAGACTCTTTGTTCAGCTGAGACACTTCCCTGTCCCCTAACTTAAACAGTTTTTTGATCCCATCACGAGTTGGTCCAAAACACTCACCATCACACAACATAAACAACTCTTGGTGACGGTGGGCGGACCAGCGTCTGGGTCTGTCTTTCTCTATTCATGCATCACTTTGAGAACCTTGACAGTAGAGTTATGTTTTACTTTTATGCGCGTCTTTTAGCATATCTTGTGTGTGTGTGTGTGTGTGTGTGTGTGTGTGGTGTGGGTGTGTGTGTGTGTGTGGGGGGGGGGGGGTGTGTGTGTGTGTGTAATAATAATAATAATAATAATAATAATAATAATAATAATAATAATAATAATAATTAACGGTTTATTGAAAGAGCATGGTAGCCGGAATGCTGAAAATATACAGTTACATAATTGGGGAATGGGTCTCTTGATTTACAAATAATACACAAGTAACATAAGTGATACAAATATGATATATAATAACTTGGTGGGGAGAAGCTCAAACTACAGGGCATTTCAACATAGTGACAGTGCAAAAAGTAAGATTGACTGGGAGTGAATACACTGGTTGATTACAAGTTATTGATAAGTTTTACAATGGTTGGGACTGGGCTGTTCTTATAGTGATCAGTTCGTGCTCGTAGGGGCTGGATGCGGTTGTGGTGTCGAACAGCAATTCTCGGACGAAGGATCTCGGGTGGTAGTAGAAGCCGGTGTCGAGGATGGTGCAGAAGCTCCTCACCAAATTTGCAGATGAGGTCGTGGTGGTGGTCAGTGAGGGCGCTTCTTGATATGTGGAGTAGGAAGGGGAGAGAATAATCTTGCATGCCCTCTTTTGCACTTTTTCTAAGTGTTTACGTTGTGTGGCATTTAGGGAGGAAGACCAGGTAGGGGAAGCATAGGTGAGCTTGGGAAGTATGAATGTTGAGTAAGCACTAAGGAACTCGGGGGCAGGAACTCCTAGGGACTTGAGTCGGCGGAGGAGGTGGAGACGGAAATTGGAGGATTTGACAACTTCACTGACGTATGGTTTCCAATTTAGTTTGTTGTCTATGGTGACGCCGAGGAGCTTAGTGGAATCTATAACCTGGGGTGTGTTGGGACCTAAAGTAATGGAAGGGGGTGGGACAACGTTGGAGGAGAGGTTGATGTGAATAACCATGATCTTGGTATGGTTGATAGTGACGTGGTTGTTGGTGGCCCAATTTTAGAGACTGTTCAATAAATCCTGAAGGGCGGTATAGTCGGGAGCAGAATTCTTGTCACTGATCCCGATGGTGGAGTCGTCGACATATTTCCAGCGAGCAGGTGTGTGTGTGTGTGTGTGTGTATGTCTTTGTTCTAAAATAAACCTCAACTCTCAATACGAAAGACAAACCTAAACCTACAATAATAAAACAATATTAAACCAACACTAAACTCCCTCATCAAGAGTTTTACCTGGGGTCTCCCGTACCACTGAACATACCTGGGTTACTAAGGTCTCTGGTCCTGGTGAAATTATTAACCCTCGGACGGAAAACAACAAAACGCAGATAAGAAGAAATCATTAACTAAATCCTCTGTTATCTTTTGTGGTATTAATCTGTATTCTCTGTATTTTTTGGGGGGTATTCTATGTTTAATATTTCTTTTATGTTGGAATATTAATCACTTTTTTGTTTCTCTTTGACTCTGTTTCTCTACTTTTCTTTCTGTTTATCTTTTTATTTCTAACTGTGCATATATCTAATTGCCTATTTATCTATCTTTCAGTTTATTACGTTAATCGTTAATTTATCGTTTCGTACATATATATAATTCTTTACTCTCTCTCTCTCTCTCTCTCTCTCTCTCTCTCTCTCTCTCTCTCTCTCTCTCTCTCTCTCTCTCCCTTGATCTGTTTTTTTCGATTTATCCATCATTCTCTCTATCTCTCTATCTATGATCTTCACTAATTGTTTATGTATCTCTTTTCTTCCTCTATTTGTTTATTTATTTATATATCTTGCTGTTTTTTTTTATTCCCCCTCAATTTAAATCTCTTTCATCCCCTCTTTCTCCAATTAATCTTCATATTCCTCCCCTCTCTCCCTTTATCCTGTTTTTTCCCTACTTCTACTCCTCACTTCCCTTTTTCTCCCCTGATTCTCTTCCACGTCCCCCCCCTCCCTTCCTCTCCCTTTCCCACTTCCCTTCATCTTGTCTTCTTTCCCTTCCTTCCATCTCCTTTCCACCTTCTACATCCCTTCCTCAATTTCCTTTCCCACTCCACCTACCCTTCTACCTCCTTTCCCATCTTTCACCATGTACCTTACCTGATCTCACTTCACCTTTCCTCCCACTCCACCTCCCCTCCCTCTCCAACTTCCCCTCTCACCCCCTGTTCTCACCTCCCCTCTTACCTTCTCTCTCCACCTCTCCACCCCGCCTCTCCCCTCCCTTGCCACACTCCCGAGGCAGGTGTTACCCTGTCACCCTGCCCTCACCCCCACACCTGAGTTTTACCTGTCAGGGGAATTAATTGACTCCCTTCACCTTGTGTGTGTGTGTGTGTGTGTGTCCAGGTGAACCTTCTGACTCACGTGATTGGATTTTGTGATTATCTAAATTTTTCGATACTTGATATTGGATGGGGGTTGTTTGTGTGTGGAGGGGGGGCAAGTAGTTGTGTGGGGGGGCGAGGGTGAGGTAGATGTTTGTGTGGTTTGAGAGGGTGTTTGTGTGTGTGTGGGGGGGGGGGGGAAGAGGATGAAAAGGATGCTTGCGTGCGAGGCTTGAGATGGGTTTGTGTATGGAAAGGGGAGTGGTGGGGGTGTTTGTGTATAAGAGGGACCAAGGAGAGTTACTTGTGTGAGTGTGTGTTTAAATCTTCAGATACTGAGTCCGTTCTTGATCGTGGCACAAACCGTCAACATAGGGTCGAATTTTGGGGACAATATTTTAATTTTCCAAGGGGTTTACGTCTTGTTCCCGGGCTCACTGGCACCCTCTGTGACATTTCAATGAAACCCAAAATTTGGTCGTATTAATTTATTTTTGCTACGACGTTCATGCATAGTGTATATCATTATATTAAACCAAACTTCAGCTTTGTTTTGACGTCAAAATCATATATCTGTCATAACTGGAAAATTAATTAATGCCATTTACAAATAATAGTCTTAAGAAAAAGTAGAAATCTTAGCGGTAGTCAATGCAATAAACCATTTATAAGATGATCATTTTGAGCTACCACATTGCCTTATCATGTATAAGTGTCTCTAATAATAGATCAAATTAGATAAAATAAAATGTCATACGAGGTCCGACGCAAAAATAACGAGACTGACCCTATAACTCGGGAACCAATAGTGGGAGGGGAGGGACAAACAGACGGTTATTGAACATGTTCGAACCTGTCACAGTGTGACAAGGCTCAACTCGATTGCTTCACTCAGCACAAGTGGACACGTGTTGAAGTATAGACATGATCTTACGTTCGGTCGGAAAATGTCGGACTGCAAAACTGAGCAAGAGTTAACATCAAGTTTCTCGTTAAACTTAAGAAATCCGTGACGGAAACTTTTCAATTATTGACTGAGGCTTACGGTGAAGATTGCATGTCTCGTGCACGCGTTTTTGAATGGCACAAACGATTTTTCGAAGGCAGAGAAACCGTGAAAGATGATGACCGTCCAGGCCGTCCACGCACAGCAATTACTGATGACAACATTGAAAAAGTGCGAGATGTGATTCGAAAAAAACCCGTAGGTGTGGTGTTCGAGCAATAGCTGAGAAAGTTAATTTAGACAGGGAAAGTGTTCGACGCATTCTAACGGAAGAATTGAACATGACAAAGGTTTGTGCAAAATGGTTCAAAAAATGCTGTCAGATGAACAACGCGCCAACCCACAACACTTTGTCTGTGAAGCAGTTTTTAGCCAATAAAAACATCACTGTGCTTGATCACCCACCCTATTCGCCAGACCTGACTCCCTGCGACTTCTACCTCTTCCCAAAGATCAAATCCGTGCTCAAAGGAACCAATTTTTTTATCGGTAGAAGAGGTGGAAGCAAAAACGACGGAGTTCCTCAACAGCCTTACAGAACATGATCTGCGGAATTGCTTTGAACTGTGGCAGCATCGTATGCAGATGTGTGTCAACTCAGAAGGGAACTACTTTGAAGGCGATCACAGTTGATTTTCTTAATTTGGTAAATAAAAACAGTTGCAGCATCAGTCTCGTTTTTTGTGTGTCGGACCTCGAATATATTTGATTTTTTTTCATATACATAGTCGCAAAAAAATAATAGTTTCCTATATCCAAATCCAATTTAAAAAATATTGTTGTATGATATATCACCCTGACAGCTATGTGCATGCTTTTAATCATATTTTTTTAATAGATTACTGTGTGTATCACTGTCACCTACCATACAGACAGCGTTTTCATCAATTGAATCATTACTTTCAGGGTCATCGTCTTCATCATTGGTAGTAATCCGTAGTTTGGCAATGTTGTTGTGGCACTACTTCTTCATCATACCATAGAGACTCTAGTTTATCATCAATTAATGACCAACCATGGCCATTAGTAACTTCAGGGTAGTCATGATCTGGAATATGAGCTCTTGTGTTGGATTAAAGCTCATCATTAAGAGTTCTGAGCTCATCAACTTTAGTTACCCTCGCTCGACCATAGTTCGCACAGGTGAAGGCATCAAGACCCTTAATGAGCTTCTCAGTCACACTCCAGGAGACTCCCAACTCCACTAAAAATGAAACATACTTTAGCATTTTCAATGTCGTCAGTGGTCGGACTTTCCCAAGTCCCTTGAAGGGACTAGTGCTGTCGCATCCGGTACAACCATTCAGAACCATCAAAGCTGTGTAGTGTAGATCTGGGCAAATTCGCTGATGTTCACTAGTCTTCGTTTATTGTAAGTTCATGTATCAAAGAGGAATGTGGCATCTTTCACAATGAAGAAGCATGTAAGGATATCGCTATCTGGGCTTTTCACCCGTACATGTCTGTTGCTTTTGTCTCTACAATATTTAGTATACAAGGTTACCCTTGAGTCTGTTTCGTCTTGTGAAGGGATTTATAAACTGTGTTTTGGGGATAATTTTTACAAACAGTGTCAAATCTAATTGTTCGCTAAAAGCATAAAGTGTGTTTTTGTTGGGAAGGGGAAGGGGAAGAGGAAGGGAAATGGGAAGGGGAAGGGAGGAGGAGGAGGAGAGGGGAGGTTGTGTTTGGATGGAGATGAATCTGTTAGAATATGGGAGACTAAAAAAAATTAAAACAGAACTTCCCAGAGAAAGAAAACTTCAAACAACAAACAATTTCCTGGGGATTAAGAACTGAACAACTAAAAATTAGGACCACAGCTTTAACGCTTTTTACACCGAGCACCAACACGTATTACACCGAGCACCAACACTTATTACACCGAGCACCAACACTTATTACACCGAGCACCAACACTTATTACACCGAGCACCAACACTTATTACACCGAGCATCAACACTTATTACACGGAGCACCAACACTTATTACACCGAGCACCAACACTTATTACACCGAGCACCAACGCTTATTACACCGAGCACCAACACGTATTACACCGAGCACCAACACGTATTACACCGAGCACCAACACTTATTACACCGAGCACCAACACGTATTACACCGAGCACCAACACGTATTACACCGAGCACCAACACTTATTACACCGAGCACCAACACGTATTACACCGAGCACCAACACGTATTACACCGAGCACCAACACTTATTGCACCGAGCACCAACACTTATTACACCGAGCACCAACACTTATTACACCGAGCACCAACACTTATTACACCGAGCACCACTTTACACCGCACCAACACTTATTACACCGAGCACCAACACTTATTACACCGAGCACCAACACTTATTACACCGAGCACCAACACTTATTACACCGAGCACCAACACGTATTACACCGAGCACCAACACTTATTACACCGAGCACCAACACTTATTACACCGAGCACCAACACTTATTACACCGAGCACCAACACTTATTACACCGAGCACCAACACTTATTACACCGAGCACCAACACGTATTACACCGAGCACCAACACTTATTACACCGAGCACCAACACTTATTACACCGAGCACCAACACGTATTACACCGAGCACCAACACTTATTACACCGAGCACCAACACTTATTACACCGAGCACCAACACTTATTACACCGAGCACCAACACTTATTACACCGAGCACCAACACGTATTACACCGAGCACCAACACTTATTACACCGAGCACCAACACGTATTACACCGAGCACCAACACGTATTACACCGAGCACCAACACTTATTACACCGAGCACCAACACGTATTACACCGAGCACCAACACTTATTACACCGAGCACCAACACGTATTACACCGAGCACCAACACGTATTACACCGAGCACCAACACGTATTACACCGACACCAACCTTATTACACCGAGCACCAACACTTATTACACCGAGCACCAACACTTATTACACCGACACCATTACACCGAGCACCAACACGTATTACACCGAGCACCAACACTTATTACACCGAGCACCAACACTTATTACACCGAGCACCAACACTTATTACACCGAGCACCAACACTTATTACACCGAGCACCAACACGTATTACACCGAGCACCAACACTTATTACACCGATCACCAACACTTATTACACCGAGCACCAACACTTATTACCGAGCCACACGTATTACACCGAGCACCAACACGTATTACACCGAGCACCAACACTTATTACACCGAGCACCAACACGTATTACACCGAGCACCAACACTTATTACACCGAGCACCAACACTTATTACACCGAGCACCAACACTTATTACACCGAGCACCAACACTTATTACACCGAGCACCAACACTTATTACACCGAGCACCAACACTTATTACACCGAGCACCAACACTTATTACACCGAGCACCAACACTTATTACACCGAGCACCAACACGTATTACACCGAGCACCAACACGTATTACACCGAGCACCAACACTTATTACACGGAGCACCAACACTTATTACACCGAGCACCAACACGTATTACACCGAGCACCAACACTTATTACACCGAGCACCAACACGTATTACACCGAGCACCAACACTTATTACACCGAGCACCAACACTTATTACACCGAGCACCAACACGTATTACACGGAGCACCAACACGTATTACACCGAGCACCAACACGTATTACACCGAGCACCAACACGTATTACACCGAGCACCAACACTTATTACACCGAGCACCAACACTTATTACACCGAGCACCAACACTTATTACACCGAGCACCAACACTTATTACACCGAGCACCAACACTTATTTACACCGAGCACCAACACTTATTACACCGAGCACCAACACTTATTACACCGATCACCAACACTTATTACACCGAGCACCAACACTTATTACACCGATCACCAACACTTATTACCCGACACCAACTTATTACACCGAGCACCAATACTTATTACACCGAGCACCAACACTTATTACACCGAGCACCAACACGTATTGCACCGAGCACCAACACTTATTACACCGAGCACCAACACTTATTACACCGAGCACCAACACTTATTACACCGAGCACCAACACTTATTACACCGAGCACCAACACTTATTACACCGAGCACCAACACTTATTACACCGAGCACCAACACTTATTACACGGAAGCACCAACACTTATTACACCGAGCACCAACACTTATTACACCGAGCACCAACACTTATTACACCGAGCACCAACACTTATTACACCGAGCACCAACACTTATTACACCGAGCACCAACACTTATTACACCGAGCACCAACACTTATTACACCGAGCACCAACACTTATTACACCGAGCACCAACACTTATTACACCGAGCACCAACACTTATTACACCGATCACCAACACTTATTACACCGAGCACCAACACTTATTACACCGAGCACCAACACTTATTACACCGAGCACCAACACTTATTACACCGAGCATCAACACTTATTACACCGAGCACCAACGCAATACTTTATTCTCTATTTAAACCAATTTTCTCCGGGTTCGTTACAGTCTGGTGAGAACAAATCCTCATTATCTGTGTAAATGGTAAATGTTGGTTGACTGTAGGTGGCTGCTGTAATGATTGAAGATGGATAGTGTAATGATTATAACTGTAATGCTGTTTAATGCTGGTATCCTGTACTTTAGGATTTAAATTAAGATATGTCTGGTGAGGTAAGATAAGGTAAGAATAGGTTTAATAGATTTTTAATAGGTTCTTTTAGGTTAATTTAGGTTAGATTATGTGATTATGTTTCATTATAGATGATTAAGTTCGGTGAGGTTAACTTAAATTAGATTAGTAAGGGGTGAGGTAAGGTTAAGTTATATTAGTTAGGTGAGGCTAAGTTAGGTTAGATTAAGTTAGGTTAGGTTAGATTAGGTTAGGTTTTTGAATAAGTCAGTTGTTCTTAAGACAGTTTTAGTGTTTATGTTAAGGTGAGAGGCAGTGACGCAGACCAGGTGGCAGAGGGTTACAACACACCTGCCTGAGTCAATATTGTCCCCGCCGCCAGCCTTCACCTTAATTGTTACTGACAACACCTAATTTGATTATACCCGCTGTCAGTATTGCCACCCCTATGTCTCTGTCTCTCTCACCTTCTCCAAGTACACAGGGTATGTTTCTGGTTGTTGTTGTTGTTATAATGCTATTACTGGTCTTCAACAACTAAGGTCTTTAAGCGCGTAATGAGGTTAGTAATTACACTACTACATCAACATTTAAAAGTCATGAGAGATAAACTCTCTGTGTTTGGTAATAGGTTATGACAGACAGACAAACAGACAGATGCAGAGACAAAGAGAAAAAGATAGAAACAGAAGAGAAAGGGAGAGAGACAAGAGAGAATAAGGTAAAACATTAAGCAAACGTAAAACATTTAAGTTATCTTCACCAGAGAATTGTTTACCAACAACTCATCATAAAGTACAACAAAATTTAAATTGTACAAAATAATTTCCACTATAAATTTTTGCTCAATTAACATTCCTTGACTTTTCCTGTATTGCTTTTATGAAAGGTGTTCAATACCACGGTAAGAATTATAAATTTAATAAACATGTCTACATCACTAAACTTTATATATATATATATATATATATATATATATATATATATATATATATATATATATATATATATATATATATATATATATATATATATACAGCATTTAGAGTTATCTACGTTACTCAAAACTAAAGTAATCTGTGACAAATTAGCATAAACTTGATTATGATAATTAAAAATACTAGAGTAAACATCTCCAAGGAGGACGCAATCATGTAGTCACTCGAGGCTTCACGAGTTCCTTGGTTGAACATATCAAAATCCCCCCAAACGTCTTGTAGTTTCCAGTACACCACAATCACTAAAGATAATTGGAAAGAATCGGAATAATAAAATATTATTATATTTTAAGAGGGAAAAAATAATACAGTAGAAGTATATGGTGGAGGGTGACGACCAGGATCAGTGGAGGACAAAAGAGTTAAAGACGTCAGTGCAAGAACGTCTTAAATGACGTCTCTCGGTAGTGCTGCTGTCTCTATGTTTCCTCTAAGAGCATCACATGCGAGTTAAGCCGAGTCTTTAGTCTTTCAAAGATTATTTCAAGATGGTTAATTCTGTGACTCTTGGAAGTTTCCTTTTCATTTGTTTACGACGTGACTCTGAAGACTTGACGTTCTTTTATCTTAGCTGAAGCCTTTTTCAGAATGTCTCAAAAGAACCTCCCAGGGTTATTGGCTGGGAGACTCTACTTGCATTGTTTTCATCAGGATAGCGTATCTAAGAACTTCCAAAAGTCTGTCCACCTATACTTGTCTACATAAACCACTAATATCACCATAGGCCACCGAAGACCCTTGCAGAAATTCTTTAGGAGTTGTTTTTTTCCTAAAGATTCCATATGCTCTAGTGACTTCAAGATATTACATCACTAAACTTCATGAACTATTTGCAAGTTGCATTTACTGGAAAAGGCTTTCTACAATACTGCCTTCAAGGATAGAACATGGGTGAGCTTCCACAGGTCCTCCAAATTTATTTGCTGGAAGACCCCAACATGCACCACTGGCCTCACTGCAGTCTCTCTGGAGGGTACTTCTGGCAGGTCTCAGAGACTCTTCCAGCTCAATTTGATGGAAAAATCATCTCACGGTGTTAACTCCAGGATGTCCTCTCCAGGTTTTCATTCAGAACTGCTCGAGAAATTCATTCTTGGTTGGATTACTGGAGAGTCTTCATCAGCCATTGCGTTCATCTGGTGGGTTCTTCAAGAAATTCCAGTCTTTTGAACATGGATTCTTTAGCTGAATATATTCCTCGTTTCTTCATTGGTTAGGTCTGGGAAATAAATCCTTTGATCAGATATGACGTCAAAGCTGCAGCAGAAGCCGGAGCTTTAGATGTGGGTTGAAAGTGTCATTTTATATGTAAAAGTTTATATTAATTCAAAGTTTCGTTTTATGGTTGGTTCAATAAATTCTAAATTGTAGGATAAAATTTAAGTAACATCTGTCACAATTTAGCATCAGTGTTCAACATTTACCTGTGAAGGTATTTGTTAACGACAGATCTAAGCTCCACATTACAATAAAGTTCATTGTTCACCTTCAAATTCAAAGGTTCAAAAGAGCCTTGAACAGGAACCCTAAGCGCCAGGTTCATTAGAAAGAACCTCAACTTCAGGTTCATTAAAGTGCTAAACAAGAACATCAACCACAGACTGCAGGTTTAGACAAAGAACCTCGGATACAGGTTCATCAGAGTATGACGTAACAACTCTGGGAACAAGAAGGAACATGTCCATAAGTTCAACGAAAAGTTTCAAATTAACTATTGAAGTCATCCAGTGAGACGAGGACAGCAGGGAAGGTTTGGTCTCAAGAGGGAGGTGGGTAGTGGGGAGGAAGGAAGTGAGGAGGAGGGGAGGAAGTAAGGAGGGGGGGGGAGGAGAGGAGGGAAGCGTGAAGTGGGATAGAAGAGAAGTGAGGATGAGGAGGAAGGGGATAGAAATGAAGAGGAAGAGAAGGGGGGAGGAAAATGAGGAGGGCGAGAGGGAAGGGAGGAAGACAGTGGGAGTTGAGGCGTAGGAAGTACGACAGGGGAGGGAAATGAGGAGGAGAAGAAGGAGTAGGAGGTGAGGAGGAAGCAGGAAACGAGATAATTCCGGCAGCACAGGATGAAAGAGAGTCGGGAGAGAGGAAGTGAAGACTAGAGGAGAGAGAGAGAGAGAGAGAGAGAGAGAGAGAGAGAGAGAGAGAGAGAGAGAGAGTAAATTAAATAAATGGAATAAATGAAAAAATGGATGACTCGTTGACCGGCTGGATACACTGCTGAATGACTGACTGACTGCTATTTCCTGGTTGGCTGACTGGATGGCTGACTGGATGGCTTGATGACTGGTTGCACTGCTGACTAACTGGCTGAGCAGCGTGAAGGCTGAGTGGTTGGGTGGGTGTGTTGCTGATTGGGTTGTTGGATGGCTCACAGGATGGATGGGTAGCGCTGGGTGGGTGTCAGGGTGGGTGGGTGGATGGTTAGGTGGCAAGGTGGGTGGCTGGGTGGAGGTTCTCACCTTTGAGCTTTAACCTACGCTCCTCTGCGACCTCCTCCTGTATAATAGATTATGTTTGACCTCTCTCTCTCTCTCTCTCTCTCTCCTTCTAATACTTACCTCTATCTATCTATCTATATATCCTTATATCTATCTGTTATTGAAGAAATAAAAATATATGGATAAAAATAGAGAGAAGAAATACATAGAGGAACATTCCATATTATTACCTAACAAATATATACCATTATATAAATTTATACATTCCTGAATTACACATAGTACACATTATTCATAGTTTATTCCTACATGTATAAAGAAACATAAGGATTAATGTAAAGTTTATTAATAAAGTCACTCTCGATATAATACACAGTAATGATAAATATGTAGTCATGATGTGAAGGAAAAATATGTTACTTCCTCACTGAATAACGATTGGGATATTTGATTGGTAATAAAATATATGTATTTTAGTTTTTCATAGAGGTGAGGAGACTAATTAGCCACACAATCCCCTCCTACATCGTCAGCTGACTAGCCCAGTCCTAATGGCCACCACCAATCCTATTAGGGGTTAATCTTAATGGCCGAACCCTAATGGATTCCAGTCCTAATGAGCCCCACTTTTTTTTAACCCCTATCTTAATAACACCTAATTTTAGTGAACGCCAATTCTACTGGGCCCTAATCCTTGTGCCAAGTCTTCATGGCCCCCAGCCCTATTACGTTCTAATTATTCCTATAGGCACGAGGTAGTGTTAATGGATGCCAGTACTGTTCTAATAAACACCATTAGTCGAGTTTTATCAATGTATTGCCTTTGTTTATATATACATAGACATATATCACATATCGGGAATTGTACCTCATATACGGATATATATTAACAATTATCAGTTAATATATAATTTATCATGAAATATATCCATGTATAAGTTAATATTGTATGTATCTTCAGGTATAAATGAATGTATAATCACCTATTAGTTTACGCTTTAGAAATAGATTAAAATATTAGAGAATTACACATATTTCTTAATATATTTTACGTCCAAAACGTCACATTTTCCACAGAGCATCTCGTTTGTGGCAAAAATACATCTTTTCTGATCCAATAACTTGATGCCAGGGACACAGGCTTTCAAATTTAATAAAAAGACATTTTTAGCACAAGTATTGAAGCTGAAGAATAATTTTACATATACGGGTATGTATTTTTGTTTAACTTCTTTTTGTATGAGTTTTATTTTTTCGGGGTTTGTTTTGGTTTTTAAAAGTTTATTGTTGGTGTTGTTATTATTTAATTTTTTTTTTTAAGATGGGATTAGTGTCCTGAAGTATCTGTGTTTATTCTCTCTCTCTCTCTCTCTCTCTCTCTCTCTCTCTCTCTCTCTCTCTCTCTCTCTCTTTCTTTTCTAGGCGGGGGCACCAACAGAGCAGAACAAACGCCTCTTGACTGACAAAGCCGTAGCCGTTCATATCCCTCTTCAACACACTCACTTCACACAGACAGTCACTCAGGGTACAAAATTTGAGCACTTTACACACACATATTAGTTTCCACCGCTTTTTTTTTATTTTTAGAATAATCATCAATTTACAGAAGTCTCTCTAATTAAATAGTCGAAAAACTGACTCCATTGTATTGCTGTAATCTCAACTGTAATACTGCACTGTTATTTTTTATTAATCTCTGTAACTGAAATATTTTGTATCTCAATTAGTGTTGTTATGATAATGTAAGACTAGGTAATGGTGCGTACTGTTTTGAAATGCCTTTATTTATAACTGTATCTGTATTTGTAGCTGTGCATGAGTTTCTATAACCTATATCAATAATTGTATTTGAAACTGTATCTACACCTGTCACTGTAGTTTTAATTGTACCTATTGTTGCGGCTGATTTATCAATATGTACCATTACTTCTTGCTGGCGTATCTGTACCTGTATTTTTCTACCTGTACCTGTTAGTACTATAATTAGTTCCCTGTACTTGCAAATGCATACTCGTATCTCTCCTCTATCAGGTATACTTCCAATTACAAACTTTTTTTACCTGCGACCTTCTATGTTAATTTAGGATAAATAAATCGGAAATGTATAGTTAGAAAATCAATATCAGATCATAAACATTCTTGTACTTCAATAAACACATGAGAAAAAATAAACACCACTAATGTACCACAGAAAAAAAAAAACATAATAAACATTAGTAACTTTAACAGCCCACGTCATAATGTTTTTTCATTCAACTTTTGGTGGAGAAAACATTTTTTACACCCCAGGCCGCACCACTGACCACTGGCTGTTATTTCTGGCGACTGTCAGTTTGAGAGAGAGAGAGAGAGAGAGAGAGAGAGAGAGAGAGAGAGAGAGAGAGAGTTGATGGGTGAATAGTAAAATAGTGAGAGTGGTAGAGGGAGAATAATGGAGGGAGAGTGGTCGAGGGAGACGATGGAGGGAGAGTGGTGGAGGGAGAGTGGTGAATGGAGAGTGATGGAGGGAGAGTGGTGGAGGGAGAGTGATGGATGGAGAGTGGTGAATGGAGAGTGATGGAGGGAGAGTGGTGGAGGGAGAGTGGTGGAGGGAGAGTGATGGATGGAGAGTGATGGAGGGAGAGTGGTGGAGGGAGAGTGGTGAATGGAGAGTGATGGAGGGAGAGTGGTGAATGGAGAGTGATGGAGGGAGAGTGATGGAGGGAGAGTGGTGGAGGGAGAGTGATGGAGGGAGAGTGGTGGAGGGAGAGTGGTGAATGGAGAGTGATGGAGGGAGAGTGATGGAGGGAGAGTGGTGGAGGGAGAGTGGTGGAGGGAGAGTGATGGATGGAGAGTGGTGAATGGAGAGTGATGGAGGGAGAGTGGTGGAGGGAGAGTGGTGGAGGGAGAGTGATGGATGGAGAGTGGTAGAGGGAGAGTGGTGGAGGGAGAGTGGTGGAGGGAGACGATGGAGGGAGAGTGGTGGAGGGAGAGTGGTGGAGGGAGACGATGGAGGGAGAGTGGTGGAGGGAGAGTGGTGGAGGGAGACGATGGAGGGAGAGTGGTGGAGGGAGAGTGGTGGAGGGAGAGTGGTGAATGGAGAGTGATGGAGGGAGAGTGGTGGAGGGAGAGTGATGGATGGAGAGTGGTGAATGGAGAGTGATGGAGGGAGAGTGGTGGAGGGAGAGTGGTGGAGGGAGAGTGGTGGAGGGAGAGTGATGGAGGGAGAGTCGTGAATGGAGAGTGATGGAGGGAGAGTGGTGAATGGAGAGTGATGGAGGGAGAGTGATGGAGGGAGAGTGGTGGAGGGAGAGTGATGGAGGGAGAGTGGTGGAGGGAGAGTGGTGAATGGAGAGTGATGGAGGGAGAGTGATGGAGGGAGAGTGGTGGAGGGAGAGTGGTGAATGGAGAGTGATGGAGGGAGAGTGATGGAGGGAGAGTGGTGAATGGAGAGTGATGGAGGGAGAGTGGTGAATGGAGAGTGATGGAGGGAGAGTGATGGAGGGAGAGTGGTGGAGGGAGAGTGGTGGAGGGAGAGTGGTGAATGGAGAGTGGTGGAGGGAGAGTGGTGGAGGGAGAGTGGTGGAGGGAGAGTGGTGAATGGAGAGTGATGGAGGGAGAGTGGTGGAGGGAGAGTGGTGGAGGGAGAGTGGTGGAGGGAGAGTGATGGAAGGAGAGTGGTAGAGGGAGAGTGGTGGAGGAAGAATAGTAGAAGAGTGGTAAAGGGAGAGTGATGGAGGGAGAGTGGTGGAGGGAGAGTGGTGGAGATTGGTGGAGGGAGAGTGGTGGAGGGTTTATTTCCTCACTCAGCCTCACGTAACCTCTCATAGCCTCAAACAATCTCACATTGCCTCACGCACCTTCACTCAGCCTCACACAGTCTAACATAGCCCAATACAGCCCCACATAGCCTAACAAACCCTCACTCATTCTCACATAGCCTCACACAACCTTTCATATCAGGCCCGGGGTTGTGTACCAGACTTAGCCCCCAGTCTATGTTAATGTGATGTTAATCTGTGTTAATGTGGTGTTAATCTGTGGTTAACCGAGCGTCAGGCGGGCTAATGAACGACTCCTGGGGGAATGTGTTGATCAAGGCAGCTGCCAGCCATCACTGAGTTAAGAGAAGAGAGCTAAACGCCGCACCCACTGTTGTGTATTGCATTGGGCCTGAGTGCTGGTAGAGGGATAGACAGACAGACAGACAGATAGATGGATGGACAGGCAAACAGAGAGATAGAGAGAGACAGAGAGATAGACAGGCAAACAGAGAGATAGAGAGAGACAGAGAGGTAGACAAAGAGACAGGAATACATCAATACAGAGAAATAAACAGTCAGACAGAGAGACAGACAGACAGACAGACAGGCAATCAAGGAGACAGACAGAAAGACAAAAAATTAGACAGACAAACAGACAGATAAAAGGATATAAACATTTGTTATCTTCGTGATTGAACAATGAGGTGTGTGTGTGTGTGTGTGTGTGTGTGTGTGTACTTAAAGCGTGACGTATTACTATAAGCTACACTTACCAAACACTTATCACCTCTACGGACCTAACCTAACCTAACCTAACCTAACCTAACCTAACCTAAAATCACACCCTTGAGGACTGGATATGTGTGAATCCCTTGTTTTTGTTGTTGTTTTTTTAGGACAAGTTATTTAGGATATGGTTAGGCTTACAAGATCGATAAATTCAGAAATTATCTATGTAGTTGTTTATCTAATCATATATCTGTTTTTTTAATATTCTAATGAAACTAAAAAATAAAATTGCTTACTTTAATATTTTATGAACTTCGCTGGAAAGATCTTGTCCCAGGGGATTTTACCTTGGAAGTGATTTATTTTCTTTATAAACTTTACATATCTTTATAAAATGTTAGAGCTTAGTGTTTGTAAGTTTAGGAAATATACAGTATGTCCTTGCGTTAAACTATTTCCGGATGCATTTATTTCCGGGGTAATTTTTATTTCCGGGTCCGTTTTTTTTCCGTTTAATTATTTTTTTTTTTATTTTTAGAATCTATTTATAATACGTGTTGCGTGTTATTTCCGGGGTATATGTTATTTCCGGGTCCGTTTTTTCCGGGAGGTTTTTTCAGGGTCTATTTATTTCCGGGGAACATGTTATTTCCGGGGTCCATTTATTTCCATGGATTTTCTTATTTCTGGGGTCCATTTATTTCCATGGATTTTCTTATTTCTGGGGTCCATTTATTTCCTGATTTCACATATTTCCTGGGTCCACATATAAGCAATTTTGACTCCCAGTTGTCGACCCAGATAGAGTTGTTATGTGTTTGTTTATTAAATATTTGCCATAGGAGAAAATACTTCAAAACTTTTCACAGTGTCTGGCGCAGCACGAGGGAGGAAGAGGAGCAATAAGAAGAGGGAGAGGAAGTAGGAGAGGGAGAGGAGAATGTGGTGGATAGGATAGAGTAAGAGGAGGAAGAATACGAGAGACTGAAAGAGAGAAAGAGAGAGAGAGAGAGAGAGAGAGAGAGAGAGAGAGAGAGAGGTGGGGAGGGGGTGAAAGAGGATGAAGAAGAAGGGTGGGAGGAGGAGGAAGAAGAAGAGGAAAGGTGTGATAGATATGGAGGGTGAGAGAGGAAGAGAAGGAGATGGTGGTGGAGGATTAAGAAGAGAACGAAGTCTCTCTCTCTCTCTCTCTCTCTCTCTCTCTCTCTCTCTCTCTCTCTCTCTCTCTCTCTCTCTCTCTCTCTCTCTCTCATGCCCCACAGAACTATGAGAGATAACAGAGAAAGATAGAAAAATGATATCTCCTCTTGACTCACTCTCTCTAGTTCTACATCCTCCCCTCACCTCTCCCCTCCACTCCCATCTCCCTCTCCCTATCTCCTCCCTCTGTCTCTCTTCCCGTCTCCTTCCTCTCCCCTTCCCCCTCGACCCTCCCGCTTCCCCCTCCCCTTCTCCTACCCCCTCTCTCTTTTCCCCTCCATCTCCCTCTCTTCTCCCTCTCCCTATATTCCTCCTTCCCCTCTCCCTTTCCCCTCCTCCCTATTTCCTTCCCCTTTCTTCCCCTCCCACCTCCCCTCTCCCATTTTCCTCTCCCCTTCTCCCTCTTCTACCCCTCTCTCTCTCCTCCTCCCCCTGTCCTCCCTCCCACTTCCCTTTCCCCCCTCCCCCTCCTCTTCCCCCTCCCCTTCTCATTCTCCTCCCCTCATTCTCTTCATCCTTTCCTTCTCCTCCCCCTCCCCCTTCTTCATTTCCCTCTTCACCATCCCCTCTCCTTTTCCTCCCCCTCTTTACCTTTCCCTATTTCCCCTTCACCTCAGGAATAAAATATGACGGACAGAGAATGTGTTATTGTGAGAGAAGGAATAAAAGTTATCATTGCAGCGACTAACAGTGAAACGTTGCTGTTATACTGGTGATTATTTTTAATGGGCTAGAAGTTCAGTAGGAAATAGCAGGTCGTTGTTGTTGATGATGGTGTATGAGAGGTGAGGATGGTGGTGGTGGTGGTGGCGAGTGAAGGGTGTTTCTGTGTTTATTACGTCAGGACTACAGATGAAAGGAAATGTTATATTATAAGTGGTGGGGAGTGTTTGGTGTAGGATAGAGATGTCCTTTCTCTCATATTGAACAGGATCATCTATTATTGCAGTGTTATTTGTCTGTGTTAATGTTAATAGCATACAACAACAACCTCCCGTTTTAGCCATATTTTCTCTACCATTAATTACTTAACTATCCTATTACAAAAGTATCTACCCTATCTGAGTTAGTTAAGCCACAGATCTATGCAGCATTTAGTGACTGTTGCTTCATAGTCCATGTCTGCGACTGTTGTTGGTTTAGAGGCCAAAGATCTTGTTCCCTGAGACACAGCAGAGCCGACCTGAGCAAAGAGAATGATAGACGACACCTCAACCACACCACGACGGAACTTCTGGGTTGCTGTTTATATTTTGATAACACTTTACACTAGGTCCCATCCCGCCCAATTTCGTGAACCCAAAGTAGTGAAGTTGCTGTGGGCCACGTTCTGGATTCTCTCTGAATAAGGTCTGTTCTTTTCGCTCTCGTTTTTCCTGTGTGCAGCCTCTAAAGTCAGGTCACGGTGATATGCTGCCGGGGGATCGAATATCCTGATAACAAAGAAGTCTCGCTATCACCTCGTCCAAAATCCTCGAGCATTGACGTCCACATTAGCTTCGTTAGTTGTGTTGGCAGTCCTCCAACACAACTAACGCGCTCCATCCAGTGGGAGGAGGATCGGTTCCACACAGACTTTGCGACATATCTTCTTTAACATATTTGCTGTCAGGTCCCTTACTTCGTCATGCCTCATGCAAACGAAACCTCCCTTCTTGCACACCATGGCATGATTGATGATGCAGGATGTTCACACATGCATTGGCCGGGCATGCCTTCCTCTGGCCAACTGTACCTTAGATCAATGGTGTCTGTGAATTCATGTTTATTAAGGCTGAAGCCCTTTGCTATTATCGTTAAAGTTGTTCGCCAGTTTGAGTCGCCCACCTCCTGTGCTACCTCTACCTCTTTTTCACGATGTCTGATAGTTGTTGCATCAGGAGTTGAAGTTTTTTTCCATTTGGGTGTGCTGCCGTTCTGTCACAATGGAACGTCGAATTTTGCATAGTTTCGGCGGTTTCTATATCACTCGCGGCATTTTGAGCTACTTTGTACTCAACTTAACAGAGTTTTGATGTTCCGTGGTTGCAAGCTCCTCTAGATTAGTAATTTGCACTCCTCCTTGCCTCGGTAGTAGTGCAAGGTGACCTTTCTGATGGAGTAAGGTGGTGGCTTTTCACTAGTGTTGGAGCAAATTCGTTCCTGATGGCTTCTTCTACAGTATAGTAGAGGACGGAGGAGAGGTCTGATGTCAGAGGTAGTACGCTTCAGGTAATTCTAGTGATGTTTCACTCCCTGGGCGAATGTAGCAAACGCTGCAAGTGGCTCAGTCTTAACAATTTCTGACATTGTCTGGATTTCCTTGCCCTTGTCGTTTACCTTTCCATGTATGTATTCGGTCTTCAAATTCTGCGTGCCGGTTATTACGCCTAGGTGTCTTTGGCCTTCCTTTGTTATTTTGCCATCACTTACCTCGTTGAGGTGTTGCCTATCAATCTCTGTGCTCAGGACTGTTCTGCTGTGTCTCAGGGAACAAGATCTTTGGCCTCTAAACCAACAATAGTCGCAGACATGGACTATGAGGCAACAGTCACTAAATGCTGCATAGATCTGTGGCTTAACTAACTCAGTTAGGGTAGGTACTATTGTATTAGGATAGTTTGGTCATTAAATGGTGGAGAAGGTATGGCTATAAGGGGAGGTTGGAGGCCATAAAAAACTAAAAGCTACTTCTGCTGCTACTACTTCTAGTCTTCTAACAACAACAGCAATAATAATAATAATAATAATAATAATAATAATAATAATAATAATAATAATAATAATAATAATACCTGGTAATAATATTAATAATACAAAAGTCCTTCCTACAGCATCCACACCAGTCTGTTAATGTCTCTTCATCATTAGCAATAACATAAATACTTCTTTGTAATATCATCATTGTGAAGCAGCAACATAATTCGAAAACTCGTGTTAGCTCTAGTCGTATAATTATACGTAAATGTTTAACAACTCGTGTACGTTAACGTTTCGGTAATTCGCACACCATCATTAGGGCCTAAAATACTGTACAAGAGGGACAGAAACATAAACTACGCGTAGGATAATAGTCAAAGTGAGTTATAATAACGCCACCTCTGAATATTTTACTCGATGATTGATAATAATGGTTGCCCCTCTTGTAACGAGGATGGCCGGCCCAAGGGCCACCTAGGCGTGAAATTTTTTTAGGTGTAGAAACTGTCACCAACACAACAACCACACCCTGAGTTAACGAACTGCATGAACCAGTATCAAAGAATAGTCCGAGAAGACCGGACAACTCGCCAACTGCACTGGCTAACCATTACCCCGGAATACGATCTTCAAATCGATTAACATCCAGGTCCTCAATTACTGCTGGATAGTCAGAGGCAAATGGCGTAAAAACACTTGACCACAGTTTCACCCTGCCCGGGGATCGAACCCGGGTTCACTCGCTTGCGAGGGGAGCATGCCGACCATTACACCACAGGTGTAACCTAATACCTAACCTAAATTAACTTAACTCAATCTAATTTAACTCCAGGTCTCGTTAGGGTGTTTAATTCTCTGGTGAAAATATTTTGGGGTACCTACATGAATCTTCAGGTGATCTAATGTGTGTTGAAACATCCAGCATCAGACTCACTAGGAGCATCAAATGTGTATCGTGAATGGAATTTGTGAACCATCAGAACTGTGTCAGTGATGGAGGTCGTGTATCACAAGATAATGTTATTTTTAACTACAACAAAGCGCTTCCATCCTCAAGAGAATTTTATTTTTCGATAAAGTTTTCGTGATAAATCCAGGTATACAGAATTGCAATTACCATTCCAAAGTTATAAGATATTAATTAAAGAATTATATTAGTATGAGTTTCATGAGTGTGAATCAAAGGGACTTAATTACTCAACAAACTTTATGACACCTAACATTCTCCTCAGTCTAATCTCGTGGCTCCTCTGTTATTCTCGCCGTCTCACAGAGGATCAGTTTTTAGCACTCAAATGTATATCCACCAACAGTATCCTTGTTATCTCACTCACAAGACCTGACAGACACAATACGGCTGTGGCAGATAATTATAGCACTGAAATGATGACAATACAAGGCGATTCATCACTAATTAACTCACTATAAAGCTCGAGAAATAATGATTAATTTTTTGTAAGATATTAGATTTAACAAAACTAACGATTCCTTAAATACCTCCGGATATTTACTGGTGTAATCGATAAATTCTCATCGTCTATGCAACAATATCACCACAACTTAGCAACAAAACACATCACTTCTGCCTTAACCCAGACGTGCAGCTGATCCAGAAATATTAATGAATAAACTATAACAATAATAAACAACATTTACCCATTAAATATTACCGAGACATTTATCAAGAGTAAGTTAAATAAACCGATAGATTCATCACCTACCAACAGTTCTCTTGGGTATTATTTATGTCCCCATTATTTCCCCCGGAGACAGTTTCTCTATTTGTTACCGACCGCGAAAAATTATTCTTGAGCTTTACCGAAAAACAACAGATTAATTTTTGTTAAGTTTATTTTTAATACAGAAATATTACACCTAATTGGTTTGCCATGATGTGTTAGATCGCAATAGGTCAAAATTATCATGATCGCTTTCTTTTATAAGTGCACCATGTGGCGTTATTTACCACCTCTTTCTAGTTCTCAGTGAATGATGTCCCTTCAGCTTACTGTAATGGAATGCAACATTTCCATAAATCAAAATGAATTCCCTATTCTACACTTCAATAACTTCTCCACAACATCGCACCGCCCAAAACATCCCTCTGCTCACTACATCACCGCCAGTATCGAATTCATCGTTGACCTGAATGAAAATCAATTTATCATAGCACAGATGAGCTCCTCGTCTGTCGGGTTCAGTGAAAGGACTCAAGGCCACAATACAAGGAGGAGGAGGAAGATGATATTCGCTATAGGACGCTGAAACACCATCACCAGCTAGGGAGTGTTGTGTTACGTTCAGTTTACGCCATCTGTTCTGTACTCTCACTGTGATGTGATTCTTGTTTACGTTTTCATATATCTATCTATCTATCAGTCTATCCATCCATCCAAAATCTCTCTCTCTCTCTCTCTCTCTCTCTCTCTCTCTAACCTAACCTAACCTCATGTATACTAACATAAATACGATAAAATTACCATGTTTTAACCAACTCCAAGATACACACACACACACACACATACACACACACGCGCGCGCGCTCTTCACAGATCATTATGCTACTTAGTCATATTACCTCACCTCAAACTCTCCCAATAGACTCCGCCACACCCTGTAAAAGTACTTTGAAAGTCGGGGAACTACTATAACTACTGTAATTCAGAGAAAATACCACTTGAACCCCCCAGAGGCAAATTGTCCTTTGAATTCCCGAGCGAGGAAATAATTCGCCCTCGATTGGTCAATTTCGGGAGTTGGAGTTCAGCCAATCTGCCGCGTTTTCAGGTTTCTGTACTTTTGGCCATACTTCAAGGAGGCTTTGCTCGCCAATCATCACAATTTATCGTTATGAAATACAATGACGAGTTAATCTGGACTTTATAATATCTTTTTTTGAGTAATATTTCCGGCAGAAATTAACCGCATGTTGCTTCACGTTGTCTAGTCATCATCATCACCATCATCATCATCATCACCATCATCATCATCATCATCACCATCATCATCATCGTCATCATTCTCTGCATTTTCTCGGTAGTAAATTTGACTTCTTGTAGTATATCCCAGGTTGATCCAGCCACAGTGCAGTGGTCAGGGCTTGTCATGTCTCTTGTAAAGAAAAATATCATTTGCATACACTGTACATGGGCCTCGGGTATAAAATTCAAGAGATCACTGAAGTAGACAAAGTCCTCTAATCTCAAGAACACTGGCCCTCATTAGGTGATTTTAGACTCTGTAATAATAAGAACCTTCCTCATATGACGACCCTGAAGACTATCGCTAAGGATATACAATATAAGACTAAATCGAGGACTCCTGCCACCCTCAGTGTCGTAACATCCCTCGGCTCTTCCGACTACGAGTATAAAATAGAACTACATTAACTTTACGACATAGAACTGACCATTTGTGTTATTAGAGACAAACTTGATGTAATAAAGGAAGAGGATATACAAGTTGCTTCTGGGGCTTTATTTACATCAAGAGCTATAAGGAGGTGATTCACTGTTCGTCTTACTGTAACCTCGGATATCCAATGTGCTGATGGTACCTCTCTCTCTCTCTCTCTCTCTCTCTCTCTCTCTCTCTCTCTCTCTCATAAAAAATTCCCCATCAACTTTTTTGGGTCAATATAAGAACAAGTCATCATGCTAAGTATACACATTCCCCACCATCATCTTGTTTCTTCCTCCTTACTATATTAATGTACAGACACACACATATCCTCCAACCCAGCGTCGTTCATCAGGTAGAGTTATGGCCGTCCCTAGTATCTGGCAGCGAGTGGAGTAAGGGCGACCCCGTATCTCACTAACACAGAAGGGATGAGATGTGTTTATTCTTTGGCCCTACGAGATGTCTTTATGTCAAGTGAGTGTGAGTGATGGTGGTGATAGTGGTAGTGGTGGTGATTAGGTTTATGAGTGATGGTGGTGATAGTGGTAGGGGTGGTGATTAGGTTTATGAGTGATGGTGGTGATAGTGGTGGTGATGAGGTTTATGATTGATGGTGGTGATAGTGATAGTGGTGGTGATGGAGATGAGGCGTATGAGTGATGGTGGTGATAGTGGTGGTGGTGGTGGTGATGAAGATAAAAATATTAGTGGTGGTGGTGGTGGTAGTAGTAGTAGTAGTATTAATAGTCGTAGTTTTGGTGATGGTGAGAGTAGTAGCAATAGTGATAGTAGTAGTATTAATGGTGTTAGTGATGGTGATAGTAGTAGTATTATTGGTGGTGAAGATGATGGTGATAGTTGTATTACATTTACACTCTACGGATCTATTTATAATACAGTCTATTTATCTATCGCCTTTTCTAGTGGCGTAACAACCCAACAAGAGACTCGCTATAACATTTAATAATAAGTAAAATGGGTTATTAATAAGGCGTTTGTATTCTGGTAAACATATGAAAACACCTAAAGACACACATCATTGGCCCAGTCGATTTATAAAGTACGACTGACCAAAGTTCTTTATAATTGGGGGTCATCCTTAGCAAGAGCTGTGTGTGTTTTCAGCTGATTATGTGGAGATTCAATCGAGTTTTTGGATGCCGTACTATCTGCCACGTGTGTCCTTATTTCCATCAAAGTGAAGTTACACACATTAGTTGTCAGGTGAGTCAAATCCATTTATCCTTTGTGCCAACAGTGTCGTGTCTAGACCTTCTACTGGGTACTGTTTATGCAGCAGAGTGTGTGAACCATCTATAATTCTATCATTCATCTACTGGTTGTTTGTAATAATGTGTTTGTCATTTTTAATGCGCTGGAGATCAGGTATCCTTTTGACCGTAGCTGTTGTGTCTCTGTCTCCGTGTTAGCTTGTGTTATAGTCGCATTTGGTTGGAAATTTTCATTCATGTTTATTTTCAATCCTCTCAACAAACAACTTCAAGCTGCATAGATTTTCCTTCTTCTTTAGCTCAAACTCTGATGATGATAGCACACAAGTTTATTATTCAGTATCTTTACAAAGTGAAGAGACCTTTACGTGGGATCAGTTATCTTCACTACATCACCATTCAGGGTTTTTCCCTTGTAGCACAGCTTGTTATTGTTAAATAAGAATTTTCATCCGTGGTTATTTTCCTAAGGGACGATTCGATCTTTAAACGGATTTTAGTCATTGAACATATATCTGACTCAGAATATATATTCCTGCTGAGAGAAAGTAGTAATTAAAATATTGGCCCGGCAGCATCAGGCAGGGAGCACTCGCCATTTATTAATTTTAGGCTTAACTTCATGTAGTATTGCTAGAGATGTTATTCTATTTCAGGGTCCCCCCCCCCCCCCCCCCATGAGGATAATATGACATTTGTCGAGGATAAAGAAGAAATAAAAGAAAGACTAACAGAAATTGAAATTGCCATGTTAAAACAATGCCAATGTTTGAACTCGTATCAGAGCTGCAGTTCTGAGCTGGGACAGTGTTACCGTAGTGTTGGGTTCCTAATTTATTGTAAGTACTTCCGGAATAACTACAGATATTTATGGTGGTCGGTTAATTCAACCCTGGTTAACCCAACCTTTGTCAAGTCAACCCCTATCAACCCAACCCCCTGTTTGTTAATTGGATCTAGAAAAGCAGTAAAGGCGGTAAAACTAGAACTTGAAATAAATGTGTTCATATACCCTTTGGGGATTGGGGGGGGGGGGACCATGGTCGATCATTGGGGGACGCGGCTCCAAAGGTTTAATAGCCACTGGTGTACATGCACAACGAAAATTTGCTCTCTCCCTTTTATGCTTCAAACTATCAGGATATGTTTGTTGGTTTAAAAAATTAAATATATTTTCGAACAAATAATGTTTGTTTCTATGTACACCCATTCCCGTGGGTGATTGCGATTTATTGCATCAACAGTCTTACCAATCAAAATAGAGTGTTTATTAAACATTCAATACAGACAGCGATCGCTACTCTCCTGTGCTAGCCCCAACACTTCCCGAGTTTCCTCTAATAAAGGTACACAATTTCGACGATATCTTTAACTACTTACCTGACAGCCACGGAACTATGGTGCTGACTGTAGAGAGGTGCTGAATGATCTACCAGTGTCGCAAGTGAAATCTAGGGTCAGGTAAGGTGCGGTCTGTCAGACTAATAAGAGGGTCACTCGGGAATTAATTAAAGTTGGATAAGGTCTGATGTGTCACGGTAAAGGTTGGTAAATATTTCCTTATTCGTTAAAAGAGAACGAACCTGACCATCGATGTTGTCTGATAGTTCATGGACACTTGACAAAAAAAAAAGAAGAAGATGAAAGGTAAATGTAATTAATATGTATTCTGAACAAGATAAGACATCAACAACTTCCACAGAAGAATAGACGAAACTGCAGTGGGTCTATTATCCCATACTAGGCAGCCTTGTTTATACTCAACCTTTATCGCTCACATATCTGTCCAATATATATTTGAAGCTTCCCAGCGTGTTCGAGTTAATGATGATGTTTAGTAACTTGTTCCACTCATCCACTACTTTATTTCCAAACCAATGTTTACTTATCTCGCGTCTAAATCTAAATTTGTCTAATTTAAAACCATTTATAAATGTTTGTTCCTGGTTAAATAGTTTAAGTACCTTCGTTATATCACTTTTGTTTAACCTTGACTTTCGTTTACACACCTTGATCATATCGCTCCTTACATAATGTTTCTCAAGGGAGTGCAAATACAAATTTAATCTGTCTCCGTACTCAAGGTTTACTAATGCCCGGAAATTGCGTTTTCATTCTCCTGTGAATGGTTTCTAGGGAATCAATAACCATTCTGTAGTACGGTGACCAAAACTGAACCACATAATTAAGATGGATCTGTCGCCTCGTATGACGGGGAGTGGAATTCCAGGGAAGTGCATATTATTCAGAGAGAGTGTACAGTATATCACACTATAACATAGACTGGGGGAGTGGATATTATAGGTATATATAATATATACTGAGAAGTGTTTATGCGTATAATTCTGACTGGGGAGGGGTAATTCAGGGTAGTGCGAAATATATGACATAAATAATAATAATAATAATAATAATAATAATAATTAACGGTTTATTGAAAGAGCTTGGCAGCCAGAAGGCTGAAAATATACAGTTACATATTTGGGGAATGGGTTTCGAATTACAAATAATATACAAGTAACATAAGTGATACAAATAAGATATATAATAACTAGATGGGGAAAAGCTCAAACTACAGTTCATTTCAACATAGTGACAGTGCAAGAAGTAGTATTTACTTGGAGTGAATACACTGGTTTATTACAAGTTATTGATAATTTTTGCAATGGTTGGGACTGGGCTGTTCTTATAGCGATCAGTTCGTGCACGTAAGGGCTGGATGCGGTTGTGGTGTCGAACAGCAATTCTCGGGCTAGGGATCTCAGGTGGTAGTAGGAGCCGGTGTCGAGGATGGTGTAGAAGCTTCTTACCAAATTTGAAGATGAGGTCGTGGTGATGGTCAGTGAGAGTCGAAAGGGTCAGTGTGTTGAGCGCTTCTTGATATGTGGAGTAGGAAGGGGAGAGAATAATCTTGCATGCCCTCTTTTGCACTTTTTCTAGGTGCGAGAGATGGCCGGGGCTCTTAGTAGAACTGAAAATTTGTCACTGTTGCTCATTTAATTATCAACAACTCGTAGTTAACTAGTGTGTTTACTCTCTGTTTATCTTACTTTTGTATTGTTTTTGTTAAATGACCTTCTCCCCACTTTGTTATTATATATCATATTTGCATCACTTATGCTACTTGTATATTATTTGTCAATCAAGTGACCCATTCCCAATTATGTGATTTTTAGCATCCCTGGTGAGTGTATATTTTCAGCCTTTTGGCCACCATGTTCTTTCAATAAACCGTTAATTATATTATTAATATTATTATTAATATTATTAATTCATTATTATTAGTACACACACACACACACACACACACACACACACACACACTCACACAGTATGCAAGGTGAATATTAACATTCACATTTCTTCCCAACTCTTCATATCAATTCAATACGAACACTAAACTGGGTCGCCAAATAATTTGACACACTAACGAGATAAAATGGAAAAATAAATATTGGAATGCTCTCTCTGAAAAAAAAAAGAGTGAAATTGCTGACTGGTGGACGACTGTGGAAAATAATCTAGTTTTGATTGGCTGATGTTGGGAGTTGGATCTGAGCCAATCAAAGCCTGAGTTAGATGTGTCTCTTAGTAAAATTCTTGTGTGAAGGAGGAAGGATTTTCGTGCCGTATTGAAAGGTTGTCCTGTTGTTCTGAATCTTTCCTAAAATAAGAATGATGTAATTACTGTTAGTCTTCGTAAAGGAGTTTCAGTTGGGATGATTTTTTCAGTAAGATGGATGATTCGTTGCCCAGTGTCCCACCTCCTTCCACCTCCCCAACATCTCCAACATCCCTACTCCTCCAACATTTGCCCTCCACCTCACTACCCTGAACACCTCAACATCCTCCATCACCACACCTTCCTAACATCACCACCTGCACCTCCCCATTACTACACCATAATTCCCAACACTACCCCTAACACCTCAATATCCTCCATCACCACACCTTCCTAACATCACCACCTGCACCTCCCCATTACCACACCATAATTCCCAACACTACCCCCATTTCTAACCCATCCCCCCTTCCCCACCAACACCCTTTCCAACCTTCTCTCTCTCCCTACCCTTCCCCACCCATCCCTACCGACCCTGCCCGAGAAGTGAGGAAGGTGGGGAAAGAGAGGGGGAGGGGAGAAGGGGTCTATTGGCCTCATTGGTGTTAGAACATGTTCCAGAGGTGTGTGTCGTAAGTAAGCTATTGGGAGTACTAATATTGGCTGTGTCACTGCTCGTCCAATATTTGATTTGTGTGGATATTAATTCCCTCGTTTACTGTAATGCTTTTTTATGGCTGTTATCTGCAGTTAAGTAGGTAGGTATATGATTAGTCAGTCAGTCAGTCAGTCTTTTAAGTCAGTCAGTCAGTCAGTCAGTCAGTAACATATGTATAGACACATACACCACTGACCGCTGTACTCTTAGGTAGGAGCAACAAAGGCCAACCAAAATAATAAACAAAAGAGTTTGTGACCCATTTAAAAATAGCTTCAAACAGATCCCGGATAGCCTGTGGTAGTGGTCAGAGAGAAGCTCCTGTATAAACCAAAGTGGATGATATAACCAATACACAGCCACTGGGTCCGCATCTATATATACAATTTATATATATATATATATATATATATATATATATATATATATATATATATATATATATATTTTCGCATGGAGGTTCTCTGTTAAATAGTTTCCCATGATATAGAGGGAAATGATACACTGTATCTAGTGTTGATGTTTGCTTGAGGTGAATTTTTTTGAACACATCTCTCTCTCTCTCTCTCTCTCTCTCTCTCTCTCTCTCTCTCTCTCTCTCTCTCTCTCTCTCTCTCTCTCTCTCTCAATACTGTAAAAACATTTCCTTTCCACACCAACATTTCATCGTTTCTCCCTAAAGGTATATCCCATCTGGCAATGTTCAACCTCCATGCACGACACCACACAACCATGATCACCCCAACGAAATGGTTATTGACGCAAAATAGAAAAAAAAAATGTGCGTGTGTGTGTGTGTGTGTGTGTGTGTGTGTGGTAGAAAATACGAGATAAACTTTTAATAAGCACATTGACATTACACACACGCTCTTGTCACCATAATGAGTCAACTTTTGCCCTGGAGCAGTTATTTTGCCCGAGACGTGACCTGTGTTAACTTGTCTGGACTCAACCCGCCACCTCACCTGTCTGGGCTCAACCCGCCGCCTCACCTGTCTGGGCTCAAATCGTCTCCTCACCTGTCTGGACTCAACCCGCCGCCTCACCTGTCTGGGCTCAAATCGTCTCCTCACCTGTCTGGGCTCAACCCGCCGCCTCACCTGTCTGGGCTCAACCCGCCGCCTCACCTGTCTGGGCTCAAATCGTCTCCTCACCTGTCTGGGCTCAACCCGCCGCCTCACCTGTCTGGGCTCAAATCGTCGCCTCACCTGTCTGGACTCAACCCGCTGCCTCACCTGTCTGGACTCAACTCGTCGCCTCACCTATCTGGACTCAACCCGCCGCCTCACCTGTCTGGGCTCAACCCGCCGCCTCACCTGTCTGTACTCACCTGTGATGATCAGCTACACACGTCAAACATCTTCACTGCACTCGAGGAAAGTGTTACCTGGCGCTATTGGGAAGTTTCTTCAGTTCTTACCTCGTTATGTGACCTTAACCTTTGACCTCTTGATCCTCCAATATATCAGAGATTTGAATGTTATATTGCAGAAATGTTGTGCTTGTGTTGATACCAAAAAACATAATTGGTTTTAGGTACAGTCTAAGAAACAAGAATCTTCTTTGGGGAATATATTGCGGACAAGTTGAATCACCCGACGGACGAACCTGTGTACAGTTATGTCGCAAACAGTTGGCTGGTCTATGGAACCTTGGACAGGGTAGCCAGTTATACTATTGATCTGCATAATTACTTATTTTCTCCGATGATAATTAATTAAAGGGTATATGTGTCTGTATTCCACAACTATAATCGTAAGTCTACTGTTTCGAATCATCATTCCTTGAACAACTCGAAGCTTGTATCTAGTCCGGTGTATCAACTGACCAGCTGTAGTCACGGTTATGTTTTCAGTATAATCCACCAGGTTTAATTATTCATCTGCCAAAGGTGGCAAGATATTTTTGTTTCTTAGACTATACTGTTCCATTTACTGTATTTATGTTATGAAAGTATTAAACAACGTGGAGTTTACCTAACATGTAATTTTTACATAAGAACATAAGAAAATAAGGAGTCTGCAATAGGCCGGTTGGCCTGTGCATGGCAGCTCCTGTCGAGAGTTACTACCACTCTCTATCATCCATGAATCTATCTAGCCTCCTTTTGAAACTTTCCAGGGTTCCCGCACTTACTACAAAGTTGCTAAGCTTGTTCCACTCGTCCACCACCCTATTTGTGAACCAGTTTCTTCCTATCTCCCTCCTAAACCTAAACTTATCCAACTTGAATCCATTGCTCCGAGTCCTATCCTGCTCGGATATTATAAGGACTTTATCTATATCCCCTTTATTGATTCCTTTCACCCACTTAAAAACTTCTATCATATCTCCCCGCACTCTTCGTCTTTCTAGGGAAGGGAAGTTTTGTTTCTTTAATCTATCTTGATATGGAAGATTTCTAAGTCCCGGAATCATTTCCGTCAATCTTCGCTGCACCGACTCCAGTGAATGACATCCATTCTATAATAACGGCACCAAAACTGAACAGCATAATCGAGGTGCGGCCTGACTAGCGCAAGATATAGTTGCAATAAGACCTCTGCACTCTTGTTACTTACACTTCTAGATATAAAACCCAATACTCTGTTTGCCTTATTTCGAACATTAACGCACTGTTTTCTAGGCCGTCGGTCCGGGCTTACAAGTGCCCCTAGGTCTCTTTCACAAGTCGACTTCTCTAGGTTGATGTTGTTTAGGCTATATACATTATACGTATTTGTTCTTCCAATATTAAGTACGCTACACTTGTTGGTGTTGAATTTCATTTGCCATTTTTCAGACCACCCCTGCAGAGTATTTAGATCCTCCTGTAGTGCATTTGCATCCTGCCCTGAATTAATTTGCCGCCCTATTTTGGTGTCATCGGCTAATGTTTTCGAATTTGAATATTCTAATGGAAACTGTGGAGGGTATTTTCCATTAAGAGAAATAGCTATTATGAAAGGATCATCTTTAACCACTTAAAAATAATATATTGAAATAATCAGCCTTCCCCCCCCCCCCCATCAACATAACTCCCACTTGTTGGGAATAACGACCTAACCATAAAGAGGCAAGAGAGTCATTTGGACGCTCAGTCGAAGTGTTATAAGGTTGTAAATCCCACATTCTAAGAGAGACGGAAAATTGTATGTAATCTTTCTCAGTACCCGTGAAGCGAGTGGAAATGCATTTTTGAGGATTTTCTCGGAGAAGGTAAAGAGAGAGATGGGGATCTGGCAACATTTTTACTTCCCTCGATAATGAACTTCCGTATTTTATCACGAGAGAACGTATCCGGGATCACCCCAGGCATAACGATGGCCAATTATCTCCGAGAATTGAGGCAGATTGTGAGAGAATTATGGCTGATCGTGAGAAACAGGTACAGACCGTGGGATAAAAATTGTACCAGATTATTTGAAGATCACATGAGAGCTGTAGTAAATCATGGAAGACTTGTAGAACAGCATAGAAAAATTTTGCATATCATGGGGAAGTTTTAATGGATTGCAGGAAGATTTTAAGAGACTGTGGGGAAATTTTCGCGGATGGTGGGTAAATTATGGCAGATTGTGGGAGAATTTTGCCGGTCCATGGGAAAATCTTAGCCGAGTGTGGGGGAAAAAAATGACGAGCGATATTTTGCAGCGTCCTCTAGTGGGAACTCATCAAAATAGAATGGATTTTTTTATCTCTGAGTTGAAACGGGAGGAATATTTGGTATTGACACTAAAACCTGGATATTTACAGTTATTTATGTAGTGTTTGGGTCGGTTTATTAAATAGTGGGGGGTTTTTTGGTACTTTTATGATTAGATGATTATTTTATAGTACTGAAGATTAAATACGTAAATGACATGAACACGTTAGCATAGAGATACACACACACACACACACACACACACACACACATACACACTAATATTTCCAGACCGGTATAAGAGAGCTGGGAGACGACTGTAATCTCACTGATGCTCCTCAGATGAGCCAGAATGTGATTTTTGAAGATACCATTTGGAGCAGCGGCAGCGAGAGTGATAGGGAAATGGGATGGCTTTACTATGTTTACATATATCCGGAAGAGATTTGGTGGAACGGAGTGGAATTCGATAAACATATAAAACCCACTTAAACGGCCCAACTTCTCGTATATCGAGGAGTGATTCTATAAGATTGAAGTCACTGATATAATGTTTGTGTATCATTATTCTATCTACATGTATCCGGAAAATATGTTTTTTTTTTTTTTTTTTGGAAACGAAGATAAAATTCGATAAACACATAAACCCGCTAAAACGTCGCCAGGTTTCGGTATATCGAAGAAAGATTAGGAGTTATTTATGTGCTGTATACAGGTGTTGGATGGGTGACATAAATCGTAGCTATAACTTTGATGGGAGAGAGAGAAAGAAATAGAGAGAGAGAGAGAGAGAGAGAGAGAGAGAGAGAGAGAGAGAGAGATAAGTGGTAAATTTTCTCTGCTTTGCTCTATAAAATCCTGGACCTGGAACGCATTTACATATTTAAGTCACTTTAAGTCTTTGCTGGTGCTCTTAACTCTCTCCTAGCGCACTTAAGTTATTTGTCATAGCTAGGACCACATGCACAAAGCATATAAAGTGCACTGTATTATTTTGTGGTCTTATAATCCAGGTTCCAGATTCACAAAAAATCTACGTTAACTTTATCCTCTTGATGGTAAGGGAATGTATCTTATCAAAGCTATAGACTCGATGTAATATTAGTACTATATTAGATGTTATTTCCTGACAGTGGGTGGGTGGGTGGGTGAGTGAGTGGGTGGGTGGGACGGAGGGTGGGTGGGTGGAACGGTGGGTAGGTGGGTGAGTGAGTGGGTGGGTGGGACGGTGGGACGGTGGATAGGTGGGTAGGTGGGTGGGTGAGTGAGTGGGTGGGTGGGACGGTGGATAGGTGGGTAGGTGGGTGGGTGAGTGAGTGGGTGGGTGGGACGGTGGGTGGGTGGGTGAGTTATGCGCTTAGGCTACAAATTCACAGACTAAATTAATTTCATCCCAGAACTTATAGCTCAGGGAACGTTCCTTGTCAATTAAATATTCATACCATTTTAGACTTGATATTTGAGCAGTTTCTTAAGGTATATAATTAGGTAAACCTTAAGGACAAGTCAGCGTCTGGACCTTTAAGAGTTGTGTCTCAGCTCCAGAGTTGAGAAGATTACATCATGTTTCTCAGAAGGAGGCTGTTGGCCTGTGACCTCTCAGCCTTAACATATGACCTCTCAGCCTTAACGTGTGACCTGTGACCTCTCAGCTTTGACCTGTGACATCTCAGCCTTGATCTGTAATCTGTGACATCTCAGGCTTGACCTGTAACCTCTCAGCATTGATCTGTGACGTTTGACCTCCCAGCCTTGACCTGTAATCCGTGACCTCTCAGCCATTACCTGTGACATTTGACCTCTCAGCCTTGACCTGTAACCAGTGACATCTCAGATTTGACCTGTGACCTCTCAGCATTGAACTGTAACGTTTGACCTCTCAGCCTTGACCTTTAACCTGTGACCTCTCAGCCTTGACCCGTGACGTTTGACCTTTCACCCTTGACCTGTGACCCGTGACCCGTGACTTCTCAGTATTTTTTAATCCTCTCTGAGATCCTCATAACTCCCCCCTTCCCCTTTCACCCCTTCCCTCCCACTCCTCCAACCTCATCCTTTCCCTTTCATCCTTCGCCTTTTATCCCTCTTCTCTCACTGGCCTCCTCTCGCCCTTCCCCTCTCACTCGTCCCATCCCACTCCTCCTCTCTCACCCCTTCCCTCAAACCAGTATTCTCAGCTTCTCAGTTCTATGCATATATATGTGTTTAATTTACATATTCACATACCATGACTCTGCTTGTACACTCACTCTAGATTTACATGATCTCCTTATAGTCTCTCTCTCTCTCTCTCTCTCTCTCTCTCTCTCTCTCTCTCTCTCTTAACGTCAACAGGTGTCAAAATGTCCAATTAACTTCTTAGATGGAGAGACAAAATGTTCTGCAAGTGATCATAAAAACTAGTTAATTACCTTTTTAGCCTTTATGTGTACCTACTATATGAGTGCCAGTTACATGAGTACCAATTACACTCGTACTAACAACACGAGTACCAATTACACTAGTACTAACTACCTGAGTACCAATTACACTAGTACTAACTACCTGAGTACCAATTACACTAGTACTAACTACACGAGTACCAATTACACTAGTAATAACTACACGAGTACCAATTACACTAGTACTAACTACACGATTGCCAATAACACTAGTACTAACTAAATTAGTTCCATTTACACGAGTACCAATTAACCAACAAGCGTTCACAGTTACCTTTTAAGTACCTACTACAGAAGTACCTAAACTACAAGTTCCTATTACTCATCTACGCTTCACAAGTACGTTTTACATACCTACTCTACAAGTACTTTACAAGTGTCTATTATCCCTTTAAGCCTTCATAAGTGCCTATTAGGTAATATTATTCCCACTTTTGGCACTTAAGCCTCTGGAAGCTCGTCCTCAAAGTTGAAGAGTCGTTAATGAACTCTCCCCGGGGTCCCAAGTCACTGGGAATGTTACAACGAGGTCATTCCAGATTTATGTATGACCAAGACCCTTAAAAGAGATTCCAGTGAATTTGATGCCAAGGAGCTGGAAGTTGCAGGACTTTCCCCAAGCTTAAAGCGGAATAGGGTCTAGAGGCACGTTCGGTCCATTCTAAGGAGATCAAACGGGCCCCAGTCGTACTAGGCCCTAAAGTTCCACTGCTAATGCTTAGGGTGGGTTTGATTATGTTAGGGTAGGTTAAATTATGTAAGGATATAGGTTAGATTAGGTAGGTCAGTGAGGTTAGGTAAAGTTACTGTAGGTTAAGGAAGGTAAGGTAAGGTAGAGTTCTGTTAGAACGGTGGCATATATAAACCTTCTGCAGATTATACTAAGGTTATGGAAGTTAATGTAAGTTCTCTGTACTGCTTCATCGTTGTTATGTTAATATAATGAGTTAAAAGAATAAGATAAAATCATGAATTTAATCTTTGTTTTTTCCTTTTCTCATAATAACGGAATAGTCTCCATTCACTGAGTATTTTCTAGTGAAGGCGTTGGTTTGTACTTAGAGTAAATTAAAATATTATTCACACACACACACACACACACACACACACACACACACACTACTTTGCTGTCACTCGGAATCGAGTATGAACATCATCCAGCTATGATACAATGATATGAGTTATTAAGGATGTCACCTTCGTCCGTGAGCTCTGACGCAACTCGAGAAGCCGATGTGGGTCAGGCAGGGCCATCCAGGGTCTACATCAAATGCGTCTTTCCAGCGCTGGGGCTTATCTGCCTGGGTATGCAGTCGGGCTAATTTGAAAGTATAGACAGCATCTCGTATGGTGCTCCTTCAAGCGTTACAGTGTGGAGTGATCGTCTCCCAGGTGAAAGGGTCGATTTGGCACTTTTTCAGGTTTGTCTTTAGACTATCCTTATACCTTTTCAGTTGCCCGCCAGTGTTACGTTTACCAATCGTTAGGTGACTGTATAGTTGCTGTTTTGGCAGTCGACTGTCGTCCATGCGGGTAATATGACCAGTCCAACATAGTTGTTCATGGATAATGGTACTTAGCCTCGATGCTCCTACAGTTGGTGTCAGCGAAATTACTGGCATTTGTTCTCTTGTCTTTCTAGAGAACTCAGAGGATGGAACGTAGACTACGTTGGTGAAACTTTTTCAAGTGCCTTGAGGTGCCTCCTGTATGTGACTCATGTCTCCCTGCCATGTAGCAGGGTGGGGAGGACCACTGCTTGATATACGTAGAACTCTGTAGTTAATTTCAGCCTCCTACAGCTGAGTACCCGGGTACGGAATTTGCTAAAGGGTTGGTATGCACATCTGTTCCGCTGTTGAATCTATTCATCGATGATCTGCGGTGGTGGACAGGTGGGAGCCGAGATACTGAAAGTGGGTAATATTTGAGATGGTAGTGCCGTTAAGTTGGATGGATGGTGGAGGTGTGGTTGAACCCGGGGCAGGCTGAAAGAGAATCTGAAAATTACGTACCTGGACATTCATCTCAAGGCCGAAGTGAGCATACACATCTGCGTAGGTATTCAAAATCTCCTGTAGGTCGCTTTCACTGTGAGAAACAAGGGAGAGGTCGTCTGCATAGTGAAGTTCAGTAATGGAAACTCCCGACACATTTACTTCAGCCTAGAGTTTTTTTATGTTAAAAAGTCCCTCCATCCGTCTAAATTGGCACTGGCACGAGTAAGGAAGGCAGACAAGAAAATGGAAAAGAGAGTCAGTGCCAGTACACATCCTTCTTTTACCCCCGTTGGAAGAGCAAGAACTCAGACTGGGTGCCATTGTACAGGACACTGCTGTTTATGCCATCGTGGAGTTGCCTCACAATGGCGATTAATTTGCTGGGCAGCCAAAACTGCTTAGGTTCCTTAGAAGGACTTCCCTGATGATCGAGTTGAAGGCCTTGGTTAGGTCGATGAAGGCCATGTACAGGTCACGACACTGTTTTCTGCACTTTTTCTGTATCTGGCAGGCAGCAAAGATCATGTCAGTGGTACCACGTGATGGTCTAAAGCCACAATGAGATTCTGGGAGAAAGCCTTCCGCCTCAGGAAGAAGTCTGTTTAGGAGGACTCGGGCGATAATCTTGCCAGCTACGGACAGCAGCGAGATCCCGCGGCAGTTGCCACAGTCTGACTGGTCCCCCTTATTCTTATAAATATTGACGATGGAGGCGTTTTTAAGAGCTTGAGGGATTTCCTCCTTTTCCCATATATTCTCCAGGAAAGAGTGGAGACGGCTGGTAAGCAGAGGTCCTCCTGCTTTATACATCTCGTCTGGGATTCCATCAGACCCTGCAGCTTTGTTAGTTTTCATCTGTTTGATGGCAGTAGCTGACTCATCCAGGGATGGAGGATAGCTGAGGTGAGTCATCTGTGGGTGCTAAGGGACCTGCTGGGTAGGCAGGACATCTATATCGGTGTTTCGGTCGAATGGTAGTGTTTTTTCCATTGCTGAAGGGTGCCGTCTTCCTCTTTAATTAGGGTATTACCGTCGGATGAACGGAGGGGGCTACACCATGAGTGACTGTCCCATAAAATCTTTTAGTGGAATTGAAATATTCAAGCATCTTATGTTGATCTGCTATCTTTAGATAGCGTAGTTCGCGCTGTGCCGCTGTTTTCTTCTTGTGGAAGGTATCAACTTTTTTCTGCCAGTCAATTAAAGCTGCACGTTTATCATCGACAAATACGTTGATTTCCGGGTCATTTTCATCAAACCAGTCCTGGTGTATTCTTTCGATCTGGCCGAGGGTCTCTCTGCAGGTTTTTGTCATAACAGAGAATATACCATTCACCACTGGGATTTAGGTTGTTTGTTGTCGGGTACCGCTAGATCCTCCAGACACTTAGTGCTAAAACTTCTTCTGGAGGCTTGTTGCCTTCGACTTCTTGGGGCGACGTGAAGTGAGAGTTTGGTTCTGACGAGCCGAAGATCAGTGTCACAATGGTCGGAGCCACGCATGGCTCGAGTTATGAGAGGACATCTCTATGATCTCTTTCACTGACAGTGATATAGTCAATGAGGTGCTTGTGTTTGCATCATAGGTGCTGCCACAACCCCTTGAACTTGTCGGCCTGCCTAAGCAATTTATTGGTGATAGTGAGGTTGCGTGCAGCAGTGCAGCACACTTGCTGTTGGAATTACACTTGCCTACTCCGCTTTCCCTATGATTCCCTGCCATAAGTCAGCATCTCTTCCAACTCTGTGTGGAGAGAGGTTAGCACTCTGTCAAGGTCCTCGTGAAAGGCCTCCTTGATGTCATCGTCTGCATCCAGTGTTGGGGCGTATGCACTGATGAAAATGGCATGACGTGAGTGATTCAGTGGGACTCGTAGCGTCATGAGGCACTTTTTGATCCCAACAGGCATTTCAGTTAGCCTATGTCGGATGGATTGGGGAATGGCAAAGCCAACTCCATAAATGCAGTGTCTTTCCGCAGCAGGCTTACCCATCCAGAAGAAGGTATAGCCAGACCCCCGTTCTGTGAGTCGACCCTCGTCTGGGAGCCGGGATTCACTAATGGCTGCTATGTCAATGTTATACCTAGATAGCCATTTTTCCACAAGGGCTGTTCATCATTCAGGACGCTTATTTTTGCCAGTATCCAGAAGGGTCCTGAGATTCCATACAGCGACCATAAGAAGTTGTATAGTTTGTTTTTGCTTTGATCTGTGATTATGATTGTGTTTTCGACCGCATAAGGATGACCTTACTGGGTGCGGTTTACCCAGTCAGGTTGGTGTATTTAGGCAGGCTATGTTTAGGTCCCCTTTTCTAACCCCCTCCCCATGTGGGGTGAGCAGAGTGGCTCCTTGAAAGGGCTGCTTAGTCGCACAGACAGGACCGAATTGCACTGCCGCCAGGTCCCAGTGCATAAACGACCATCTTATCTGTGCCGTCCATGAGTGGAGTTGTTACTAGAAACTCCCAGCAGTCATCTCTGCCTATCTCAGTCGCCACTCGTCCGTCGCCATAGGACTTTTGGAGGTATAGGGGTTTTGATGACGATGAGAGGTATGATGAGCTGGAAGATGGCCGCATGTGAGTTGATTTATGTGGTGAGGCAGGAGCGCAGGCTGCAACCACACATCTTGGCTCTACCTTTTTTTAATCCAGTGGTGCAGCAAACTGCAACGACTGGGGAGAAGGAGAGTTGCAATGGACTGCTGATAGCCCAGTTTGTTGGTTTCTCCTCAGTAGTCAGTCCATCCTGCATTGCCTTCATCCGCCGGTCTAGCCGTTGAGTTCCCAAGTTGGTTACCTCTTCCGTCTATTCCTCTGCTGTGGTCTTGTTGGAACTCTGTAAGCATGTGTGCCTGATGCGGTGCAGATTTTTTGGTCGGGGTTTTGCTCCCATAGCCTTATATCTAACAAGTTAATCCGCAAGGCAGCGGGGCGGTGGGTGGTAGGCACCTGGGCGTGTCCACATGCCAGTGGGCTTATGCGCCGTCACTCTGCAGCCCACTGCTGCTCCGAGATCCCCTGCTGGTCTAGCCTGGGGCTGCGAGGCACCCAGTCAGCGTGTGCTGTGACGAGGAGGCACAATAAGAGTCTTGATGGTGAAAAGGCTTCCCTGTTCACCACGAGCGCTAGCCAGCGGTGGTAGCTGAAAGCGAGACGAAGCAGGCAGTACTTACACCTTAACACTTACATAATGTTGCCACACTGGACGCATCACATCACCCTGTCCACACACACACATACACACACACACACACACACACACACACACACACACACACACACACACACACACACGCACGCACAATACAATGTAAACTCATTTTACCAGTGCGATAAGGAAGGAAGAAATGCTGACGTCCACACATAAAACATAAAGGAATAATGGAAGGAAAGAAGGAAGGAGTGAGGAAGGAAGACTGGAAAGGAAGAGGAAGGAAGGAGGGAGAGAGTGAGTGCTGACGTCAACACAATACACTCACCACAAGTCTCCCACCATTTGTTACTCTCTGTGCCGTGAGTGTGGAATCATTGTTTTTGTTTTCTCTTTCACTCTATAAGATAGTCTACTGCGGCACTACTGGGGAGGAGGAAGAGGAGCAAGAACTGGCGGAGGAGGAGGAGGAGGAGGAGGAGGAACAGGAAATTAAGGAGAATGATGGAGATGCCAAGGGAAAGGTGAAGAAGAAGAAGAAGAAGAAGAAGAAGAAGGAGAAGAAGAAGAGGAGGAGGGGGAAGAGGAGGAGTAGGAGGAGAAGAAGAAGACACCACCTTATCCATCCCCTCGGGTATATAAAAAAGTAATCTCATATTTTCAACCCACTTTAGTACTTTCCCAGGCTAATTTAATACTTTCTACGTAGCTTAATACTTTCCCTTATCCAGACATACACAGAAAAGTCTTACTTTCACGTAGAATTTTTATATTTTTTCTCCTCATCTTCTTATAATATATCCTGTTAACTTTAGTACTTTCTTATATCATGATATTTTTTAGGTTTTCCATAATGTTTCCCATATTTAAAACTTGAGAAAAAAGCGTCACACACGATAGGTTTCCATTGATCAGTTCAGGAAGTTAATGTGGTAGTGTAACGCAGTTAATGATCCACAACACTTAACCTAACCGAAGCTTAACCTAACCTAACCAAACCCAAACCCAGAGCAACTTACAAATCTTCACACACACACACACACACACACACACACACACACACACACACACGCCTCTCCTTCATTAAGTATGCAAGACACCGACTCACTAATTACAAAAAAAAAAAAAATCCCAGATATAACCAGTTCCATTTTTATTTCTTAATTTTTTTCCCCCAAGGATTCTGAAAAGAGAAAGAAATCCTTGCAGGACTCTTTCACTGAGATCCTAGGTGTAGGACAATAAAGATATAATTAAGGCACTTACACAGCCATCCTATGTCCTGCTACCGCCGCCTTGGGAAGGAGTAGAGGAGGAAAGGGGGGAAGGAGGTAGGGAGAGAAGGGAGTGAGAAGAGGGGGAGGAGAAGGAGGAGGAAAGAGAGGAGAGGACGAGGGGATGAGAGAAAAGAGTGAAAAGAGGAGAAGGAGGAAGTGATGAGGGGAGAGAGGGGAAAGGAGAGGAAGAGGAGGAGGAGATGAAGGGAAAGGGGAAGAGGTGAGAGCAGAGAGAAAGAGGAGGAGGGGGAGTAGAATTAATTGCAGGGAGAGGGAGAAAGGAATTACAGAAGGAGGAGAGAGGAGAAAAGAGTAAGAAGAGGAGGAGGTGGACGACGAGAAGGAGGAGGACGAGGAGGAGGAGGAGGAGGAGGAGAAGGAGAAGGAGGAACGTCAACACGCATCTGTCGCAGGAATTACAATAAGGAGATGTGTGTGTGTGTGTGTGTGTGTGTGTGTGTGTGTGTGTTGTGGCGCAGTAGAGATATAATCAATAGTTTGTCATTACTGATTACTAAATAATAATATTTCTCAATTATTTCCACTGGTTTATGACTCATTTTTATTTCTCAGTTTGTATTCCTCAGATTTAATTATAACTCAAGAATATTTTCCAAACATTCATTCTCACCATTATTTCTCATCACTGGATTTGAACCATTAACAATATTATTTCTTACTTTATCTTGAGAAATAATATTGTTGATGTAATGTAACTTAAATTCATCTTACTTACTTACTTACTTACTTTATATTGCTTTAAGTGTCATATTTAAGTGGACATTATCTTCGTTCATGAGACTTACTCTATATAAGTGGTAGTGAGGAGGGAGAGAAAGAGAGAGATTAAATAGAAAGTGAAATAGAAAGAATCAGAAAAAAAAGACAAGAAGAGAACGCCAGAGAAAATGGAGGGAAAGAGAGAGACAGTGAGAGAGAGAGAGAGAGAGAGAGAGAGAGAGAGAGAGTCACCATCTAATACAAGAGTTACGGAGGAGGAGAGGGAGGGGGGAGGGAGGGAGGGAGGGAAGGATGGAAAGAAGGAGGGATGAAAAGAGGGAGGGAAAATAAAAGAGGAAAGAGAGAGGGACGGAGAGAGGGCGGGAGGGAGGGAGGGGGCGAGGGAGGGTGGGAGGGAAGGTGTAAACATGAGCCAGGAGGTGGGAGGGGAGGGGGGGACGTGTTGGCAGGTGAGGTGGATGTCAGACCGACGCCACTCACTCCCCTGCACAGTAATTGGACATGGCCGAGGTGTGTAGTCCTCAGCCTGGCACTCTCCTCCTCCTCCTCCTCCTCCTCCTACTCCTCCTCCTCCTCTCTTCTTCCTCCTTCTCTAACACCACCACCAACACTAACTCTCTTACTTCAACCATCACTACCAGGACCAATGCTATTCACCGTCGACAAAACCTTAGAAGAATTCGTACATCCTCTTCCACGACGCAACAGAGAGTAGGAATGAAATAACGTTTTGTTTACGTCGTTTATATCAATTCCGATCAAGTCTAGCTGGAAGGTGGACGTCTATTTTGTGTCATGGTAGAGTAATTTATTGTTGTAATACGTTTTTTATTGTGGTTTTCTTCATGGTTGTGTGTGGGGTTTGTATAGGTGGTATTGTAGTAGTAGTATTATACGACCTAAATTAGACTCTGGTTAAGGCGAACACATGATGGATTATTTTACTTGGTGTATTAAACTGGTATTAAGTAATCTGTTGCCGTTGGTAATTCATCAAATGTTTATTATAGAAATATTAAAACTGCGTGACCTTCAGGGAGGAAATATTTATCGAGGAAAACACAAAAATATCACTACTTACATTGGGACGATATGTCAGGAAATAAATAATTGGTGAGATGGCAACTGTAACCGCGAGATGACGACAAATTGTGAAATGTAGAAGTACAGAAATTTCCCCGAGTAGGAAAATATATTTCATATTAATGGCCGCAGGAAATGTGTCCAATAAAATATATTAATGTAATAAGTTAAGTTCTTCATCACTAAAACGCCATTTATAAGATAACATAACTTATTATTCTTATAATGACTAAGTAACTATTGTCGTTAATCTTAAATTTATTTTAATATTATAGTCTCTTATTTTATTTAGTGAGAACTATTTTATCGATAGATCTTATCTACACTTCTTTTTCTATCTAGTTTAAGACATCGCCTCTCTGATATATTCACTTCAGATACGTATAAATACTTCTGAATAAAATACTTGAATCTAAAAATAGTAACAGAAACCAAAGCAGACTGATCTCATCCCAATAAAGAGAAATCATCCGAGTAGAAGAAATCTTGAGGGGTCAAACGAGTAATCCTGTAGGTCAGTAACTTTCACACTGTATTGTGACCTTGACCTCCTTATACGGGGGGTAGTCCTTCAATATACAGTAGAAACAACCGAATTTCCTGACTTTAGCAACAAAGTCTCAAGGTGCTATACCAGAATAGGGAAGTCATTACCGATATTGACTTACCAATTACGGGGTTAAGTGAGCACCACCACACAGCCCCCTCACAGGTGGACGGTCACAGCATCTTGCCCAGAAATTAATGGTGCCAGTGTGGGGGGATTTGGCAGCCGAGGTGACTATTGTCTAATTACATGGTTCCTGCACCTGTATACTGGCCCAGGTGAGAGCCTCAGGAAACCATCTGTCTGGGTGTCTGGAGGTGAGGGAAGGAGAGAGACAGAACGAGAGAGACAAGAGGAGAGAGACAGAACGGGAGAGACAAGAGGAGGGAGACCAGATATAGTTCAAGTGGATTTAGCAGTTTGAGATTTCAGAAGTGAGAGAAAGAAAAGAAAAATAAGACACAGAGATAATTGGATAAAACATGTAAAAAATGAGAAAGATTTGAGAGATAGAGATGTGGAGAAGAGAGAGGACAAATATATATTCTGTGTGTGTGTGTGTGTGTGTGTGTGTGTGTGTGAGAGAAACATAGGAAAAGAGAAAAAGACATAGATATTAAAAAGAAAAATATAGTGAGATAAATATCGAGAGAGGGGAAAGGAAATATGATCCGACGAACATATACGAAGGAAGAAAGAAGAGGAGGGAAAATCAACCAGCGGAGCATTGTCATGATTGGCACTCCCTCAATGCCACATGACACACCGTAAAACCACAACAACTAGGGCCATCTTCCTCCTCCTCCTCCTCCCCCTTTCTTCTCCTCCTTTCTTCTCCTCTCCCTCTGCTCTACTCCTCCTTTCTCTTCTTCCTCCATTCTCCCAATCCTCCATCTTCCTCCTCCTCCTCCTCCTCCTTTCTTCTCCTCTCCCTCTGCTCTACTCCTCCTTTCTCTTCTTCCTCCATTCTCCCAATCATTTTACTTTCTCCTCCTCCTCCTCCTCCTCCTCTTCCTCCTCCTCCTCCTCCTCTTCCGGCCTCCTCTTCCTCCTCGTTTCTCCCTCTCTGTTTTATTGCATTATGCCTCACCTCCTTCATGGACTGTCTGTGTGAATTCTTCCTTATCGTCTCGGATATTTGCATATATTGACGCGAAAAATGCAAAAATGTCATTACAGCTGATGGTTCCTTCAGTTTTTACGACCCAAATTTTTGAGGATGATGTAAATTTTTTGGGGGGGTTTTACAGTCTTCGTTATGTGAATCTTTTTATGACGTCATACGCTGGAAGTAAAGGTAGGAAAATGTTATACTTGGAGGTTATTATTGTTGTTATTATTATTGTTATTATTATTATTATTATTATTATTATTATTATTATTATTATTGTTATTATTATTGTTATTATTATTAGTGTTATTATTATTAGTGTTATTATTATTAGTGTTATTATTATTCTTGTTATTATTATTATTGTTATTATTATTATTATTATTATTATTGTTATTATTATTGTTGTTATTATTGTTATTATTATTATTGTTATTATTATTATTGTTACTATTATTGTTATTATTATTATTGTTATTATTATTGTTGTTATTATTATTGTTATTATTATTATTATTATTGTTATTATTATTGTTATTATTTTTGTTATTATTATTATTGTTATTATTATTATTATTATTATTATTGTTATTATTATTATTATTGTTATTATTATTGTTATTATTATTATTGTTATTATTATTATTATTATTATTATTATTATTATTATTATTATTATTATTGTTACTATTATTGTTATTATTATTATTGTTATTATTATTGTTGTTATTATTATTGTTATTATTATTATTATTATTATTGTTATTATTATTGTTATTATTTTTGTTATTATTATTATTGTTATTATTATTATTATTATTATTATTGTTATTATTATTGTTATTATTATTATTGTTATTATTATTATTATTATTATTGTTATTATTATTATTATTGTTATTATTATTATTGTTATTATTATTATTATTATTATTATTATTATTATTATTATTGTTATTATTATTATTATTATTATTATTATTGTTATTATTATTATTATTATTATTGTTATTATTATTATTATTATTGTTATTATTATTATTATTATTATTATTATTATTGCTATTATTATTATTGTTATTATTATTATTGTTATTATTATTATTATTATTATTATTATTATTATTATTGTTATTATTATTAGTGTTATTATTATTTTTATTATTATTATTGTTAGTATTATTATTGTTGTTATTATTATTGTTATTATTATTGTTATTATTATTGTTATTATTATTATTATTGTTATTATTATTATTGTTATTATTATTATTATTATTATTATTATTATTATTATTGTTATTATTATTATTATTATTATTATTATTATTGTTATTATTATTATTATTATTATTGTTATTATTATTATTATTATTGTTATTATTATTATTATTATTATTATTATTATTATTATTGTTATTATTATTATTGTTATTATTATTATTATTATTATTGTTATTATTATTATTATTATTATTGTTATTATTATTATTATTATTGTTATTATTATTATTATTATTATTATTATTATTATTGTTATTATTATTATTGTTATTATTATTATTGTTATTATTATTATTATTATTGTTGTTATTATTATTATTATTATTATTGTTATTATTATTAGTAATGCTGTTGTTGTTGTTGTTGTTTCATCTCACTCTGTCAGCCTCCTGGTCACCGCCTTCACACAGCTCCCTGCCAGCCCCATAATCATCCACACTCCTCTTCATCCATCCTCCACGGTCCACCCCATCCATCTTCCACTGTCCATCCATCCCCCACTACCCTCCAAGTCTCTCTCAATCTCTCGTGTCTCCCCTCCGTGTGTGTTTCTCCTTGTTTATACCTCCTCCACCTTTGTCTCTTACAGTCTCCTTCCACTCTTCCCTCACCACCACCACCAGTCGCTGTACAGGTTCTTCCCCACTTCTACTTACGATTATTTAATTTTCTTTTGTATTATCTTTCTTTCTTTCTTTCTTTCTCTCATCTACATTAACTTTCTTTGTAATTTTCTTTCCTTTCTTTTTCTTGTGTCTTTGTTTTCTTCATTATATTTTGGACCTCGTTTATTTATTTTCTTTTGTGTCTCCAGCTTCTGTTTTTTTTGTTATTCAGTTAATATTATTCTTCCTGGTTCACCTGAAGATTAATCACCCCTAGATTATTTCACCTGAAGATTAACACGTGAAGTTTAACCACCATAATGTTACTTAGGTTAGGTTAGGTTAGGTTAGGTTTGGTTAGGTTTGGTTAGGTTTGGTTAGGTTAGGTTAGGTTTGGTTTGGTTAGGTTAGGTTAGGTTTGGTTAGGTTAGGTTAGGTTAGGTTAGGTTCGGTTAGGTTAGGTTATAAACTATGACAAGAACACAGTTGATATGAAAAAGGACAGATAGACAGACAAACACAGACAGACAGAGAAGTAAGAGGAAGAAAAAAAGAAAGTAAGAGAGAGGTTAAAGCAGAAATGATAACAAGTAGATAGACAGACAGACACGGAGAAGAGAAAAAGACAGAAAGACTGAGGTAGAAACAGTTAGACCGACATAAAGAAAGAGAGAGAGAGAGAGAGAGAGAGAGAGAGAGAGAGAGCTGGTGAAAGAAAATAACAAAGAGAGGTAAGAACGTGAAGGGAATAAGAGAGATCGATAAAGATGAACAGAGAAACACGAGAGAACAAAGAGATGATCAATACAGAAAGACACAGAGAGAATAAGGAAGAGAGAGAGAGAGAGAGAGGAAGGAAGGAAGTAAGGAAGGAAGGAGAAGAGGGAATAAGATCAACCAATAATGGAGGAACATAGAAACACGGGAATAAAGACGAGAAATACTCAGGTACGCGCTGTCCAGGGTATTAAAGATGGACTGTTCGTACGGCGGCAGGTAATGGTGGAGGGAGGGCTGAAGTGGAGGCTGGAGGGAGGGTAAAGGAAGGGAGAGGGTAGATGGAGGGAGGGAAGGAGGTCTGAAGTGGTAGCTTGGGGGAAGGGGAGGATGGACGGAGTGTGAAATGCTGGTTGGGAGAGAATGGAGGAAGGAAGGGAAGGAGGGATGGAGGGAGGGTGAAGAGAGGGCCAGAAGGAGGGAGGAGAGAGGAAAGGTGGGAGGGTGGGGAGAGGGAAGGAGGATGGGTGATGAGGGGGAAGGAAAAAGCAGGAAAGGAGGGAGGGAGGGAAGACACCAATGCTCAGGTGGCAGTAGGGCTGGAAGAGGGAATCCTTAGTTAGATGTGAGGGGAGAAGGGAAAGGGAAGGGTGGAAGAAAAATATACGCGAAGAATGACGTGAAAGGTGCAGGGAGAGGGAAGGGGATATATATAGTAAAGAAAGGAAGATAGAGAGAGAGAGAGAGAGAGAGAGAGAGAGAGAGAGAGAGAGACAGAGGTGGATGAAAAGGGAGAGGACGTAGGAAGGGAGAGAGGAGAGGTAAAGAAGTGAAGTACGGTTGAGGAGAGAGGACGAGGATGGTGTGGTAGGAAGAGAAGGGGAAATAGAAATAATTGAGAGAGGAAATGAAAAAGAAGAATAAGAACCTAGTGAATGGAAATAAAAAATGAAGAACGTGAAATATAAAAAAAAATATCATAAAAAAAAGATCATTGTAGAGTAGAAAGCTTTTGAAGAATTATTATTATTATTATTATTATTTTTTGCATATAAGGAGACAGAGAGGAAGAGATAAACAAGTATAGAAACTCACAGAAGGATAGGTTTATAGATAGACGAAAATGATAAATAAGAAAGGTAGAGAAATTACCACTAAGCCTCCATTAACGAACAGGAATTTCGCCATCAACTCATTAATTAATTCCTATGAGTGAGAAAACTGTTGCATCTAACCATTCATTCTGCCTCTGTAATATGACTTTTAGACTAGACGAAAATAAGGATATTCCTGGTGGTAATCATTAGTAATAATTACATGTGTTGGAAAAAATCTGATCTACCACATAATGAGCAAAGTTAAACAGTGAGGTAGTCTCTATCACATTTGCGCTGAGTTTACCGTTGAAGGGTATGAAGTTAGTCCATTATTTAACCCACACCTGAATTAATAGCATATAGGTCTGGGGTCTACCACCTCTAGTACAATACTGAGGCACACTAGCCACTGTACACATATATGAATCATACACACTTAAATAAGTCATAAAACGTTCATACCAGTGACGTGTTTAAAATAATGCGACCCTTTGAAATTTAAAGATAATGATGTTTTTAATGTCTTATAATAATCATTTCTATTTGATATTAATAATATATATATAGGGTGTCTCTGAGATATATATACATACTGTTTTACATTTTAACATGGAGGTAGCGTGATTTTTTTCATTACAACAGCAACAGTATTCTCATTTGTTGATGTGTGATTAAGGACAACGTTGCTATTATAACACAACCATTCACGCAATCTCCACGTAAATCTGTAAACAATGAGTATGATTTTTTTTTCTGAGACGCCCTAAAGAAACCGTGTTCTACTAATTTTACCTCATGAAAGATCAACACAAGGTCAGACTGCCATATAGAGTCCAGGAGATGAACTGTGGAATAAACTACCTTTATGAATCATATCAAAATAAACAGTTTGAGGTCCCAGGAGAGGTTACATGAGTCTCCTCCTCCCACTTCATAGGTTGTAACTAACCTCTATAGTCTATAATATACTTTCTAACGAATGAAATCTTTGGGATCACCTGAAAATTAGCTCCTCCGGCTTATTTCACCTGATGATTAAACACTAACGCTAACTTAACCTAACCTAACCTAACCTAACCTAACCAGTCTTTGTGTTGTTGTATAATTTCACTAGAGTAACATTTATCACATTTAATGAGTCAGTTTATCTACTTTTGTATTGCTAATCCAGAATAAAAATTGTCTTACAAACTACAAGAGACATCAGATTTTGCTCTCCATTCATGAAGTATTTTTTACAATGACCAGATATTTACATTAAGTTAGATTAGGTTAGGTTATGATACGGTTAGGTTAGGTTATAGTTTGATAGGTTAAATAAGATTACGGTTAAGTTTGATTAGGTTAGGTAAGGTCACCAACAGACACTAACCGACATCAACAGACACTAACCGACACCAACAGACACTTACTGTCATCAACAGATAATAACCGTCACCAACAGAAGACACTAACTGTTACCAACAGACACTAACCGATATCAACAGACACTAACCGTCACCAACAGACACTAACCGACATCAACAGACACTAACCGTCACCAACAGACTCTAGTCGCCACCAACAGAAGATATTAACCGTCACCAACAGACACTAACCGTCACCAACAGACACTAACCGTCACCAACAGACACTAACCGTCACTAACAGACACTAACCGTCACCAAAGAGCACCAACTATCTCCACTGGTCACACACACATACACAGAGCGTCACTATGGTCCACCAAATATCTAGCAAACCACAATGACCATAAAGGCAGGCAGGGTGAAGAGTAAGGGTGACAGCGGTCGTCAATAAAGTAATACAATATTGTGTGTATTGGGTGGTGGGTGAGGGTGGTCGCCTGGGGCCCTGAGACATGTTGGCGACATGTTCCACTTACGTACATGGCGGGTCATACCAGCTGTTGTTTCTCGTTATCCCTCCCGGGTGCCCCTGGTGTCTGGTAGTGAGGTGAAGGACGTTATTGTGGACGTTGTGTTTAGTGGTGTTGTGTATAGTGTTGTTGTTGTGTGGTGTTGCTGTGTAGTGGTGTTGCTGTGCAGTGGTGTTGTTGTGTAGTGTTGTTGTTGTTGTGTGTAGTGATGTTGTTGTGGTATTGGTAGTGGTGACGAGATGAAAATGGTAATGTGTTGATCCAGAAGTGAGGTGGTAGCTGCAGTGGTTGCTTTACGTGGTGAGGGTCGCTGTAATGGTCAGGTGGAGGTGTGGTGTGGTGTGGTGTGGTGTGGTGTGGTAGTTATATTTCCTCTTTGCCTTTCTTTCATCCTACCATCCCTCTCTCCCTCCTTCCCTTCCCTTCCCTCCCTTCCCTTCCCTTCCTTTCCCTTCCCTCTTTCACTTCATTTCCTCCATCCTTTTTCCTTCTCATCCTTTCCCATCTCTTTTCATCTAACTTTCCCTAAAGAATCAGTTTTTCGATTGAATTCTTTGCCACTGATTACTTTCTCTTTTTACCGATACTTCAGCTCTCAGGGTTCTGGCTCTCCAAGCTTCGTAAATTTAATGTTTCCCCCCTAAATGGATGTACAGTATATGAGAACACCTCTTATCGCCTCACTTAAGCTACGACACAAAGATTGATTATATCAGAAGTTCTTACGTCAAGTTTTCCTCGCTAACTAATGACAGGAAGAGTAATTTATCAACATTAAAGTCTCGGTGCAATTAGTACGCCATGCTGACCATCTTTTTTTTTGTGTGGTGTGTGTGTGTGTGTGTGTGTGTGTGTGTACCTCGGAGCTAGTGAATCGACTCTGATACGCTTTTATATTCCCAGTTAATTAAGGAAGACAGTATAAAGTAACATACCTTTGAGAATACTATATTGGTACCGTAGTGTAAGTGATCTAGTTAAGAGGCGTCCTAACACCACACCGCACCACACCACACCACACCGCACCAAACCACACCACACCACACCACACCACACCACTTTCCGAGAATTAATCTGGGTGTCATCGATTTTTGTTTGAACCATTTACGATAAATGAGTACTTAAGAGAAAACTTTAACAATCCAACTTTCTGTCCTAAGTTAAATGAGATAATTAAGTGTGGTCTTATGCCTTCTTTAGTTAAGGGAGCAAAAAAATATAACTAGAAATGTAACTTAAAACTTGTATCCCTGATCAAAATGATGTGGTTTACCTGTTTTAACCCTTGAGTACGATGATTGAGCCCCTGAGTACGATGATTGAGCCCCTGGTGTACGATGATTGAGACGCTGATTACAATGATTGAGCCCGTGAGTACGATGATTGAGCCCGTGAGAACGATGATTGACCCTATGAATACGATGATTGAGCCATAAGTACGATAATTGACCCTTGAGTACGATGATTGACCCAGTGAGTACGATGATTGACCCTTTGAGTGTGATGATAGATCTCGTGAGTACGATATCAACTTCCCTTTTTAACGAATTAACCCATTAAGTAAGGTATCTCAACCCCTTGAGTACAATGTCTCAACCCAGTGAATACAATAACTTAAACTACTGAGTACAATGTTTTAACCCTTCAGATACATTGAATTATTCCTTACATAAAACGGCATTGTACTCAAGGGGTTAAATCATTGTACTCAAGGGGTTAGGTCATTGTACTCATCGGGTTAAGACATTGTACTCAAGAGGTTGTTATTGTTCTTAAAGGCCTAAGTCATCGTAATTAAGTGATTAAGTAAACGTGCTCAAGCTGTTAAGTTATCGTATTCATGGATTTAGGGCATCGTAATCAAGGAGCTAATTCATCGTACTCATAGTGTTACCATCGCACTCTAGATTAAGCACTGATATTCAAGGATTTATCATTGTACTCAAGGGCTTAAGTCATCAAGCTTAAAGCATTAATGCACCGTACTCAAGGGGTTAACTCAACGCACTTGAATATTTAAGCTTTCGTACTCAAAGTCAAGTTATCGTACTCAATGGGTTTAGTTATCGTACTCAAGAGGTTAAACACTAAGGAATCATTTTAGTATAGAGTATTTGTTTATGTCTATTTTTAAGTGTTATTGACAAAATTTCCTCTTTTACTCACATTATGTTCGTACACACACACACACACACACACACACACACACACACACACACATCACCAACAACAACAACAACAACAGCAACTTTAACAACAATAACAAAACAAGTTAAACTTTTTCTATTTCACACGTTACCACACACACACACACACACACACACACACACACACACACACACACACACACACACACACACAGCAAAAGAACAACAAAACAAGCTAGATTTTTTCTCTTCCTCTCTCTCACACGCAAACACACATACACAAATTAATACGCACACGCACATACTCACCATTACAACACAAACAAACACACATACGGAAGCTCAACATTTTAGAGTCAGACGCCGAAAAATACAAACTTGACAGAACTTTATGTGAGCCATCCAAACTACCGAACTAACTTTCCGCTGTAAATCACCACTCGTTAAAGTCTCCTGAAACAGAAACTTTTTTGGGGGAAGAGTGATATATCCCCCTATAATGGTCTGATTGTTTTGACCGAAAAAAATAATATTGTTTTTTTTAGTGTGTGTGTGTGTGTGTGTGTGTGTGTGTGTGTGTGTGTGTGTGTGTGTGTGTGGCATTAAGTTTCACATGTTTTACGTTTTCATTTTTTATTTGTATTTTTATTATTTTTTTTCAATTTTACGTATATATTTTTGGTTTATATTTAAGGTTTAATTTTCTTAGTTTTTCTTTTTGGTTTTAATTTATCGATTTTTTTTGTATTTTTCAGAAGACTATGTAAGGCACAAAAGAGGGTATGGCTTGAGTAAATGATCTAAACTTGAACTATTGTACACACACACACACACACACACACACACACACACACACACACACACACACCCACCCACACACACACACCCACCCACCCACACACACCCACACACACACACACACCCACACACACCCACACACACACACCCACACACACACACCCACACACACACACCCACCCACCCACACCCACCCACACACACACACCCACCCACCCACACACCCACACACACACACACCCACACACCTCACACACACACACACCCACACACCCACACACCCACCCACACACACACACACCCACACACACACCTCACAAACACCCCCCCACACCCACACACACACACACACCCACACCCACCCACACACACACACCCACCCACACACCACCCACACACACCCATCCACACACACACCACACACACACACACACACACACACACACCCTCACAACACACCACCCATCCACACCCACACACCAACACCCACCCACACACACACACACACACACCCACACACACACACACACACACACACACACACACACACACACACACACACACACACACACACACACCCCCCACACACACACAGGTGAAAACAGGACATGTGTATCTCCCGTTCTGGTCTGGATATTTTTATGAGTCAGTTTCTGTTACCAGTAAAAGCTCAAATTATAAGTCACTCACACATTCAATTCTACATTGGGATTCGAACCTGTGATCAGTGCATTCCTAAACCATTATGTTTTATTGAACTTGAGCGAAAAATCTCTGAAACAAAACAAAGACAGAGATTATACCCCGCCCACGCAAACTGACAGACAGACAGACAGACAGACAGACATGTTAATAGATAGATAGATAGATAGATAGATATTAGTCTGTTCTAAATCAGGATTCACTCCCCCAGGGTCTCGGGGCTAAAGTCTCTACAACTTGGTAGTTCAGACGTAATGGGGGTTAAGGGTGAGAGTTAAACATGACCTTGAGATGACCTTCTTCACGAGGGCCTGGGAAAGGGTGCATGACCTCGATTAGGACCTAGATCTTACCTTAACGTAACCTGATTTAACCTACCTTAACCTAACTTAACTTGACCTAGCTTAACATAACTTAATTTAATCTAACCTAACATAATTTAACTTAACCTACCTTAACCTAACATAATCTAACTTTTCTGGCCTAACTTAATCTAACCCAAGCCATTTTAACCTAACATAACCTATTTTAACCTAACCTAACCTATTTTAATCTAATGTAACCCACCTTAACCTAACCTAACCTACCCTCAACTAACCTAAGATTAAGATAACCAAACCTAATCTATTCTTCTCCCCTAACATGACCGAATTTAACCGTACGCTAACCTACCCTCCACCCAACATAACACACTCTAACCTAACTTAATCTAACTTGCACTAATCAAACAAAAGCTAACCAAATCTAACTAAACCTATCCTAGTCTAAGATAGCCTAACTTACAACTAACCTCACCTAACATGCTTAAAAGTTTAACAAAAAATATCACATTCCATTCCGTGTTACTTTTTCTCAGCATTTAATATTTTTTTTTCCCCACAAATATCTTCACAGTGACTCAATATTCATCGAAATATCATTGGTGTCTTTTTACCCAGAGGCGTAAGGCGTCGTCGTAATGGAGAAGGCATCTTACCTATAACCAACCACAGGGAACACCCCCCCCCCCCCTCCTCCCATGAGATGATCGTAAACAGTGTATAAAGGTTTCACATCCTCTCCATCCAGTGAAACCGTAGAGTTAACACGTTACCTCCATAAACAATGTTATTCGCGCTAACGGGAGCCACTGAGTATAGGAGGGATGGGGGTTCAGGGTCATGTGTACCTAGGTCAACCCGAGTATGTGTGTGTGTGTATTTGTTCGAGCCGCATCTCAAAGACGGATGGGGTTACAATGTTTTTACTTGGTGTATATGTTCAGGAAGACAATACCTGTATGTTTTTGTTTTTTGTTTTGTTTTTTTTTCAAAGTCGAAAGGTCAAAAAGTCAAATTCGCTACCCAATATGTGTGTAAGTTGGCGATATTTTTTTCTAGAACGGTAAGTGCTTCAATGTTCTTACTTGGCGTATGTACAGTATGTAAATTGACTACGATAATATCTAGAGCTGCTGTTTTTTTTTTTTTTTAGTGCCAAAAGGTTTCAAGATCAGAACTTTAACCAGCGTGAGTTAGAACCTACCTCGAGTGCAGTCTATTTTGTTTGTCTACCTTATTCTTGCCTTGTGTGTTAATCAACTCCATGCTAGTCTCTCTTGCTGATTTTCTGAATGATTTTTTTCAAGTAATACATTTCACAGCACTACCAGGCCTACGGTGGTGGGGGGGGGGGGGGAGGGGGGGTCACGGCGGCAGTACGATATGTTGTTCCTTATGTTGCCATCATGTCCGTAATTCAAGTCACTTCACTGAGGTTTATAGAAGGTTTAAGTTGGAGAGTAAACACCCACGTCACTGAACGCATCTGACTCACATAAGTTACGATAAAAAGATAACAAACACGAATGGCGTACAAATTATGCTGTAACTCTAACTTGTGTACAGTATTTACGTTCTTATAGCCTCATAGCTACGTTCTCTCACCACCATAGATATGTTCTCTCACCCTCATAGCTACGTTCTCTCACCCCCCATAGATATGTTCTCTCACTTTCACATCTACGTTCTCTCACCCCCTTAAATACGTTCTCTCACCCCTCATAGCTACGTTCTCTCACCTTCATAGATAAACTCACTCACCCTCAGTTAACAAGAGAGGTTCAACCAGCGTGTCTGTCTTTGAGAACTAGAATGTGGTTGGTGTGACGCGACCATCTTCGACAAATGTTAAGCCGCCACCACCACCATCACCACCACCACCTCTCACCTACACCACCACTCACCACCTCCACTCACCACCACCACCACCTCTCACCTACACCACCACCACCACCCACCACCACTCACCACCTCCACTCACCACCACCACCACCTCTCACCTACACCACCACCACCCACCACCACTCACCACTCACCACCTCCACTCACCACCACCACCACCACTCACCTACACCTGCCTTCAATGGAATTAACGTTAGCTTAAGATGTCACACAAGTCAGGATTTGATTCCCAGTAACTCACTTGTTAAATCTTCCCTGAATTGTTTATACATCTCCTTTTATTCTAGTTTTTCTTCTTCATCACTGTGTCTGTCTCCCTCTCTCTCTTTCCCTCTCCCCTATTTATTCCTGTTTCTTTGTTTGTGTGTGTTTGTGAGTTTTATTGTGTTTCCTGTGTGTGTTTCCGAGTATCTGAGTTCCATCTTTCTTTCTTTCTTTCTTTCTTTCTTTCTGTTTCCTCTTCTGTTGTTCTTCCATTTCCTTTTTTTATCCTCTCGTCTCTTCCTCTCTTTGACTCTTGGCATGTGCACTTACGTCTCGCCAAGTTCTCTCTCCTCTTTTGTCCTCCTTCTTCCATTCCTTCCCCCCCCCCCCTCCTTTTCCTCTCACTATAACTTTTACATTTGCTCTTCCTCCAATTCTCTTTCTTTCTTAATTTCGTCTCACCATGTATATCTCCTGATTCGTCGAGGTATGTCTCTTTCTTCTTCTTCTTCTTCTTCTTCTTCTTCTTCGTAGTAGTAGTAGTAGTAGTAGTAGTAGTAGTAGTTTTCCTTTCTTCCTCTTCTTTCCCCCTTCTTCCTCTTCGTTTCCTCACCATTCCTCTTCTTTTGCTCCTCCTCCTTCTTCTTATTTTCCTCCTTCCTCTTCATTTTTTGCTTCTTTCTCTTCTTTTCATCCTACTTCCTCTTCTTTTACTCCTCTTCTTTTTCTTCTTCTTCCTCTTCTTGGCCAGGACCTCATCGTAGTACTCAGCCGGCGCCAGAAGTGTTCACGTCAACGCCTAACAAAAGAATCACTCATCTGAATTTCATGAAGACATTCTTTATCTTCAAGACATTTAACTGTCTCTTTAACTGCGTGTCTGTCTCTGTCTGTCAACGATCCTGACAAGTTTCCTCGACCGATTGAAATGTGAAATTCATGAAGTTTCCCAGAATTTCCATGAAGTTTTCTAAGTTATTCAGATAGTTTCCCCTCTAAAGTCATTGTGTTATGGGGAAGATTTTTTTTACAGTTAACTTAAATGCATAATCTACCTGTACTCTATTAGGTAAACATAGGAGTCTTTTTTTTTATTGAATTACAACCATTACATTATCACAATGACTGTCATTATCACTATACCACATTCTCATTATCACCAACTCCATTACACCCTTTCACCATCACCAACACATTCTAACCATCACCACACCATCACCACATTCTCAACACTTCCACATTATCACCATACACACATACACACCACCACTACACCGCCACAACACCACCACACTCTCAACATCAGCATACCATTACCACACTTTCACCATCACTGCTCCACGCTCACCGTCACCATCCCCACCAGAGAGAGAGAGAGAGAGAGAGAGAGAGAGAGAGACGTGTCCAAGGATATTATCAGTCCCGATGTTCGCTTCTCAGTCCTAATAACAGGATTATCCTACGAACACCAGGTAATGCACCCGCACTTACACCCTCAGCCCCACGACGATGAGAGGGAAAGAAAGAGGGAGAAAGAAAGAAGAAGAAGGAGGAGGAGAGAAAGAGAGGAAAGATGAGAGGGAGGGAAAGACGGGCAGAGGAAAGATCAGAAGGAGAGAAAGACGGACAGAGGAAAGATGAGAGGGAGGGAAATACTGATAGAGGAAAGATGAGAGGGAGGGAAATACTGATAGAGGAAAGATGAGAGGGAGAGAAAGATTAATAGAGGAAAGATTAGAGGGAGGGAAGGACTGATAGAGGAAAGATGAGAGGGAGGGAAAGACTGATAGAGGAAATATGAGAGGGAGGGAAAGACTGATAGAGGAAAGATGAGAGGGAGGGAAAGACTGATAGAGGAAATATGAGAGGGAGGGAAAGACTGATAGAGGAAAGGGAAAGCAGAAAGATAGATGGAAAGAGAGAAGATATAGTGAGAAGGGGTGACATTACGAAGGTGGGAGAGGATAAAAGAGAAGGGGGGGAGGGAGGGGTGATAAGAAGGAGTGGAAAGAAGAGAGCAAGGGAGACACAATGGAGAGAGGAAGAATGACAGAGACAGTGACAGAGAGTGAGGGAGTGGGAGAGAAGTGAAGAAAAAAGATAGGAGAGAAAGAGAGAGGAAGAGAAAAATTAATGTTCAACCAGAAAAAATGTGTGTGTGTGTGTGTGTGTGTGTGTGTGTGTGTGTGTAAGAATTTTTCAGTATGTATGCGTATAAATGCATTTGTATTTATGTATATTATCCTTGTATATGTATATGTATACTTGTGCTTGTATATCACACCTCCTTAAATCACTTCACGCCCACACCCTCCCTCGCCTTGCCTCGACTTACTTCCCCTTACCTCACCTTGCTTCGCCTCGCCTCGCCTCGCCTCGTTTCATTGTCTCAGTTCTTCCACCACATGTACAAACATACATTCTCTCTCTCTCTCTCTCTCTCTCTCTCTCTCTCTCTCTCTCTCTCTCTCTCTCTCTCTCTCTCATAAACTTTCAGAAATAAATTACAACTTTACAATCCTGTGAAGTTCCCATGCAGTAGACGCCTAAAATGGATTGCTTACCCCCTACGAGAAAGTTTATATACTTTCACTTTTATTGAACTTCCCATACATACAGACATACATACATACATACATACATACATACATACATACATAGTGCCTCTATAGTTTGTAGGTGGTCAACACTAAGACCACATCCTGAAATAACGAGCAACATGTTCCAGTATTAAGGAATTAGCCCAGGATTACCGGACAACTCCCCAACCGCACTGGCTAACCATTATCCCCTTTATGTGATCCTCCAGTTGATTAACCACCAGGACCCAGTTGATATTTTTCGGTAGATCGAGACTAAAGGCGTAAAGGAACTTGACCAGGAATCAAACCAGGGAACACTCTCATGTGAGGCGAGCAGACTAACCACAAGTACTAGGAGGGCCATATTTGTCCAGGTGTCCAAAAATGTCCACCTGGCCATGAGTGTCCAAGTGGCTACAAGTTTCCAGTTGGTCTCATAGGTTTCTCGCTGGCCATAAGTGTCAAGGTGGCCACACGTTTCCTATTGGTCATAAGTGTCCAGCAGACCACAAGTTTCCAGCCGGCCACAATATTCCAGATGGCCATAAGTGTCCAGGTGGCCATAAGTGTCCAGGTGGCCATAAGTGTCCAGGTGGCCCGGATATGGAAAATGTTTTATTCGAGCATCAGGTAATCTGGGAGGAGGATTTGTAGAGATTTACGTCTGGTTGTCAGGTAAGACTTACTGACCAGTGGCTGAGTGAGAGAGTGAGTGAAGGAGTGAGAGAGTGAGTGAAGGAGTGAGAGAGTGAGCGAGTGAGTGAGCGGAGGAGTGAAAAAAGGAGGAAAAGTGATAGACTCTCTCTCTCTCTCTCTCTCTCTCTCTCTCTCTCTCTCTCTCTCTCTCTCTTATTTACTACTTATATATGTCACTCTTTCACTTATATATTAATATTAACTAAAGACAGATAGATAGATAGATAGACAGATATATGTGCACGTGTAAGTATATATTCACAAACATACAATCATACACATCCATACGTATAAATAAAGTTAACATAAAAAAAAATTACCCAAATATGAAGGGGTACACAAACAGTGCACACACACAAAAACTATCTGGCCCCTTTTCCCCGATGATATAATATGACACAATGGACGAACAATTCTCATCACTAATATTTTTTTTTTTTTTTTTTTTTTTTTGGAATCCTTGACAACCGAACCGAAAATATTGCGTATTGTGTTGATTTCCAAACACATCGAACTCTGATGTGTGGAAATTTTTTTGTGTGGGGGGGGGGGGGGGGGAGAGGAGGTACACAGATCCTGACTATATAAAATAAAATGTAATCAAAGAGATGAGCCATATTTATCTTACCAGCCATAAATAAGAATATGTGTTTCTCTCTCTCTCTCTCTCTCTCTCTCTCTCTCTCTCTCTCTCTCTCAGGATAAGAATAACATCATAACTGGAACATAACCAAGAAAGTATGTGTGTGATGTTTATGGTAATTTATATGGAATTTTTATGGTAATTTATATCGGATGTTTATGGTAATATATATGAAATATTTATGTACAATTTATATATGAGATATTTTTTGTTAATTTATGTATGAAATGTTTGTGGTGATTTTGAGTCATTAATCATCATCCCATTAAATACGTCATCACTCCAGATTGAATCAGGGTCGAGGTTTTTGTTTTCTTTGCTGGGGGTCTTTTTAATAGGATCTTTTTTAATGGGGTCTTTTTGATGGGGTCTTTTAAATGGGGCCTTTTTAATGGGGTCTTTTTAATGGGGTCCTTTAATGGAGTCTTTTTGATGGGGTCTTTTTGATGGGGTCTTTTTAATTAGGTCTTTTTAATGGGGTCTTTTTAATGGGGTCTTTTTAATGGGGTCTTTTTAATAGGATCTTTTTTAATGGGGTCTTTTTGATGGGGTCTTTTTAATGGGGTCTTTTTAATGGGGTCTTTTTAATGGGGTCCTTTAATGGAGTCTTTTTGATGGGGTCTTTTTGATGGGGTCTTTTTAATTAGGTCTTTTTAATGGGGTCTTTTTAATGGGGTCTTTTTAATGGGGTCTTTTTAATGGGGTCTTTTTGATGGGGTCTTTTTGATGGGGTCTTTTTAATGGGGTCTTTTTAATTAGGTCTTTTTAATGGGGTCTTCTTGATAAGGTTGTTTTTAATTTCAGTGTTTTTTTGTTTTTTGTTTTTTGCGTTTTTATTATTTTTGGGGGATTAGTTAAGAAACATTGACATAATCTTTAATAAAAACATAAATATAAGGATAATAAATTAGTGTCGTTCATATCCTTGGTGTTAATTAATCAAGCCTGACTATATATTCTTATTAAACTTAACTTATGATTCTCTACACTGGGTTGCTAGGAGGAGTTAACCTCTAAATTAAAATCTCCCCAGAACAGATTTAAAAGTCAGATTTTGTTTTCTATCCTGAGGCAGAGGGACAGGAGGGTAAAGGGTGTGAATGCAAAGAGTGGGTGGATGACGGGAGAGGGTTTGGGGTGGATGGTGTGGGTGGATAGTGGGGATGGATGTTGTGAGTGGAAGGTGTGGATGGAAAGTATGGGTGGAGTGTGTGGGTTGAGTGTTTGGGTGAGGTTGTGGTTGGTAGTTGTGAGTGGAGGGTGTGGATGTAGGGTGTTGGTGGATGGTATAGGTGGAGAATGTGTATGGAAGGTTAGGGTGGAAAGTATAGGTGGAGAGTGTGGGTGGAAAAAGTGGGTGGATGATATTGCTGGAGATTATACGTGGATTTGGTGGATGGAGGCGGTGGCTGAAGGATATAGTGACCATAATATTTTTTGGGGGCGAAGGATATGTTAGTCGGAGGAATCATGGCCATGAAACTCCACGATGACCTAAGGCGTGTTGCCAAGAACCTCCCACACTTTTGCCTGGTATAATCCTCAGGTTTCACGATATGACTCAACAGGACCTGACGACCTAGTTGGCTATTCGACAAGACCACCCGCCTTCAAAAGATGTAATTATATCACCTTTTTTTCGAGTATGACATTAACAAAATTAAGTAAGAATATATTTAAGGATGAGTAATTTTAATGGTCTGTTTGTCAGGCGCCACATGTCAGGGCAGGAGAATTAATGAACGGATCTCCTCCAAACTTTGTGGTCTGGAAACTCTGGTGAGTGTGACGTCATCACTGTGTAGAGGACGAAAGTTTTGGCTGAATATTTTACTGCCAAAGTTGTCGACATTAACTGTGTGGTGGTGAAGTGTGAACGGTGAAAGTCTTTAAACTTTGTGGTGATGGTGGTGAAAGTTTGTACACTATGGTAGTTGTTGTTTATAAATTTTGTGGTGTTAAAACTCTATATACTTAACAGTGGTAATATGGAGACTTACATCAATACACCCTACACACTGCCATCAGCCTCATCCACACTAACACCATCACAATACTAAATAATTCCATCTCACAGAAAACTCATTTAAGCTACCTGGTCAATCTTGGTGCTGGATGACCCTTCACATGTGTTTTATAGCTGCGCAAGGTAAAGAAATATTTGACCAACATGTGATTTATGGCGCTAATGTTGTGTGTGTGTTGATAGGAGCAGATAACTCTTTCTTGGAATATTAATTTGATATGAATATTCTGGTGGAGGATTCAGGAATGGGTCTCTTCCTTTCACTTCCAAACAGCCACGAAGCAAAGATCATCACTTTTATGGAAATTATTTTCTATATTTTAGTGACGGCTTTAGTCATTTATAAATATAGTTTCGTGGGCACAGCTCTAGTTAATAACTGGAGATGGAGTATAAGCTCTAGGTAAGCCAAGTTACACACGATGCTAGAGATATATTTCCTCTAGTTATTTTTATTTATTTATTTATTTTTTTTTTGCGTCATTACCGTCCCCCTCCGTAGACACTCCTTCAATGCGTCCGATCATCCGTGCGTCTGGCAGTAGTGGACACGATAACTCGGACAAATAGTGATGGACTTCAACCATACATTGTATATATTCTTTAACAAATAAAAAACGCAAGGGTAGATTATAGAAAAAACGCCGTGAGACTGGAAGCTCCAAAGAGAGTTAGTTTGGTAGACAGGTTTTTGTAAAATGGACTTCCAACAAATCCTATGTTCCCTTTGTTGATTCCTTTTTTTGTTCGCAGTGGTTGAATACAGTTTCGAAACTCTCTGCTATTGTTAAGTTGAATGAATTTGGGCGATAATTTGAAGAGTTGGATTTATCAACTTATTTTTTTCGGGGGGTGGATGAATGTTGGTATCTTTCCACGAACAGGAGAAGACTGGAGGGTGAGGAGAATAATTGTGTACAGCCGGAAAAAAAGATCTGTAAACCCCTCACCCCCCCCCCCCCACGTTTTTTTTTTTGAGAATAGACACAGGAATCTCACCTGGATGTAGAACTTTTTCCACCATTTAAACTTCCATGACATTCTTTTATTTTGATTCTGAGGCCAGACAAAGAATCCCGCCACAATAAAGTCTTACACAGTTCAGCGATCAGCATCTTTTATCTTTCACAGGGAAGAGTTTTGGCTCCTTGGATTCCGTGTCGCGTGGCCTGGGGTGGGGTGGGGGGGGGAGGGGTAACTCAAAGAATAGACACCCCAGCTTATTTCACCCTAAAACTACCGGGGTGCTAGGTTAGGTTGTGTTAGGTTAAATTTGTGTTGGGGTAGTTAATCTCCACCTTTGGTCTGGTTGTCAGATTAGTGTTAAGGTGGTTAATCATAAGGGTAGGTTAGGTTAGATTAGAAAAAAAAATTTGTTTTTGTTTTTTCACGAGGATTAGCCTACCCTGGCACAGGTCACTGACCCACATTGGGGCCTGGGGGCGAAAATGTAATAACAATAATATTAATATTAATAATAATAATAATAATAATAATAATAATAATAATAATAATAGTAATAATTCAAAGTAAATAAAAATTTTAATAAAAAATAAAAAAATAAATAATAAAATAATAATGATAATAATAATAATAATAATAGTAATAATAATAATAATAGTAATAATAATAATAATAATAATAATAATAATAATAATAATGATAATAATAATAATAATAATAATAATAATAATAATAATAATAGTAATAATAATAATAATAATAATAATAGTAATAATAATAATAATAATAATAATAATAATGATAATAAAGAACCGTAAATACAAAAATGAGAAAAAGATCAAAAGTGAGAAACAATATATGTATGTTGTGTTGTCAATAGTAAGAGAAACAATTGAAACCCTGCAATTGTGTGTAAATGAAGCAGAAAGTCAGATCAGCAACCTGGAACTTGGTCACAATTTTCGTGATGCCATATGGCAGCAGGGTCTACCATTTGATAACACATTATGCTTCCAATATCTTCCCAGGCGGTAGTACCTCCCTGTTTGGTAGCTGCCTACTACCTACCACCAGTGGGTTAGGTTAATATTATGGTGTTAAATATCAAGGTTAGTTTAGATTAAGTTCGGGTAATGTTAGAGAGGTTAATGCTAAGATTAGGTTAGGTTAGGTTAGGTTACTTTAGGTTAGGCTAGGTTAGGTTAGCTTCCCTTGATCCAGCCAGAAGATACAACAATGTTCACTCACAGTCTTCTCCTCTCTTGGTAAAACTATCACGAAAATATAAAGTAAATAATTTCTCTTCACCAGCCACTATAAAAGTATTCCTAGACAGCCTGGCAACAGTGGCACCAGATAAGAGTTACCAAGTCAACTCACTTTGCCAACCAACATCCCGACACTATATTATTTTCTTTAAGGTAGGTTTATTAATGTTGTGATTCAATAAAATAAGGGTTTAATAATGTTGTGATTCAATAAAATAAGGGTTTAATAATGTTGTGATTCAATAAAGTAAGGGTTTAATAATGTTATGATTCAATAAAATAAGGGTTTAATAATGTTATGATTCAATAAAATACGGGTTTAATAATGTTGTGATTCAATAAAATAAGGGTTTAATAATGTTATGATTCAATAAAATAAGGGTTTAATAATGTTATGATTCAATAAAATAAGGGTTTAATAATTTTAGGGTAAAGGTTCAGCAAAGTCAGGGTTTAGTGAAATCAGGGCTCAATTTAGTCAATGTTAGTGAAACCATTGATAAAAAAGGTGAACGTTAATTAACCCAATGATTAACAAAGCCAGTCAACAACAGAGCCCAGGTTTAACTAAATCAATATATTCAACAAGACAGCCATCAACAATGTTAGCCTCCAACAAACCCAGCCTCCAACAATACCAGCCTCCAACAATACCAGCCTCCAACAATACTAGCCTCCAACAATACCAGCCTCCAATAATACCAGCCTCCAACAATACCAGCCTCCAAAAATACCAGCTTCCAACAATACCAGCCTCCAACAATACCAGCCTCCAACAATACCAGCCTCCAACAATACCAGCTTCCAAAAATACCAGCTTCCAACAATACCAGCCTCCAACAATACCAGCCTCCAACAATACCAGCCTCCAATAATACCAGCCTCCAACAATACCAGCCTCCAAAAATACCAGCTTCCAACAATACCAGCCTCCAACAATACCAGCCTCCAACAATACCAGCCTCCAATAATACCAGCCTCCAACAATACCAGCCTCCAAAAATACCAGCCTTCAATAATACCAGCCTCCAACAATACCAGCCTTCAATAATACCAGCCACCAACAAACCCAGCCTCCAACAAACCCAGCCTCCAACAATACCGGCCTCCAACAATACCAGCCTCCAACAAACCCAGCCTCCAACAAACCCAGCCTCCAGCAATACCAGCCTCCAACAATACCAGCCTCCAACAAACCCAGCCTCCAACAATACCAGCCATCAACAAACCCAGCCTCCAACAAACCCAGCCTCCAACAATACCGGCCTCCAACAATACCAGCCTCCAACAATACCAGCCTCCAACAATACCAGCCTCCAATAATACCAGCCATCAACAAACCCAGCCTCCAACAAACCCAGCCTCCAACAATACCAGCCTCCAACAATACCAGCCTCCAACAAAGCCAAGATTCAACAGAGCCAAAGAGCAACACTGGGTAATTGGTTTAGGGTGTCAAGTTGACTGAAAGATTTCTGATTGTAACCTTTGTCAGCAACCAGAATCCAACACACACACACACACGCACACACACACACACACACACACACACACACACACACGGGGTAAAGAAACTCTCTTCTTCTCTCATATAAAAGCATCACCAATCTTTCACCTTTAGGAGGGAAAGTATGTTGTAAACACTGATTGGTTGAGCCTTTGGCAATATGTCGACGCTGATTACTTAATACCATGATAACTTTGATTGGATGATACAATGTGGGCGCTGATTGGATGATACACTGTGGACGCTGATTGGCTAATTTTGGTGATAGTGTATATTTTACAGTCAAGTTGTGTAATCAGTTAGTTACGTATACCAGGAAATGCGAAATGACAGAAATTTTTTTTGTCAAATGGCCAAATGAATATTTCCTTTAGGTTAGGTAAGTTTAGTTTACGTGACGTTAAGTTAGATTAGGACCTAACCTAACCTAACCTAACCTTGGCCGAATAAGACATTCATTACACTATTTGACTATTTTATTATTTTATGATAGACTGATTAGACAACTTGGCTGTAAGAAGTATAAGGTTATGTATATATGTGTGTGTGTGTGTGTGTGTGTGTGTGTGTGTGTGTGTGTGTGTTTTCAATATTAACTCATTATTTAAAATTTCATATTATAAAAAGAATAATTTTAAACACGAAAGCAACAAATTTCATTGGTCTCCACTGTTTGCATTTAGCGTGGGATAGAAATACAGACGGGGTGACAGACGGAAGAACTAACAGGTGGATAGCAATAGACCTTCACCCTTCATCCATACTTAGTCATGGGCATAAAACACACACGGTAGATGAAGTCGTTTGTGTTGGATTGTTACACATACTTCCATCGATATTTTTTTCAATGGTTCTCTTTAGTATAGAGTCAATACTTAACTCTAAGAGCAACTATTTCATAAAAGAGTTTTAATACTATCGTAACTCTAGGAAGTATCCGTGCCCCACAGCCTATAACGACGATAAATTCACCTCGTATATAGCAGAATCCATATTAAAAACACTTCACACTTTCATAAACTGAGAATTTAGTGCAGTTGTTGTGTGGTAAAAATTGGAGGATCTTCGGACACTAGGCGATAAATTCGACGAACTGAACCGAGAGAAGAGACTCATAAAGTTTGGTACGATGAATATTGCTGGTAACCGAACTTACTGAGGTCAACTGACTGTATATGTCCCACGACGATGAATAAAAAATAATATCTTTCAACTAGGGGTACTTGTAAGCCCGGACCTACGGCCTAGAAAACAGTGCGTTAATGTTCGAAATAAGGCAAACAGAGTATTGGGTTTTATATCTAGAAGTGTAAGTATCAAGAGTGCAGAGGTCTTATTGCAACTATATCTTGCGCTAGTCAGGCCGCACCTCGATTATGCGGTTCAGTTCTGGTGCCCCTATTATAGAATGGATATAAATTCACCAGAGTCGGTGCAGCGAAGAATGACAAAAATGAGTCAGGGATTTAGAAACCTTCCATATCAGGATAGGTTAAAGAAACTTAACTTGCATTCCCTAGAAAGACGAAGAGTGCGGGGAGATATGATAGAAGTATTTAAGTGGGTGAAAGGAATCAATAAAGGGGATATAGATAAAGTTCTTATAATATCCGAGCAGGATAGGACTCGGAGCAACGGGTTCAAGTTGGATAAGTTTAGGTTTAGGAGGGAGATAGGAAGAAACTGGTTCACAAATAGGGTGGTGGACGAGTGGAACAAGCTTAGCAACTTTGTAGTAAGTGCGGGAACTCTGGAAAGTTTCAAAAGGAGGCTAGATAGATTCATGGATGATAGAGAGTGGTAGTAACTCTCGACAGGAGCTGCCATGCACAGGCCAACCGGCCTATTGCAGACTCCTTATTTTCTTATGTTCTTATCTTAATTTCATACATACATACATACATACATACAGTACATACATACATACATACAAACATACATACATACATACATACATACATACATACAAACTTACATACATACAGTACATACATACATACATACATACATACATACATACATACAGTACATACATACATACATACATACATACATACAGTACATACAGTACATACATACATACATACATACAGTACTTACATACAAACTTACATACATACAGTACATACATACATACATACATACATACATACATACAGTTATAGTAAACACTTAGGTAAACAATCTGTATCTAAATTCTTGTCTCCTAACTATTGCTAAGGGAAAGGTCATTGTTAAGGTAGAGTCTCAGTAGAATTTTTCTGTTCTTTTTCTAAGTTATTGTTCATTTTTTTGTCTTAATAGCAGTGTTAGGTTTTCCCTTACATCTTCAGGTACGGGGAGAATTCATCTTAGTAACCTTTGTTAAAATCGTCCTCTGGATTTCCTCTTGTTTTCTTCTTGGTTTGCTCTGGTTTCCTCTTGGTTTCCTCTTGGTTTTCTCTTGGTTTGCTCTGGTTTCCTCTGGTTTCCTCTTGGTTTGCTCTGGTTTCCTCTTGGTTTGCTCTGGTTTTCTCTTGGTTTGCTCTGGTTTCCTCTTGGTTTGCTCTGGTTTCCTCTGGGTTTGCTCTGGTTTCCTCTTGGTTTACTCTGGTTTCCTCTTGGTTTGCTCTGGTTTCCTCTTGGTTTGCTCTGGTTTCCTCTTGGTTTGCTCTGGTTTCCTCTTGGTTTGCTCTGGTTTCCTCTTGGTTTCCTCTTGTTTTCCCCTTGGTTTGCTCTGGTTTCCTTTTGGTTTGCTCTGGTTTCCTCTTGGTTTGCTCTGGTTTTCTCTGGGTTTCCTCTTGTTTTCCTCTTGGTTTGCTCTGGTTTCCTCTTGGTTTGCTCTGGTTTCCTCTTGGTTTGCTCTGGTTTCCTCTTGGTTTGCTCTGGTTTCCTCTTTTTTTCCCCTTGGTTTGCTCTGGTTTCCTCTTGGTTTGCTCTGGTTTCCTCTTGGTTTGCTCTGGTTTGCTCTTGTTTTCCTCTTGGTTTACTCTGGTTTCCTCTTGTTTTCCTCTTGGTTTGCTCTGGTTTCCTCTTGTTTTCCTCTTGGTTTGCTCTGGTTTCCTCTTGGTTTGCTCTGGTTTCCTCTTGGTTTGCTCTGGTTTTCTCTTGGTTTGCTCTGGTTTCCTCTTGGTTTGCTCTGGTTTCCTCTGGGTTTTCTCTGGGTTTCCTCTGGGTTACAGTACAATAAATTTGCTAAATCATAGCTTATATTCCCCCCATCAGGGCGCCATAACTGTTTCTCGTCGGCTGGTTGATGCGAAAACTTGTGTACTTTACTCCCACACGGCGACGTAAACCTGAGTTAAGCAGGCGTGTGAAAGGCGATAATTTAAACATTTGATACAGTTCTCTGCTTCCGGTGATTTGTTCGACAATATTGTGTGGGTTTACAGAGATCACGACCATTTGTTGTTGTTATAATGTTATTACTGCGCTTCAACAACTTAGGTCTGTAAGCGCGTTACAAAATTAGTAAAAAATTATGAGATAAGACTCTCTTTAACACATGATTAACACGGTGGATGTACGAGTGTGTGTGTGAGTGTGAATAATCCTCTCACTGTGATTAAATGTTTGTGTGTTTGAGTTTGAGTGTGTGATAAACTCGTGGTGTGTATTTATATATTTGGAGACATCTTGTACAAATTCTATCTATCTGGTGTCTTCCACTCTATCGAACCAACTCCCGCTCTGTCTAGTTTATCCAACTTTCACTCAGTGTGATTGGTTTGTTGAGCCACACACACACACACACACACACACACCTGCACACACCTGGTGATTATGAACACTGCCCAGTATTGTGTACAACAGCTTCGAAGCGTGTGTCTGCCTCGCTGCACCAACACACTGCCACACCAACACACTGTCACACCAATACACTGTCACACCAATACACTGCCACACCAATACACTGCCACACCAATACACTGTCACACCAATACACTGCCACACCAATACACTGCCACACCAATACACTGCCACACCAACACACTGTCACACCAACACACTGTCACACCAACACACTATCACACCAACACACTGCCACACCAACACACTGTCACACCAACACACTATCACACCAACACACCAATACACTGTCACACCAACACACTTTCACACCAACACACTGCCACACCAACACACTGTCACACCAACACACTATCACACCAACACACTGCCACACCAATACACTGTCACACCAACACACTATCACACCAACACACTGCCACACCAACACACTGTCACACCAACACACTGCCACACCAACACACTACCACACCATCTGCAAATTTGGTAAGAAGTTTCTGCACCATCCTCGACACCGGCTCCTACTACCACCTGAAATCCCTAGCCCGAGAATTGCTGTTCTACACCACAACCGCATCCAGCCCTTACGTGCACGAACTAATCGCTATAAGAGCCCAGTCCCAACTATTGTAAAAATTATCAATAACCTGTAATAAACCAGTGTATTCACTCCCAGTAACACAAATACACTACCACACCAACACACTACCACACCCCTCACACTGCCACACCCTCACACTGCCACACCAACATAGTTTTTCGCCTTGTTTCAAAGTTTTTTTTTTATCCTGACCTGACCTGACCAGACCTGACCTGACAGTTGCTACCTGACCCAGCTTGGAGAAGGTCGTGCCCGCAAGTGCTCCCGTTAGAGAACAAGGAAAATGGCCGCCTTGGATCGTTGTGTCTTGGGGGAAGAGGAAGGGAGTGTGGGGAAAGATGACCTCCTTGCCACTCTGTTAAGGCAACTGGGGCAGTTGAGGAGTGAGGTTGACACTCTAAAGGGGGAAAATGAAGCCCTCAGGACGGAACTCCTTCAGGTAGGTGTCCTGCCTATCAGGACACCTGCGAAGGAGGAGCAGGCGTGGAGAGTGGTTGTCTCCAAGGGGACTAGGGTCAGGCTTAGGAAAGCTGACCAGGGTGTGGAGTGCAGTAACCCTTACCAGGTGCTGCAGGAAGCTGGAGAGGAAGAGAAGAGGCAGGACGGTATGGATCAAGGAGAGGAAAGGGCAGTTGTACAAACCCTGCCCACAGGTAAGGTCGTGGTAGTTGGTGACAGCCAGGTGAGGTTTATGGATAGGGCTTTTTGTGCGAGAGATAGGAAACGTAGGACTAGGGTGTGTTTTCCTGGGGCTGGGATAGGGCATGTAGCTGAGAGGTTAGACAGGGCTTTGTCAGGGGAGGGTACCAATCCAGTAGTGTGTCTTAGTGTGGGAGGAAACGACATAGGTAAGGTTAGGAGTGAGGAACTTTTCAAGAGGTATAGGGAGGCGCTGGGGAAGATTAGAGATAGGGGAGGGATCCCGATAGTATGTGGTGTCTTGCCTAGAAGAGGGGTTGGTCGTGAATGGCTGTCCAGGGCAATTGCTGTAAATTGCCGACTGGAAAAACATTGTGCAAACAATGGTTGGGCATTCATTGATAACTGGCAACGATTCTATGGCAACGACTACCTGTACAGTGGCGACGGAGTACACTTGTCTCGTGAGGGGGTAAAGACGTTGTCTGCATCCCTGGAGCGTGAAATTGTCACTCCGAAGGGGGGGTTTCGCCAGTAGAGAGAGGTCGGGGAAAGTGGGAGTCAAAAAACAAGCAGGTCCTGGGAAGTAAAATTAGTTGCTCAGGACAAGGGGTAAAACAGGACCAGGGAAGGGTAGGTTTAAATGTATACTATACAAACAGTAGGAGCGTTAGAAATAAAATAGACTTGCTGAGAGCGGTTGTTTGTACCGAGAATGTAGACGTCATAGCAATCACCGAAACTTGGATGAATCTGGCGAGCAAAAAATTTTTATCAGAATACCACATAGAAGGGTACAACCTTTTTCACAAGGACAGGGAAGGTAGGAAGGGGGGAGGGGTCGCACTCTTCGTCAAGGATACATTAAAATGTTGTAAAAATAATTCAATAAAGGGTGAAAGAGGAACCGAGTCTGTGTGGGTAGAAATCACGGAAGGAAGAGAAAAACTAATTATGGGAGTGATTTACAGGCCCCCAAGACTTGACAAAGAAGCAGCTCAGCCCATATGGCAAGAAATGAGTAGGGCAGCAAAATATAACAACCTATGCATTATGGGGGATTTCAACTTCAGAAATATTGACTGGGACAACATTGTAGGCGACTATGAATCTGAAGACTTCCGAGACGCAGAACAGGACAATTTTTTGAAACAACTAATTACAGAACCTACTAGAGGTGACAATATATTAGACCTAGTAATAACAAATAAAGAAAATATTATCAGAGATATCACAGTAGGGGAAGAACTAGGTAACAGTGATCACAGAGAAATCAGGTTCACCCTAAATTGGGAAACGAAAAACAATGACAACATGGTCAGAGTCCCAAACTTTCGGTTGGCGGATTATCAAGGGTTAAGAAGGTACCTAGGTGAGGTCACCTGGGAACAGTCACGTCAGTCCCCAGTAGGAAGGGGTGAGGTCATAGATGACACTACAATTGATCATGACTATAATATATTCACTAGTATACTACATAAAGCACAAGAACAAAATATACCATACAGAAAAATTAGGTCAAATAAGAATGAGCCAAGGTGGATGACCAGAAAACTTAAACATGACATAGGAATAAAGGAAGGAATATATAAGAAATTAAAGGGAGGGGAGGAGCAGCTCAGAAACAGGTATAATGAACTATCTAGGAATGCTAAGAAAACTGTAAGGAAAGCAAAGAGAGACTATGAAATCAAAATAGCAAGAGAATCCAAGGCGAATCCCAAGGGATTTTTCCAGGTATATAGGACAAAGGTCAAGGACAAAGTTGGGCCATTAAAGTCAGGGAGGGGAGAAGTGATAAATGGCAGTGCAGAAATAAGCAAAGCAATGAACAGCTACTTCTTATCAGTTTTCACAGAAGAAATTTGCTATGAAATTCCAGAGGTGGAACTGATATTTAAGGGAAAGGAAGAAGAGAAATTAAAGAATATCACTATCAGAAAAGAGGATGTTCTTAAGAAGATAAATAAACTAAAGAAAACAAAATCCCCAGGGCCCGATGAAATTTTCCCTCGAGTCTTGAAAGAGTGTAGGGAACAGATTAGCGGAACCCTCGTAAACTTATTTACAAAATCATTAGACACTGGAGTTGTGCCAGACTTGTGGAAACAGGCAAATGTAGTACCCATATTCAAAAAGGGAGACAGAGCATCAGCGTCAAATTACCGGCCGATCACTTTGACGTCAGTAGTGGGGAAATTTCTTGAATCAATTATAGCAGATAGCATCAGATCGCATCTAGAGAAAAGCAAATTAATCTACGGCTCTCAACATGGGTTTACAAAGGGAAAATCTTGTCTAACAAATCTGCTAACGTTTTTAGGAAAGTCTTCGAGGTAGTAGATAATGACGAAAATTACGATACTATTTACTTAGACTTTAGCAAAGCATTTGACAGACTACCCAATCAGAGGCTTCTGAGAAAAATTAAGGCTCATAGTATCGAGGGGAAAGTTTTAAATTGGATAAAATCATGGCTGACCGATAGAACGCAGAGGGTCAGCGTAGATGGTGTTAAATCTGAGTGGGGCCGTGTAACCAGTGGGGTTCCCCAGGGGTCAGTACTAGGCCCACTCTTGTTCATAATCGACATAAACGATCTAGATACTGGGATCAGCAGTGACATAAGCAAGTTTGCGGATGACACCAAAATAGAGCGGTAAATTAATTCAGGGCAGGATGCAAATGCATTACAGGAGGATCTAAATAAACTGCAGGGGTGGTCTGAAAAATGGCAAATGAAATTCAACACCAGCAAGTGCAGCGTACTTAATATTGGAAGGACAAATACTTATAATGTATACAGCCTTAACAACATCAACCTAGAGAAGTCGACTTGCGAAAGAGACCTAGGGGTACTTGTAAGCCCGGACCTACCGCCTAGAAAACAGTGCGTTAATGTTCGAAATAAGGCAAACAGAGTATTGGGTTTTATATCTAGAAGTGTAAGTAACAAGAGTGCAGAGGTCTTATTGCAACTATATCTTGCACTAGTCAGGCCGCACCTCTATTATGCTGTTCAGTTCTGGTGCCCCTATTATAGAATGGATATAAATTCACTAGAGTCGGTGCAGCGAAGAATGAAAAAACGATTCCGGGACTTAGAAACCTTCCATATCAGGCTAGGTTAAAGAAACTTAACTTGCACTCCCTAGAAAGACGAAGAGTGCGGGGAGATATGATAGAAGTATGTAAGTGGGTGAAAGGAATCAATAAAGGGGATATAGATAAAGTTCTTATGATATCCGAGCAGGATAGGACTCGGAGCAACGGATTCAAGTTGGATAAGTTTAGGTTTAGGAGGGAGATAGGAAGAAACTGGTTCACAAATAGGGTGGTGGACGAGTGGAACAAGCTTAGCAACTATGTAGTAAGTGCTGGAACTCTGGAAAGTTTTAAAAGGAGGCGAGATAGATTCATGGATGATAGAGAGTGGTAGTAACTCTCGACAGGAGCTGCCATGCACAGGCCAACCGGCCTATTGCAGACTCCTTATTTTCTTATGTTCTTATGTTATGACCTGACTTGACTGACACTAAACACTCTGGGTTGCTTTTTCCTCAGGCGAGACTTGAAGAAGCTGACCCATATCTTGTTTCATTTGCTTATGTTGTTTGGTGTTGGTAATGGTGTTATTGTGGAGATAATGGTGTTATTGTGATGGAGATAATGGTGTTATTGTGGCGGTGGTAATGGTGTTATTGTGGTGATAATGGTGTTATTGTGGTGATGGTAATGGTGCTATTGTGATGGTAGTAATGGTGTTGTGATGGTGGTAATAATGTTATTGTGGCGGTGGTAATGGTGTTATTGTGGTGATAATGGTGTTATTGTGGTGATAATGGTGTTATTGTGGTGATGGTAATGGTGCTATTGTGATGGTGGTAATGGTGTTATTGTGGCGGTGGTAATGGTGTTATCGTGGTGGTGGTAATGGTGTTATCGTGGAGGTGGTAATGGTGTTATTGTGGTGGTGGTAATCGTGTTATTGTGGTGGTGATGATGCTGTTATTGTGGTCATGGTAATGGTGCTATTGTGATGGTAGTAATGGTATTGTGATGGTGGTAATGGTGTTATTGTGGCGGTGGTAATGGTGATATTGTGGCGGTGGTAATGGTGTTATTGTGACGGTGGTAATAGTGTTATTGTGGTGGTGGTAATGGTGTTATTGTGGTGGTGGTAATGGTGTTATTGTGATGGTGGTAAAGGTGTTATTGTGATGGTGGTAATGGTGTCATGGTGGTGGTAATGGTGTTATTATTGTGGTGGTAATGGTGTTATTGTGGCGGTGGTAATGGTGTTAGTGTGGTGATAATGGTGTTATTGTGGTGATGGTAATGGTGCTATTGTGATGATGGTAATGGTATTATGATGGTGGTAATGGTGTTATTGTGGCAGTGGTAATGGTGTTATTGTGGTGGTAATGGTGTTATTGTGGTGGTGGTAATGGTGTTATTGTGATGGTGGTAATGGTGTTATTGTGATGGTGGTAATGGTGTTATTGTGATGGTGGTAATGGTGTTATTGTTATGGTGATAATCGGGTTATTGTGATGGTGGTAATGGTGTTATTGTGATGGTGGTAATGGTGTTATTGTGATGGTGGTAAAGGTGTTATTGTGGTGGTGGTAATGGTGTTATTCTGGTGATAATTGTGTTATTGTAGCGGTGGTAATGGTGTTTTTGTGATGGTGGTAAAGGTGTTATTGTGATGGTGGTAAAGGTGTTATTGTGATGGTGGTAATGGTGTTATTGTGGTGGTGGTAATGGTGTTATTGTGGTGGTGATAATGGTGTTATTCTGGTGGTAATGATGTTGTGATTGTGGTAATGGTGTTATTGTGATGGTGGTAATGGTGTTATTGTGGTGGTGGCGATGGTGTTATTGTGGAGATAATGGTGTTATTGTGATGGTGGTAATGGTGTTATTGTGATGGTGGTAATGGTGTTATTGTGATGGTGGTAATGGTGTTATTCTGGTGATAATGGTATTATTGTGGTGATGGTAATGGTGCTATTGTGATGGTGGTAATGGTATTGTGATGATGGTAATGGTGTTTTTGTGATGGTGGCCATGGTGTTATTGTGGCGATGGCAATGGTGTTATTGTGGCGGTGGTAATGGTGTTATTGTGCAGATAATGGTGTTATTGTGATGGTGGTGATGCTGTTATTGTGGTGGTGGTAATGGCGTTATTGTGGAGATAATGGTGTTATTGTGATGGTGATAATGGTGTTATTGTGATGGTGGTAATGGTGATATTGTGATGGTGGTAAAGGTGTTATTTTGGTGATAATGGTGATATTGTGGTGGTGGTAATGGTGTTATTGTGATGGTGGTAATGGTGTTATTGTGATGGTGGTAATGGTGTTATTGTGGTGGTGGTAATGGTGTTATTGTGGTGGTGGTAGTGGTGTTATTGTGGTGGTGGTAATGGTGTTATTGTGGTGGTGGTAATGGTGTTATTGTGGTGGTGGTAATGGTGTTATTGTGATGGTGGTAATGGTGCTATTATGATGATGGTAATGGTGTCATGGTGGTGGTAATGTTATTGTGATGGTGGTTATGGTGTTATTATGATGATGGTAATGGTGTTATTGTGGTGGTGGTAATGGTGTTTTTATGATGGTGGTATGGTATTATTGTGGTGGTAGTAATGGTGTTATTATGGTGGTTGTAATGGTGTTATTTTGATGGTGGTAATGGTGTTATTATGGTGGTAATAATGGTGTTATTGTGGCGGTGGTAATGGTGTTATTGTGATTGTGGTAATGGTGTTATTGTGATGGTGGTAATGGTGTTATTGTGATTGTGGTAATGGTGTTATTGTGATTGTGGTAATTGTGGTATTGTGGGGATACTGGTGTTATTGTGATGGTGGCAATGGTGTTATTGTGATGGTGGTAATGGTGTTATTGTGATTGTGGTAATGGTGTTATTGTGATAGTGGTAATGGTGTTATTGTGGGGATGCTGGTGTTATTGTGATGGTGGTAATGGTGATATTGTGATTGTCGAAATGGTGTTATTGTGATGGTGGTAATGGTGTTATTGTGGGGATACTGGTGTTATTGTGATGGTGGTAATGGTGTTATTGTGATGGTGGTAATGGTGTTATTGTAGCGGTGGTAATGGTGTTATGATGATGGTAATGGTGTTATGGTGGTGGTAATGGTGTTATTGTGATGGTGGTAATGGTGTTATTGTGGTGGTGGTAATGGTGTTATTGTGATGGTGGTAATTGTGTTATTGTGTTGATAATGGTGTTATTGTAGCGGTGGTAATGGTGCTATTATGATGATGGTAATGAGGTTATGATGTTGGTAATGGTGTTATGGTGGTGGTAATGTTATTGTGGTGGTGGTGGTAATGGTGTTATTATGATGATGGTAATGGTGTTATTGTGGTGGTGGTAATGGTGTTATTATGTTGGTAGTGATGGTGTTATGGTGTTGGTAATGGTGTTATTATGGTGGTAATGGTGTTATTATGATGGTAGTAATGTGTTATTGTGTTGGTGGTAATGGTGTTATGGTGGTGGTAGTTATGGTGTTATTATGAGGGTAGTAATTGTGTTATTATGGTGGTGGTAATGGTGTTATGGTGGTGGTAATGGTGTTATTGTGGTGGTAGTGGTGTTATTATGGTGGTAGTTATGGTGTTATTGTGTTGGTGGTAATGGTGTTATTATGGTGGTAGTAATTGTGATATTGTGGTGGTGGTAATGGTGTTATTATGGTGGTGGTAATCGTGTTATTATGGTGGTAATGGTGTTATTATGTTGGTGGTAATGGTGTTATTATGGTGGTTGTAATGGTATTATTATGGTGGTTGTAATGGTGTTATTGTGGTGGTAATGGTGTTATTATGATGGTAGTTATGGTGTTATTGTGTTGGTGGTAATGGTGTTATTATTGTGGTGGTAATGGTGTTATTATGATGGTAGTTATGGTGTTATTGTGCTGGTGGTAATGGTGTTATTATTGTGGTGGTAATGGTGTTATTATGATGGTAGTAATGGTGTTACTGTGTTGGTGGTAATGGTGTTATTGTGATGGTGGTAATGGTGTTATTATGGTGATGGTAATGGTGTTATGGTGCTGGCTCTATAATAGTCACACAACGAAATTACCACGTTTTTAGAATGGTACCATACAAAAAGAAGTGTGGTAGTTTATATTATGGCAATAGTTTTAATGAATAAGTAATGTCATGGTTGTTTTAATTATTTCAGTGACGTTGCAATAGGAGTTAATATTATAATAGGAGTTGACGTTGTACTGCCACATCAAGTAATGTTGTCTTAAATGGACTGAAAGAGAATGGAACAAGTAAAATATAATATTACCTCACCCGGGAGTTTTGTTCATTTTTTTTTTAGGTCCCGTGTACCATTTTCGTTTTCCTTTACCTCTGGCGGGCTTACCACTTGTGGCGACACTGACGGACCTTTCAGACTTCTTGAAGTACCGGTAGGTGAAGACCACGAGGCCTTTCATGAAGAGCACCACGAGGGAACACAACTGTCCAAGGGCAACCCCCACGATGGCCACCAACACCTTCAGTGCCTCATCTTCCTCGCACTTCTCTTTATAAGCCCGTAGGAGTCTCTCTTGGAGACTTTCGTTCTCCAGGTATAGTTGCTGGCAGTGTAGAGGAGTTACCTTCCACCAGAGGTCATCCTCTCTCTGGTGGTCCTCTACATCTGCCTCTTCCTCATCTTGTGGGTCCCACTCAGCTTCTTCGGCCCTCCATTTTATGGCAGCTGCCAGCCAGGAGTCGTCTGCTATCCAGCTCTTGGTTTTGGCCAGCCACCATCGGATTGCGTCTTTTACCTGGCCGGTGTGACGCCGGTCTTCCCGGAGGCTGAAGAGGGCCGCTTGCAGCTGCTGTCGTCGCTGCTGCAGGCGCTCTGTTACCAGCACGCAGGACCACCACAAGCCCACCCCCATGGTCACCAGCACGGTGAGCAAAATAAGTGGTGTTATGAGCTTCATGACTTAAATTGATTTATTTTATTTATGTTAATTTAATAAAATAGATTTAATTGGTTATAATTCTGAAGAGCGAAAATTTTTTGTAAAGACAGATTATATCTGATTACGAGTGACAGGTGAAGGTGACGATGACGAAACAGTAAGGGACAGATAGTGTGTGTGTGTGTGTGTGTGTGTGTGTGTGTGTGTGTGTGTGTGTGTGTGCGCACGCGTAGTCGTAATCACTGGTCTATCAAGTTAAGAAAGAAACATTATCTCTCACCACTAGTACATAAACACTGACTATTGTATAAACACTCCAAACTCAACCTGTCATCTTAACTATACTCGTTTATCATTTAAGTCTCCACAAACGTATAGAACAACACTTGCAGCGTGTGGGTGGAGTGTGGGCTGAGGAGGTTCAACAAACAGACGCAAGAGAGGATTAGTCATGTGTGTGTGTGTGTGTGTGTGTGTGTATGTTTACGTGTATGTATGTATAAGTGTGTGCAAGTGTATTTAAGAAAAGTGAAACACAAGAAGACTTATGAAATTGCCTCATCATTATAGACATTAAATTTAGTTTCTGACTTTCGGCCTTTATAGAGAGAGAGAGAGAGAGAGAGAGAGGAGAGAGAGATAACTTGTTACCTGTGTGGACTAACCAGTGTCTCCAAACTTCACTCACAGACATGATTGTGCTTTCAAAACTTGGCAGATGGTCCTCTTTACTCTTGCTGAAAGCATAATGGACAACAAAGCTTTATACTTCCATGAATAAAAGCAGACTAAAGAATATGTCTGCTGTTGTTTTCTGGCAATTTTGGGGGTGTGTTGCGTGTGCGTCTCCTTACATGACTGATAGATGATCCTTTTTGAGTAGGAGGGAAGTTGTTCTTTATTGGGATAACACCTTTTGAGACAGACTGACAGACTAAAAGGTACACAGCCCGCTCACACAACATACTCCTCATTTTGAAAACAAAGAAACATAGTCACAACATCAACCCTCACAACAAAAAAGAATAATAAATAAAAATAAATACATTACTAAGATGCAAGAATAATGGCGGTGTTGTGGAGCAGAGACTGTATGCCTCAGGTAGCCACTATTATTCTCCTCCACGTTCACATGTAAAGTTTACTGGCGGTCCCCGGCGTCCGTGAAGACCAACCAATTCCGTATGGAAGGAAGTATGCAAATGTGGGAGTTTTGTATACACAGTGCACACACATATACACGTACGCACATGCACATGCATACACACACAAAGCACATATCTTGCAGACACAAATACAAGAACATGTCATTCTGACTTAGAAACACACACATGCACATAGACGAGCAGACGCATATATATATATATATATATATATATATATATATATATATATATATATATATATATATATATATATATATATATACATATATATATATATATATTTATAAATATATATATATATATCTTGATATAATCACACTGGAAAAGGGAAACAACAGAGCACCTTAGCTTTCGTCTTTATTCAAGACATCTTCAGAGGCAGACTGGATTACATGGTCAGAGAGAGGCTTAAATATATACTGTAGGGTGACCATATTAAACATGTATATTTAAGCCTCTCTTTGTCCATGTAATCCAGTCTGCCTCTGAAGATGTCTTGAATAAAGACGAAAGCTAAGGTGCTCCGTTGTTTCCCTCTTCCCGTGTGATTTTATCAAGATTTATCTTATCCACGATTTCATTGTGGATCTACATGAAATATATATATATATATATATATATATATATATATATATATATATATATATATATATATATATATATATATATATATATATATGCAAGTAAATCACTGTAGGTGCGCGTGATCTAGGTATATGCTGATAACCTTGTGGTTATCAGCATAGATATATACTGTATATATATATATATATATATATATATATATATATATATATATATATATATATATATATATATATATATATATATATATATACACACACACACTTTGATGATATAATTTGATAGTGAGAGGCAAGAATATCTCTCTATCTCTCTCATTCTCATCCATTTTCTCATCTCCACTAACTACTAAACATCACCACAGGTCACTCACACGAATGAACAAAGATAGTGTGAAATTTCCCATTTTCTTTTTTTTTGTGTCTCATAATTAGTTTGAATCATTTTTAATACCTGTGAGTTCCAGCCTTTTATCCGTACCTCTATTAAGCCATTAATTTCTTATTGTCTCCAGGTGAGGACGAGAAAGCCAACCTATTTATTTATTTGTCTAATTTAATGATATTTTAAAATTTAAGTGCGACATTATTTTCAAAGCTTTTGTTTCAAGTAAATTAAATATTTTTAAAGATATGTGTTGCGTCATGTCCTCTTGATGAATTTTAAATAATTGTCATGTCACTTGAATTGGATTATCTTGGTGTTGTGTTATGTCATTTCCACTGAAGCATTTCCTTCGTGCCTTTCGAAACTGAATTATCTTATAAATTTTGCTTTCATCAATTGTTATAACTCTCGCCCAATTTTGTCATTTAAATTTCAAGGAATTTTTAAAGTTTTTTATTTTGGCATAAATTTGATAATTTAAGCTCTTTTCACACACACACACACACACACACACACACACACACACACACACACACACACACACACACACACACACCGCGTATTATTGTTGATAATCTCGGCCGAAATCACGAAAATGGTCCGACGTCACAACTGAAGCCTTACGTACATTATGGATACTTAATATTGGAGGAACAAATACTGTCAATGTATACAGCCTTAACAACATCAACCTAGAGAAGTCGACTTGTGGAAAAGACTTAGGGGTACTTGTAAACCCGGACCTACGGCCTAGAAAACAGTGCGTTAATGTTCGAAATAAGGCAAACAGAGTATTGGGTTTTATATCTAGAAGTGTAAGTAACAAGAGTGCAGAGGTCTTATTGCAACTATATCTTGCGCTAGTCAGGCCGCACCTCGATTATGCTGTTCATTTCTGGTGCCCTTATTATTGAATGGATATAAATTCACTGGTGTCGGTGCAGCTAAGAATGACAAAAATGATTCCGGGACTTAGAAACCTTCCATATCAGGATAGGTTAAAAAAACTTAACTTGCATTCCCTAGAAAGACGAAAAGTGCGGGGAGATATGATAGAAGTATTTCAGTGGGTGAAAGGAATCAATAAAGGGGATATAGATAAAGTTCTTATAATATCCGAGCAGGATAGGACTCCGAGCAACGGATTTAAGTTGGATAAGTTTAAGTTTAGGAAGGAGATAGGAAGAAACTGGTTCTCAAATAGGAACAAGCTTAGCAACTTTGTAGTAAGTGCGGGAACTCTGGAAAGTTATAAAAGGAAGCTAGATAGATTCATGGATGATAGAGAGTGGTACTAACTCTCGACAGGAGCTGCCATGCACAGGCCAACCGGCCTATTGCAGACTCCTTAATTTCTTATGTTTTTATGTAAAACACAGTTGGTGATGGTTCAGTACTTCAAGAGTATTTGAATTTTAGTTGTTATTGTTTTCTGTTAGCATGAATGATTCATTTCTGGTGAATACATTTTGAAATTAAAATAAAAACTTTAGCCAGAATTGTTGTCATCGAAAATTTGTAAAGGTAATATATGATTGTGTTGTATGTGTGAGTGTTAGTTTGTGGCTTCCTACTGTGTGTCATGACCCACTGACTCATTGTTACACACTAAACCTTGTGGCGGCCATTATTGTCTACACCTTTACCAGCTATTTGAGTCCTTCAGTAAATATTAATAAACCTACACACTCCAACACAATGTGTTTATAAGTGTTATAGATACACTCACACTTGCATATATATATATATATATATATATATATATATATATATATATATATATATATATATATATATATATATATATAAACACTCGTATATACACACAGTGATGTACAGGAGGTAGAGGCAGCAACAGCTGGTAGGGTCCCACACAATAGAGTGAGTCAGAAAAGCTTCCATTGTACACATGTGCGATGGAGGGGGGATGGGGGTGGGGACGGAGGGGACAGAGGGTCGGGGAAGGGGGTCGCGCCCCTCACTTCACTCAAAAATAAAAATTCGTATTTTTCGTCTGTGTATAAAAAAAATGTTTCAAAATATTCGTCAACATTCATTCGGGTTTAATGAATTTTCTGAGTTGAACCCTTTGTTATTGTTTTATATTGTTCATAGTTCTTGAAGCGTGATAACCCTTGTTAATGATCGCCTCTGGCCATGATGAGAAACATACAAGGGTCAAGCCTCACATAACACAAAGAAATAATTCCTCGCACGTATGATCATCCAGCAGTGACGTCACAGGAGGTGTGTGTGTGTGTGTGTGTGTGTGTGTGTGTGTGTGTGTGTGTTAGCAACGTAAACTGAACCAACAGTTTTTATGCTGAACAGACACCAGTGTTCACCAGTATTAACCAGTGTCTGTTCACCAGTGTTCATCAATATTAACCAGGGATCACTTACGTTCACCAATATTCACCAGCGAGCCCCCGCGTTCATCAGCGTTCACATTGTTCACCAAAGTTCAGTTTGTATCGAATTTAAATCCTCGTTTTCGATTTACAGAACACGGGAGTGTATTGGGTAATTGTTCCTGTGTAAAGAACCTTTAAAGTGAACAAACTATCAAGCTCTGTCTACCTATGATTCTGATAAGTTTAATGTTCCTTTCTGTTATTCTGAGCATGTTATTAATATGTTATTACCTTATACTGTATATTACTCACTTTCACCTTATGCTGTATATAATAAACAAACCGTATGTGTCGTGGTACTGGACACACACACACACACAGCACACACACACAAACACACTAA
>CAUDMG010000242.1:185000-250000 GCA_958450375.1 Homarus gammarus
GACTCAACCTTACGTGATTCGGACTCACACTACGGCTGATTGGTGGAATTGACTTTGTACATTTTACGGTGTTTTACAATATGAAACACCGGACCAAGTATTCTGAACAAAATTCGGGAGTTGTGTATTCCTGTTAATTTCTCAGTCAGTGATTGTTGCGAAAGCCGCCAGACCCAGGCGTGCAGAAATTGTTTTTGTTGATTGTACATATGTGTATTTGAATACACCCATAAACACACACACACACACACACACACACACACGCATACACTAATGAACAACACCCAAAATTGTCTTCATTAAAGGAATTGACTGTTAATACCTTAATGTCATTTTATCTTTCCTTAGCACGTATAGTTAATGAGCTCGCTGACTCCTCAATTAACACAGAATACTGATATTATTGACAATTTTACTTGATATGCACCACCAGGCGACGGTTTGGTGAAGGCAACTTGGTGGTGTTTAGAAAAATAGCTTAAAAGAATGAATACATTACGTTTGTTGATCCTTTAAGTTCGATGACTAAACTTCTTCTGTACGATGACTTAATTCCTTCAGTACGATGACTTAACTTCTTCAGAACGATGACTTAATTCCTTCAGTACGATAACTTAACTTCTTCAGTACGATGACTTAATTCCTTCAGTACGATAACTTAACTTCTTCAGTACGATAACTTAACTTCTTCAGTACGATAACTTAACTTCTTCAGTACGATGACTTAACTTCTTCAGAACGATGACTTAATTCCTTCAGTACGATAACTTAACTTCTTCAGTACGATAACTTAACTTCTTCAGTACGATGACTTAACTTCAGTGCAGTAAATTTCCTCCTTCACTGTGATAAATTAACCCCTTGACGCCGATGACTTAATCCTTTGAGTTCAATAATTCAATCCATTGAATACGCTATCTTACACCTTTTGAATAAGACGATCTATTGCCCTCTAAGATGAAATTATATTAGATCGCTGCCAGAAAACTATATAGTGTCGTAGTCCTGTTCGGGGTGTTGTGATAACATCGATTCCTGGGCTTCGTCTTCCCTACTAACCTGGAATCACAGAACACATCTAAGTACGTTACTGTCCACGTAAAATTTCGGCGATATATTGACCACCATTTAAGAGATGTAACTAAACTGAGCTATCTATTACTTTCTCACATCCACAGTTAGGGAATCATTTAACAAAGGAACCTTTGAGATTCAGTCTTTTAGTCGTAGCTTAAGTGAGCCAGTCAGATGCTTTTGTAGTCCTTCAATTAGGAGAAAACTTTATATAAGAAGTTATGAGGACCCATCTTCGTAGCATAACTTATGTGAGTCTGTTCGAGACGTTCTCCCATCTTCACTTAGGTGGAATACTTAATGTAGTAACCATTAACCCCTGTCACCTCTCCTCTTGAACCACGATCCTGGAGATTCAGATTCGTGAATAATGCATCAGTGTCTACTGCTTCCGGTTCACGAGTTTGAATCTCGGGGTTCATGGACAGGACTTTTTTGGGTAACAGTACGAGGGGTCTCCCTTTACTTAATAAATCGTCGAGTGTTGCCCAAACAAACTATTTAAAGTGTCGTCCCGTAGTGAAGCGCTTAAGAACCCATCCTTATAGAGTCGCTTAGGAGTGAGTGAATTAGAGCCGTTCTTACAGCTCCGTCAGCCTCAGGAGGGGAAACTTGTGTAAATCCGATGCAAATTTATACAAGTTTTTGCTGTAGAGAGACGAAGATCAAGTGAGGCCGCCTCCCGGTGTGGGCCCAGGGTGGTGAAGGAAGCCAACCACTTAAAGGTGTTTCCCTGACGACTCACTTGATGTTGTCCCCTAAACTACTCAGGGTCAGACCTATACGGTGGTTATACCAAACATATGACCTTCACCTTTGACATTCCGACCCTTAAAACATAGTAGTTTGTGGGTTGTTTTGTTGAATAAAGTTAGGTTGAACACAGAAGGTGTGAGTCAGTCCTTCAGATGTACTGCAGACCCAAACACTGCAGTGGTCGTCCTATACGCTGAAGCACCTCCAAGTCTTCATGATTAATGATGCTATACAGCTTAATGGAGAACGTTGAGTGTGGTGGTGGTGGTGGTGGTGGTAGAAGGGGTGGTATTAGTGGTGATGGAAGTGGTTGTGGAAGTAATGGTGGTGGTGGTGGTTGTGGTGGTATTTTTATTGGTGGTAGTAGTGGTAGTGATGAAAGAGGTGGTGGTGATGGTGTTAGTGGTGGTGGTAGTGGTGGTGGTGGTGTTATAGGTAGTGGTAGTGGTCGTGTTAGTGATGGTGATTGTGGTGGTAGTTGTGGTGGTGGTGTTAGAGTTGGTGGTAATGTTGTAGGTGGTGGTGGTGGTGGTGGTGGTAGTATTGTGAGTGATGGTGGTGGAGGTGAGACAGTAGTATTGGTGGTGGTGGTGTGTGTGTGTGGACAAGGTGAAACTATGGGCAAGTTGACGCCATTTGCCTCTGTCTACCCAGCAGTAATTGCAAATCTGGATGTTAATCGATTTGTGGATCATATTCCGGGATAATGGTTAGCCAGTGCAGTTGGTGAGTTGTCCGGTCTTCCTGGATTATTCCTTGACACTGGGTCATACAACGCGTTAACTTAGGGTGTAGTTGTTGTGTTGCCGACAGCTTCTACACCTTAAACAAGCGCGCACTAAGGTGACCTTAGGGCGGGCCATTCTTGAACACAGAGGACAACCATAATAATATTATTATTGTGTGTGTGTGTGTCTAATCATACAGACCACAACAGGAGGCACACAACAGTACAACAGGAGATAAATATATACACAACAGTACAACAGGAGATAAAATACACACACAACAGTACAACAGGAGATAAAATATACACAACAGTACAACAGGAGGGCAGTAAGTCCCCGCCTGATTGTTGGTCAATAGAAAAATTAGACGGAGGGAAGACTTTAAAAATACCATAGTGGAGATAGGGAGAAAGTTGGCCACATGCGAGAGCTGGATTAATGTTGGCCACTGACGAGAGGTGGCCAGTGATGAATGTTGGCCACTGATGAGATCTGGCCAGTGATGAATGTTGGCCACTGACGAGAGGTGGCCAGTGATGGATGTTGGCCACTGACGAGATCTGGCCAGTGATGGATGTTGGCCACTGACGAGAGCTGGCCAGTGATGGATGTTGGCCACTGACGAGAGCTGGCCAGTGATGGATGTTGGCCACTGACGAGAGCTGGCCAGTGATGGATGTTGGCCACTGACGAGATCTGGCCAGTAGTTAAAGTTGGACACTACCGAGAGCTGACCAGTAGTTATAGATGGCCACAGACGAGAACTGGCTAATAGTGAAAGTTGGCCACTGACGAGAGCTGGCCAGTAGTTAAAGTTGGCCACTGACGAGAACTGGCCAGTAGTTAAAGTTGGCCACTGACGAGAGCTGGCCAGTAGTTAAAGTTGGCCACTGACGAGAGCTGGCCAGTAGTTAAAGTTGGCCACTGACGAGAGCTGGCCAGTAGTTAAAGCTGGCCGGTAGTAAAAGCTACAAATTGAGGAAAATTTTCCATTGGGGAAATTTGGCTGGTGTAGGAAAGTTGTTGTTCAGGTGAAAAAAAATGGCCAATGGGGCTATTTATACCAAGAATATTACACAACAATACTATAGAGAGTGTCAAAATTTTAAGTAAATGTTGTAGTAACTTTATTCGTGTCGTGTCCTTTCTATTGATTAAATCTGACGTAAAGTATTCTGCCATTAATTATATGATACTCAGTGATAAGATCTATTAGTAACTCAGTTTATTGATTGTTGTCATGTTTGCGATTATGTGAGTTGCCTTCAGTGATATATTATTATTATTATTATTATTATTAGTAGTAGTAGTAGTAGTAGTAGTAGTAGTAGAATTTACAGATGCCAATGCTCTAAGGTACGGTAGGCCAGTAGAAGGTTTGCCCTCCCAATGCGTGTGTGGCTCTTCCTATGACGTCGATCACGCCATGGTGTGCAAGTAAGGGGGCTTCATATGCATGAGGCATGACGAAGTAAGGGATCTCACAGCAAATATGTTGAAGGAAATCTACCGTGATGTCAGGGTAGAACCGACCCTCCTTCCATTGGATGGTGAGATTTTCCAACATAGGACTTCAAACACATCCAACGAAGCCCGTGTTGACGTCAGTGCTCGAGGATTCTGGAGGCGGGGACAGCGAGCCTTCTTCGAAATCAGGATTTTTTTATCCCATGGCCGCATGTCACCGTAACTTAGCTCTCGATGCTGCACACAGGAGGAACGAGAACGACAAGATAAGGGGATACGGGGAGAAAATTCAGAACGTTGATCAAGGCAGCTTCACTCCTCTAGTGTTCAAAACCTCTGGTGGGATGCGACCAAGTGCAAGATGCTTCTACGCCAAACTCACGGAGGTGATATCCGAACGGAAGCAGCAGCCCAGAAGTTATGTTACAGCCTGGATGTGATGTCGACTGTCCTTCTCTCTCCTTCGGTTGGCTTTGCTCTGCCTCAGGGGAACGAGACCATCGGCCCCAAAGCCGACATCAGCTGCATATATTGACTATAAGGCTACAGTCACTGAATGCCGCATAGATCTGCGGCTCAACTAACTCAACACAGCTAGGATAGCTACTTATGTGTTAGGATATTTAATATTGAGGTAATAAAATGGTGGCGAAGGTATGGCTATTGGGGGAGGCTGGAGGCCACTTAAAAGTAGTAGTAGTAGTAGTAGTAGTCACTTCATCTAGTGACAGCCGACCAAGTGAGTATGTATAATTAATCTTACATCAGTGCGACCATAGAAATAGTGGTTATTTCTGCCAAGGATATGTAAACAAGTGTTAGGTGTGACAATTCTTGCTCCCAGTGTATCATTCTGATGTGTGGCTTGTCGCCCACAGGGGGATGGCCTACACACCCACGCGCGCACGTGGGTCACCTCTTCGCCTTTTCTTCATAAGAATTAGTTTCATATTCTGTATGGGACCAAAGCAAATGTCGGAGGCGGACGTAACTGTCGCCCAAGGTGCGGAACACAATGCCGGGTAGCAGACATTGTTGCGTCTGTGCTAGCCAGAACCAAAATTGCACTAGCTGTGAATGTGCGAGAAACAACCGACCATGTGTGGTTTGCAGAAAGGGAAACAATTGTCGGAACCCACATATCAGGGAGCCGACACAGGAGGCCACAGTGGATATCGCCAGGACCCAACCGCCCGATGATATCCTAAATGATAGCAGTGAGTCTACTCAACCTGAAAATGTAGTACTAATAAACGCTGCTCCAATAGTAGCAGATGTCCACGAGGTGAATGAGAGACAGCCACCACAGTGGAATGGCATGTCGACGGAAAATGCGGACATGTGGGTTCAAGAAACTTACTCAGAAATTGACAGGTGGTCGCCAGATAACCTGTTTGAACCACCCAAGTGTGCGGCCACCAAAGAAATGATTCTGGAGATGACTCGCCTCATAACCGAGTATACTCAGGACCGCTTCCTTGCCCCTTTAGCTCTTCAAATACTGGCAATAATACTACATCTATTCTGTCAGAGGACACACACAAAGACTAAGCACAAAGAAAATGTAGCAGCAATGAAGAGAAGATTGACAATGTGGCAGAATGTGGCCCTTGATGATCTCCTATGTGAAACAAGAACACTGCAGGAGAGACTAAAATTTATAGGAGACGGAAAGCAAAACATCGATGACGTTGCAAGAAAGTTTGGAAACAAAATGCGTGTGGGAAAAGTGTCTTTGGCGGTAAGATCTCTGACAGAGGAATCCACCGGTGGGGTCCTGCCAATAAACAGAGAGACACTAAAACAACTGAAGGAAAAACATCCCCCTGCAAGTGAAGACGAAGGCAACAGGTTCCAAGGTGACTATATTCCACCAAATGCCGGCCCCTCCCTGAAAACTCAGGGAGGGGCCGGCCCTTCAGGTCTGGATGCAAACGGTTGGAGAGAGTCATCCTCAGCACTAACAAGTTTGGCACTGCCATTGCCGCCCTTGCTAGCATCCTCGTGCTGCCAACACCTCCATGCTCTGACGGTATGGCTATGGGGGGCGGCTGGAGGCCTTAAAAAGTAGTAGTAGTAGTAGTAGTAGTAGTAGTAGTAATTGTATTAGTATTGGTATTGTTGCTGTTATTATCGTTATTATTATAATTATTATTAGAAGTAGTAGTAGTAGTGGTAGTATCATTTTTATAGCCTACTTCTATACCATTTTATGTTCCAGTATAAAGGGGTTACTCACTGTCTTATCCCTGCACTACTACACTCCCTTCACGCTTACAAAGTATCGGTGAGACCCGCTGTGTCCCTCAAGTTCTTTGCTTTTATTTTCAGCTTTTCCTCGAAAAAGACTCTCGGTCTTCTTTTTCCTATTTCCTTGACCAGCGTTTATCTTTGATAGTTCGAGGCTAAGACACCTTATCATGCTTCTGTTTTAGGCGTTCTCTTAGTATTGTTCTGTGTCAGTTATTGGAACTATTTTCACAAGTATAAAGTCAATTGCGAATTTAGGTACAAACTACAGGAACAATAATTCCTATGTGTTGGCAACATTATTAAGATCGTAGATATGAATAGATAAGTCTCTGTCATCTGTTTAACCTAACCTAAGTTAACCTAGATATGAATTGAGATGTATAGTTTACCCACAGGTATAGTGTTCCACCCCTCGATGACGTTTCCGAACATGTGGCATCGTCGGAACCATTTTTTGAATGAATTGGTAACGTGAGGAGAGCAGTTACCAACAACTGCTCTCCTCGCGATACCGATTTATTTATAAAATGATTCCGACGATGCCACATGTTCGGAAAGGTCATCGAGGGGTGGAACACTATACCTGTGGGCAACTGTAATTTAAATCTAACCTAAACTTGCCTCTTCCCCTGAACCACGAACACCGAGATTCAAACTCGTGAACCCGAAGCAGCAGACGCTGATACATTATTCCGTCCATAAATACTTCGGATTCACGAGTGTCTCCGGGTTCGTTGTTCAGGGGGAGAGGCGAACGGACTTTGGTAGTTGACTATACAAAGTGTAAATGTTTCCTGCTTTGTGTGTGCACCTTACATTCCCGTAAAAAAAAAAAAAAAAAAAAAACCTGTGTGTCTCATAAACCCCTTTAACACCAGGAATGACAGCAGGATGGAAGCCGGCTAAGCTATCCAGCCCTGCACGGTATCTCATCCGGCCAAAACTGTATTAACAGAGACTAGAGTCAACAGGAAACAATGAGAGCATTTTGGCAATTTGTCTTCCTGCAAAAAAAATCAGAATCCAGCAAATACGTTCGCGGAATACCTGGCAAATAATGATGTGAGTCTCTATGCTGGCTAGATTAGTTCTATCGTTGACTTTCTACTCCCCCCTCCCCTTACCACCACACCACCTCCCCCTTCCCTTCAAATACAAATGTTTCAGTAGTATGAACATTAATACTAAAGTTTACCTTAAAGAGACTCCCGTTTTCTATATTAATTAATGTGTGGAGTAGATTTATGACACACACACACACACACATACACTCTTTCTCTCTCTCTCTCTCTCACCCTTTCTACTCGGACTCTTTCTCGCTCTACACACACACTCTCTCTATCCTTTTCACTTCTATACACTCTTCCACTCATCCACCCCCTCACTCGCTCTCTCTTTTTCTTCATCCCTCTCACCCTTCCTTCCTACTTCCCTTGTCTGCTCTTCCTCTCTCCCACTAACACCCTCCCTCCCTCTCGTCACCTTCGACCTTACATATTCGTTCACCGTATTTATTCTTAAAGTGTTTGCCCTTTTAGTGAAAATTCACTTTAAATATTTTTGGTTATCAATTTCAGACTGTTTCATGGCTGAGAGAGAAGGAGAGATAAAGAGAGAGAAGGAGAGATAAAGAGAGAGAAGGAGAGATAAAGAGAGAGAAGGAGAGAGAGAGAGAGAAACAGAGATAGAAATTATTTCCTTTGTTATATATCACTTGAATGAAAGTTGGTCCCAGAGGCATGACTGCCCGTTATGGACTGTGTGGATACAGCACACTGTCTAAGCCTTCGGTACACAAGGAGGCAGCATGGCCGGTACTGCACTCGACCGCCTTCACTTCTCCAAGTTGTAAACTTAAGTGTTCATTTACGTCTGGGTTAACTTGGAGTACCTGGGGATCGAACCACCAACCTATGGAACAGAAGGCGAGCGCTATATCCACCCAACAACTTAGCAGCCATATATATTCATAAGTAAAATGAAATAAATTCTGCTCCAAAATCAAATCTCCCAGGAGAGCACACCTGTGAATTAATTACTGCTCGTCTCAGATATCAAAGGACCTCACCTGTATGGAGTAACATGTGTTCAGAGATGCAGTATCTGACACACAGCTCATCCCCTGAATATAAATAGGATTAGATACAATGTTCTATACAGATAGAGATTATTGCCTCCTTTGAGACAGGTGGAGTCTCACATGGACGGTGCACTAAGGTCAACAAACAAGAAGATCAGGTTGTGTTAAGAATTCATTCTTAACATTTCACGTGAACTTGACCATCGGATACCCAACTTCTTATATGTTTCTTTGTGCATTGTTCTCACTTGGAACTCTTGTGAAGGAGAGGGTAGTGGGGGGGGGGGGATATATTTATCGATACTCAGAAGATGAAGTTTGAAAGGGAAGCCATCTTGATAATAATATTACTATAATTAAACTGCAACTAGTAATAATAATAATAATCACATCAGATATAGGAACTACAATTAGGTAAACATGTTGACAGCAGCTTAATTATACATCACATTGTGGTATTAAACCCAGTTGACTGTGTTTGTCTGTGTGCCAAGATCCGTCTTGCTCTAGTTGCTAATTTACCCCGCTTCACGAAGCCAATTGCAACCTCATGAGCAGCAGGGTGGGTGTGTCTGTCTCCGTGTCTGTCTGATTGCAAGTATTTCGTCTCACATATGGGTGAAGAGAGGACAATTGAATAGAAACTGTTAATAAACGCGAAACATTATAACATTATTTCTATTTGCGAAAGCTTTGAATGATTCCCCGAGACAACGTAAAGACCATTAAAAATAAATACCATAAGATGGATAAATAAAATACGAAAATTTAAAGACGAATTGGTCCCCAAAATGTAATATCCAAGTATACAGTGTGCTGTATCCACACCGTCTCAAACAGGCAGTCAGGCATATGGGACCTACTCAATGTGTCACTGTGAGTCTACGTATATGGTTGCTGCTAATACTGTACGTTATACGAGAGTTGCTTGACAATGGTCGAACTGAGGTCAGTATTTGACTGCCGTACAGAGCATTACTAACCTTCAGGAAGAGTTAACGAAGACTAGTAACGAGTGACTACGATAACGAATATTAAACAAATCATCCAGGAGACACACACACACACACACACACACACACACTGGATCCATTAACACAGTAAAGTAGTCACTCCCACACACCATAACACCTACATCCTCCCAGCTGCAGCCAGCCTCCCTCTTACCCAAAGCTCACCGAAGGTCAAGTGTGAAAAGTGAAGTGTGTGATAGTCGACCTTGTGGCACCTGTAGGTTATGACTCTCTTACCCTGGGATACATCTACTCTGAATCACGGTATATAAGAGATCGAGTATAATGCAAACATAGGATGAACAACAGGGTATTTTGAGATGTTTCAATAATACATCTTATCATCATCAGACCTAAAATACTCGCAATAAAATACAATAACATGAAGATAAAAATAAACCAATGACACAAAACCTGTTGCTTCATATGATTCATTGTGAGACAGAGAGAGAGAGAGAGAGAGAGAGAGAGAGAGAGAGAGAGAGAGAGAGAGAGAGAGAGAGAGAGATGTCTGTTAAAAACTGATAACTAATACATAAAGGACTATATCAACACACTAAACACACTGTACACACTAAACACACTGTACACACTAAACACACTGTACACACTAAACACACTGTACACACTTAACACACTGTACACACTAAACCTACTGTGCACACTTAACACACTGTACACACTAAACACACTGTACACACTAAACACACTGTACACACTTAACACACTGTACACACTAAACCTACTGTGCACACTTAACACACTGTACACACTAAACACACTGTACACACTAAACACACTGTACACACTAAACACACTGTGCACACTAAACACACTGTACACACTAAACACACTGTACACACTAAACACACTGTACACACTAAACACACTGTACACACTAAACACACTGTACACACTTAACACACTGTACACACTAAACACACTGTGCACACTAAACACACTGTACACACTAAACACACTGTACACACTCAACATACTATACACACTAAACACACTGTACACACTCAACATACTATACACACTAAACACACTGTACACACTAAACACACTGCACACACTAAACACACTGTACACACTCAACATACTATACACACTAAACACACTATACACACACTTGACACACTAAACACACTGTACACACTAAACACACTAAACATATATTACACACTTCACACACTAAACACACTGTACACACTTAACACACTAAACATATATTACACACTTCACACACTAAACATATTACACACTTTACATACTAAACACACTTCACCTTACACAGACACACAGAACCTAATACTAATATATAACATAACAGATAAACTAACAGTGTGACTATTTCTAGCCTATGTCCTCCTCTCTTACCATTAAACAAAATGTCTCAGTAATTGTCCTCCCAAGTTTAAACCCGTCATGTATACACGTTATGTGTAGGTAGCTATCAAGCAGGGAGGTACTACCGCCTGGGAAGATATTGCATGCATGATATATTGTCTAATGGTAGACCCTGCTGCCATATGGCATCACAAAAATTAGTGGCCAAGTCCCAGGTTGCTAATCTGACTTTCTGCCTCATTTACACACAATTGCAGGGTCTCAATTGTTTATCTTACTTTGACAACACAATATACTTAATATTGTTTCTTACTATTGATTTTGTATGGTCATTTATTATTATTATTAGTAGTAGTAGTAGTAGTCAACCGAGGGAACAACACAGGGGGACTCTGTTGCAATGGCAATGTATGCAATTGGCCTATCAGTGCTCCAACAAGAAATAAAATTTGAAACAACTGGGATCAAACAAGTGGCATATGCTGATGACCTTACAGGAGCAGGAAAAGTGGAGGGCATCAAAAAGTGGTGGGACTTGGTAACATCGCGAGGTCCACAAATAGGGTACCACCCAAACGCCAGCAAGTCCTTCCTCATCGTGAAGCCAGAACATTTTTGGCGGCAGTGAGGTCAAAATAACTAAGGACGGCCAAAGACATCTAGGCGCAGTAATTGGCACTACTGACTTCAAGACCGAGTACATAGCGGGAAAGGAGAATGAGTGGGTTAGTGAAATCCAAGCTCTGTCTGAGATTGCTAACACAGAGCCACATGCGGCCTTTGCTGCATTCACCCATGGAGTCAAGCATCGTTGGAGCTACCTGATGCATACTATCCCTGAAGTTATCAGTGTCAATTTCATTCCTAAATTAGTGAAGCACCCTGACTTAACCCCAGCAGAAAGAGCACTTCTTGCACTTCCACCAAGACTGGGAGGGATGGGACTAACCAATCCAGAGGAGATTGCTGCCACTGAACATCAAAATTCACTTAAGCTCACGGCAGCCCTCACTGACCACATAATAGCCCAGAATGCAACAGGGGAGGTGGATACCAGTGAAGTAAATAAGATTCGTAGGTCCATTACGACAGATCGACAGCACTGACAAAATGATAAGTTGCAGCAACTGTTGCTGCAGGTACCAGAAAATTTGAAAAAAAAAGTAGCTATAGCGCAGGAGGTGGGCGCCTCGAACTGGTTAACTACGTTGCCGATAAGGGCAAATGGTTTCAGTCTTAATAAACAAGAATTTACAGATGCCATTGCTCTAAGGTACGGTCGGCCAGTAGAAGGTTTGCCCTCCCAATGCGTGTGTGGCTCTTCCTATGATGGCGATCACACCACGGTGTGCAAGAAAGGGGGCTTCATATGCATGAGGCATGACGAGGTAAAGGACTTCACCGCAAATATGTTGAAGGAAATCTGCCTGGATGACATGGTAGAACCGACCCTCTTTCCATTGGATGGTGAGATCTTCCAACACAGGACTTCAAACACATCTAACGAAGCCCGTGTGGACGTCAGTGCTCGAGGATTCTGGATGCTGGGACAGCAAGCTTTCTTCGACATCAGGATTTTTGATCCCATGGCCGCATGTCACCGTAACTTAGCTCTCGATGCTGCACATAGGAGGAACGAGAACGACAAGAGAAGGGCATATGGGGAGAGAATTCAAAACGTTGATCAAGGCAGCTTCACTCCTCTAGTGTTCACAACCTCTGGTGGGATGGGACCAAGTGCAAGATGTTTCTACGCCAGACTCGCGGAGGTGATCTCCGAACAGAGGCAGCAGACCAGAAGTTACGTTACAGCCTGGATGAGATCTCGACTGTCTTTCTCTCTCCTTCGGTCGGCCTTGCTCTGCCTCAGGGGAACGAGAGCTTCTGCCCCTACTCCGACAACTGCTGCAGATATTGACTATGAGGCTACAGTCACTGAATGCGGCATAGATCTGCGGCTCAACTAATTCAAAACAGATAGGATAGCTACTTACGTATTAGGATATTTAATATTAAGATAATAAAATGGTGGCGAAGGTGTGGCTATTGGGGGAGGCTGGAGGCCACGTTTAAAAAAAAAAAAAAAAAAAAAAGTAGTAGTAATAGTAGTAGTAATAGTATATTTTCTCCCCCAGGCCCTGATGTTGGTCATTGACCTGTACTCTGGTGGCTTAATCCTGTAAAAAAATAAAAAATAAATAAAAATAATTACACAAAACATGAGCTCCAGACATAGCAGTAAACAGATTATTTCAAAACCAGAATAAAATGGCAAGTGCGTAACACAAGGTGAAAGGGTTAAGAGAATACTAAATCCCAGTGGCTTCCTTCTTAACTTGGTTGATGCTCTCATAAAAAAAAACAACCACGGTGCTTCAACCACACGTTCAGCCAGCTGCTGTTAGTCCACGTATCGTTCACTATGCTATTCAGTACCAAGGCTCCTACAGCTATACAGTCAGGAACAACTTGTCCAATTTACTGAGGTAATTTTATCCACAAATTTCAGTACGAGTTATAATCAAATCAAGAACATTGTAGAATTGGTTCGAGTACAACGGTCGACTCCCTGATAATTAATCTGCAGGCAGTCCACAGTTGTTTACTAATTCAACTGCAGTCGCTGTAATGTGACGTATGTTGGTCAGACTAAACGACAGTTGAGAGTCAAAATTCCTGAATCGGGTCGCTCGTTTAGAACAGGTAAATTACTGTCCAGACCATCATATTAGACCCCTATAGTTAGTTAAGTGATCACCGTATATACTGTATAGGTCAGAGTTGACATTCCTTACCACTTGAAGCTCCTGATCTACATTACCCAGCCACTCCCGGCCACCCACGACTCCTTTCCTCTCTCACTCACTGATAACTACAGTAATATATTTAGTCATCCGTGTGTATTTAGTCTTTAGTAATAGGTTCTGGGTTTTCCAGTACTGTAACTTGTAATTCTACTCCGAATGCTTCGTACTGTATATGAATTTTAGTTATCAGAATTTTCACGTATAGTCTGGGTTTTATTATACAAAAGGGAACATTTGATAATTATACGTACTGAGCAGAGTATAGGAACAAGTGCTGTTAAATCATAAAATATCTCCCAATTATAAAAAAACCCTCTGGCCACTCTAATAAATGATGTCTATCTGGTCACCATGTAAAAATAGTTACCGCCAATCATCAAATATTTGTTTTCCTCTCGTTGGGAAGGATTAAAATCTCACATTATATATATTTGTTTATTTTTTTTTACGGGGATGTAACATACCAGGAAAGCTGAGGTTGTATAGGGGTTTACAATACAGTGTAGGGGTTTATGTGGTGGTGGTGGTGGTGGTAGTAGAGGCAGAGCTTTTGTTGTGTGTGGTGAAAGGAATAACACAAAAGTTTAATCAGGTTGATGTTATGTTATGTTATGTTATGTTAGATTAGGCTACGTGAGATTATTTTAGTGTAAGTTACGTCACGCTACGTTATTACTTTGATTTTTATTATTTTTTGTTGGGTTAGGTTAGTATAGGTTTGGCTAATGTAGGTTAGGTTAGTTTTTGTTACGTTACGTTACGTTACGTTAGAGCAGGTGTCCATGTAACATATTAATATTACCATAAAATCAGAATATTAACTCAACAAACTACAACATAAAACAGTCGTATAGTTTATAAACAAAACAAATATGCCTTCCTTTATACTCTTACTCTCTTTATACACACACACACACACACTACACATACCGCCATCTGGAAAAACGAAAAACGTCTGTGACTCTCACTTTCACTGACTTCACCAAAGCATTTGACCAGTCAACCACAATTTAGTCATCAACAAATCTATCGACCTCGGATTTCGGAGGTTTTATACCATGGTTTACAGACGTCCTTTGTGACCGACGCCAAGCCGTACGATTCCGAGGGACTGTCTCCATCTTTCTTTCACTTACCTATGGCGTCCCCCATGGCACCAAGCTGGGACCGCTCTGCTTCCTCATGCTTATCAATGATGCCCTGAGAGAAACTTCAGCTCGTTGGAAATATGTTGACGTATCGACTACTCCACACATTGGGATAAATGTCAACAACTCGGCTCCCGGCTACAGCACCTTCCATAATATATTGAACAGTCTCCAAAACTGGGCCACCAACAACCACGTCACCATCAACCATACCAAGACCATGGTTATACACATCAACCTCTCCTCTGACCTTGTCCCACCTCCCTCCATTAGTTTGGGCCCCAACACACTCCAGGTTATGGGCTCCACTAAGCTCCTCGGCGTCACTATAGATAACAAACTAAATTGGAAAACGCACGTCAGTACAATTGTTAAATCCTCCAGTTTCCGTCTCCACCTCGTCCTCTTCCTCCGCCTCAAGTCCCTCGGAGTTCCCACGCACGAGCTCCTTAGTATATACTCAACATTCATACATGCCAAACTCACCCATGCCTCCCCTGCCTGGTCTTCCTCCCTAAATGCCACACAACACCAATACCTCCTACTCCACATATCAAGAAGCACTCAACAAACTTACCCTCTCGGCTCACTCTGATCATCACCATGACATTATCTGCAAATTTGGGGAGAAGCTTCTGCACCATCCTAGACACCGGCTCCTGCTTCCACCCGAGATCCCTCGTCCACGAATTGCTGTTCGACACCACAACTGTATCCAGCCCATACAAGCACATATTGATCACTATAAGAACAGCTCAGTCCTAACTATTGTAAAAATTATCACCAACTCGTAGTCAACCAGTGTGTTCACTCCGAGCCAATCTTATTTCACTGCACTGTTACTATTTTGAAATTCCCTGTAGTATAGCCTTCTCCCCACCTAGTTAACATTTATCATATTTGTATCACTTATGTTACTTGTATATTATTTGTCATTCAAGTGATCCATTCCCCAATTATGTAACTGCGTATTGTCAGGCTTTTTGCTGACATATCCTTTCAATGAACCGTTAATTGTTATTATTTTATTATTATTACACACACACACACACACACACGCAAATACAGATGTAAGAGAGTAGGAACGCCTGAGTGAACGTATGAGTGTATGTCTGGGAGGGGTTGAGTGTGGTGTTCCTGTATTCTGTCGTCGGCTGCACCTCCACGTGACCACACTGTCTATGTCCCTGTAAAGACTCCTCCATCCCGGGACCCTGTCTGTGTGTGTGTGTGTGTGTGTGTGTGTGTGTGTGTGTGTGTGCCTGCTAATACTCATCAGTAATTACTAATAATAATAATAATAATATAAATAAATAATTAACTGAAAGAATAACATAAGTAACAGCAACAACAAAAGCAAATACAACAGCAAAAACAACAGCAACACAACAAGAAAAACAACAACAATAACACAATAACAACAACACAACAACAAGAAAAACAACAACAACAACACAATAACAACAGCATAACAACAAAAGCAAAAACAATACAATAACAACAACAGCACAACAAGAAAAACAACAACAACACAATGACAACAGCACATTAACAAGAAAAACATCAACTACAAACTCAACCAACAAAAACAACAACTATAACAACAAAGAAAAAAAAACTAAATTTCAATCTTTTCAAAATGACCCGATAAAATAAGTAAGTTTATATAGAAGAACAAAATAAACGATGCCTTAATTACCTACTAAATTCTTCCTTATGTTAATTTGGGGAGTTAAACACGTATTTATATCTTTACTTGATTACGTACGAGTAGTTTATTTACATAGATTAACTGAGTAAGAATGAGGTCTCTCTCTCTCTCTCTCTCTCTCTCTCTCTCACTGTGACAATGGCCAGTTTCAGGGTTTCGTTACTACGTTAACTGCCCCTGGGTATAACTTTGTCTTTCCTGCTCACGACGTCGTTCAGTTTAAAGAGACTATTGCCTGTTATTTGGAAACGAGGAGAGGGGAAGGGAGGAGAAGGAAAGAGGGAGGTGGAAGAGAAGGAAAGAAGAGAGGAAGGGAGGAAAAGGAAAGAGAAGGGGAGGGAAAGTAGGAGGAGAAGAGAGGAAGAGAATGGGGGAGAAAGAAGGAGTTTGGGGAGGAGATGGGAGGAAGGCAGGAGAAGGAGGAGGTGGAAGACAAGAGAGGAAGGGGAGTAGAGTGAAGGAAGGGGAAGGAAGAAAGGGAAGAAAGGGGAGGAGAAGAGATGAATGCGGGAGAAGGAAGGAAGTGGGAGACGAGGGAAGGTGGGGGAAGAGGAGGATGGAAGGAAAAGGAGCACAGAGGAAGGAAGGAAAGGGAAGATAGGAGGTGAAGGAGAAGGGGAGTAGGGAAGGAAGTAGGAGAAAAAAAGAGGAAATAGGAGAGCGAAGGGAAGGAAGAGGGGGAAAGAAGGAGGGGAGGAGTAAAGAGTAAATCAGGAATAGGAAGGAAGAAGGGGAAGAGAAGAGAATAAAGCAGGAGAAGGAAAAAGGAGGGAAGATAGGGAAGGAAGGGGAAGAAAATGAAGGAGAGGAAGGGAACAGGGGGAGAAAAAAGTTGAAAAAAAAGGATGAATGAGATAACAAAAGAAAATATAAAAGAGAAGGAAGAGAAAGAGTAGAGGTGGAAGAGATTAAAGAATAAAAGAGGGGAGGTGAGGGAAGAGGAGATGAGAGAGAGGGTAGGAGAGAAAGAAGAAGGGGGGGGGAAAGAGAATAAATAAAAGAAAGAAGAGAATGAAGAAGATATAAAGAAAGGAGAGAAAAGGGATAGGTAACTATGCTGCAATTGAGAAGAGACAGACAGACAGCTAGACAGACAGATAGAGTGAGAGACAGACAGACAGACAGAGAAACAGACAGACAGACAGAGATAAAGAGAAATAGAGAGAGAGAGAGTCAAACAGAGAAAGGCACACACACAACTAGAGAGAGAGAGAGAGAGAGAGAGAGAGAGAGAGATAACCAGGAGATGGAAGAGGTGGTGGGAGGGAGAGTGGGAGAGGGTCGGTCGGTTGAACTATACCACCAGCTGCCTGCCCCCACAGTTTATGTGTTGCCGTGAATACTAAGTAACGTTATCCCTCCCACAGGACCACAACCACAAGTCTAGCTGCTGCTGCCAATTTGTACGTGAGACTCATGTGGTATCCGTCTGTCCATGCAATTCTCCCTGCATGCTGCGTCTGTGCGTCCGTCCGAGCCTGTGTATGTTTATGTCTCCGTCCGTCCATCCGCCTGCCCGTATTTGTTTGTGAACGCGATTAGTATCAGATCCTAATCGCGTTCACAAACAAATCTGTGAGTGTGTCGTTCCCAGTTGCCGTGTCCCTGTGGCCTATTGTCCTTGTTAACACGATACCCTTTAGAGGAGTGTAGGGATTGTCTTGAAACTTGGCAGGGATGCTGTTGCTCGCTGAAGCTTGAATGAGTTGGATACTAGATATGGGCTTATTATTGTAATTATTAAGTGCAATACTCTCTCGTAACCTGACCTGACCTGACCTGATCCGACCTGACCTGACCCGACCCTTACCTTCCCTAACAAGACTTAGCTAACTTTATCAAGCAGACCGACTTAATATAATTAATTATGAGTCTCAGGGGAGCGACAATGACCTTTAAGATGAGAAGATATTAACCCTAAAATTAGGTCAAGGAAAAGCTTAGGGGAAGGAAGACCCAAGTGTGTGTGCGTGTGTGTGCTTTAAATTTAGGTCAAAGGAGCATTGACGTTAAGGTGGTAATAATAACAATAATAATGACAGCAATAACAACAAAAATAGCAACAACTACGACGACGACGATGATAATAATAATAATAATAATAATAATAATAATATTAATAATAATAATAATGATAATAATAATAATAATAATGTAATGTACGTCCATAATAACAGCAATAATAATCACACACCAGTTACATTGTTTAATAAGGAAAATGTAACACAATACCACAGGCTTGTAAAATAGTCACTCTTGAGGAAACTGTACACTGAACTCTAAGATCGTAAATAACTGATAGAGTAAAAATCATCCCGACTTACGGAGGATTACGACTGGGAGACGACGCCATGTTGTTGATAATGTTTACATCTGGAAGGTAAACAATCTCTGATGCTCTTCCTCGCTGCTTTGAGTGTCTGCTTAAAATCATACCAAGCGGAGAGTCAGAAAGCGAGCCAGAACAAACGGTACGCGCTTAAGTGAACTCGTAACACGATTTCAATCTCACTGGGAAACACACTGATGTCTGGATCACAGCAAAAGAGGACACGGGTACAAGGGGAGTCTCTCTCTTTTTTGCACAGTCACCTAGCTAGCGGGACAAAATGAAGGTAGAAATGTTCCTCCGGGGAAGCATTTGGATTTTTAATAACAATTTTCCAACTCGGTGTGTCTCTAAAAGTGCCTTGATGCTGTTGCTGTTGTAGGCGAACGACCACGTTATGGGGTGGTCAGTGGGAGAGAGAGAGAGAGAGAGAGAGAGAGAGAGAGAGAGAGAGAGAGAGAGAGAGAGAGAGAGTGTGTGTGTGTGTGTGTGTGTGTGTGTGTGTGTGTGTGTGTGTGTGTGTGTCTTCTCTCAGTCCATAGAACAAATAATCATCAAATTACAGAAAAAAAATATAACCATTTTAAATCTCCCCTCCTCCTCCTCCTCCTCCTCCTCCTCCTTCCTTCCTCCTCCTCCTCCTTCCTTCCTCCTCCTTCTCCTCCTCCTCCCACTTCACCAAGACCTTTGAAGACGAGTACAAGAAGAAGAAAAATAACCCACATATCATTTTTAACATCTTCCTCTCCTCTAAAAGTGACTTAAATGGCTCTTCCACCGGGAGTAAATTGGAATAATACCCGGCTAGTTTTACCCAGCGATAATTGGTACTATTGAAGCTATCATATACTCGTTAAGGGCCTTTGGATAACTTTTGGGGACTAAATGTTCAAGAGGGAGAGAGGGAGGGAGAGTGGGAAGCAGGGAGGGGGGAAGAGACAGACGGACGGGAGAGGAGACGATGACCTGGGGAAAAGGAGTGGGAGGGGGAGGGGGGGAAAGATGGAAGGGGGGAGGGAAGGGGGAAAAGAAGAGGAGTGAAGGAGGGAGATAGAAGGAGGAATGGAGGGAGATAGAGAACCGTCACCTTACAGAGGTATGGTAATATTGAGTTGGGTTTCTGTTTCGTTTTTTAATCTTCTTATTCTTTATTTTCTTCCCCTCCTCCTCCTCCTCATACTTTTATTCCACCATTTCCGTCTACTTCTTTTTCTTATCCTTAATGTCCTGGTTCAGCATAATCTTACTTCAGTGGCTTACTTCAGTACCTGACGTCAGTGATTTGTATAATTGGTTATAGCTTACTTATGTGGCTGACGTCAGTAATTTGTTTAAGTGGCATCCTTTATTGTTTTACTGAAGTGGACGAGTCTGGTTTAGTGGCTTACATAAGTGGCTTATATGTCATTGACTTGTTACTGTAATGGCTGACTTTAGTGACGTACACCTTAGCTTAAATATGATGTTAAATGTATCTAACTTTTAATTACCTTTAACCTTTTCTCTGGTGTGTCTCTCTTACAGGTAGATATATAATCACTCTTGGACAGGAAGGTAAATGGTGTCTCTATAATTTTCTCCTAAGTGTGGGTTTAAAGGTTAGTGTGTGTGTGTGTGTGTGTGTGTGTGTGTGTGTGTGTGTACGTGTTGTCCAAAAAACACGAACTGTTGATCGGTTTTCTTTTACTTTCAACAGCGTCGTCCATTGGCAATTTCTTTCCACTTTAACTTCACATTTCGTCTTTTTACAGTGATGACTTTCAGGGACGAGGTTTAGTGCAATGTTGGTGGGAAATGGTTGAGTGTTTTGAGACAGTTATTGTTCTACAAACGCCACCCAGTTAAGTTGGTGTAGCCGGAAGTGTCAGGATAGAGTAAGAAGCTTATCGTTTGTCAAGCAACGTTCATATTCTGGCTTGTCGAAGAGTTGTGTGGTGTGTGTCGAGAGACAGACAGACAGACGTGACTGAGTGTTGCTGGTTTGACTTAAATGTACAATTGCGACAAAATTCCCTGTATAGTTTTGTCAGTACCTGGCATCATTATGATATACCTGATGCAGAGCCGTAGGTAGAGCTCGGCCAACCGGACGTCATGGTGTTATTCAGCGGATGGGAATTCTTCTCGGGCTCTTTCCGCTCTCTCCAATTGTAAACATGTATGGCAATTTTACAGAATAAATAACACCACCATCATCATCATCATCATCATCATCATCTACAGTACGAGCTGAAACTTTTTCATCAGCTGAGTAACAACATGGTCCCCCGCTTGGCCGAACACTATCTACGGTTCTGACCTGATGGTCATGCAGGTTAGGGAGGTTGAGGTTCTAACATCTGTATGCTCAGATTTGTCTTTGTATTACGGTATAGTGTTTTCAACGTGTTGTTAATAGACTGTGTCCACTAATCTGGCGTATACTATGGTAAAAAGAATGATTCAGCAGCTACAGTCACTCACAAAAAGTCCTGTCGCCTCTCCTCCTGAATCACGAACCCTGAGCAGACTCGTGAACCCGAAGCATTTAAAGACAAAAAAGTGCCTCAGTGTCTACTGCTTCGGGTTCATGAGTCTGGATCTCGGGGTTCGTGAAACAGTGGGACGGGCGACAGCACTTTTGTTGGTGACAGTACAATACTGTACTATGAAACAAATCGATAGAAAAATAAGGTACAGTAATTGTTATTGTCACAAACTTTTTAAAGGGCATCTACTGGGTGTCTGTAACTAGGGATTTAATTTTGTATATACCGGTATATATTTGTGTAGGATAAGACTGCTAGAATTAGTTGTTGATTTTATGTCATCATGATTCTGAGGTATAATCGTCTTACTGAGAGCACACTTACGTCTGTCAAGTGGAGAGAACTGATATGGATCAAACACTGTTTACACAAACCAGCTGATCTCCTTGAGTCTAACCTAACAGATAATTATGGTGCTCACTATTGCCTTCCTATCCTGTACGACTCCTAATGCCATCGTAAAAATATTCATACATGCGCCTAAAATAATTTTCTCACAATCCATCTTTAGGTCAGATTTTCAAGTGAGTCAGGTCGACACATTGCCAGTCTTTGCCGTATTACAGTACGTTATATAAACACGAACAGTTTCCTATGTTTGTAGCAATATTAATATCAGTATTAATTTTACTGTTAATAGTAATATTATAAGTACAAAGCTAATCATATGTGTTTCACTAGAGTGTCAAATATATATTTTATGAACTGTTAAATTATGAGTTTCTAAAAATATCCAATTTGTACCCATAATTTTCCTATGATATTTAATGTTTATTACTACAAAGATATATGACACCTGATAGATTTATTTCACCCATCTATTTATTTTTATTTCATTAATATTTTTTCTTCATATACTGCAACAGAACACATATTTGAGATGATAAAATAAGTAAAAGGTTGAAGAATTTAGCAAGACAACGAGTGTTCCCTGTTGGCAGACCATCAGTCACCAACCGGCGCTGGCCAGACGACATCATTTACGCTCTCTCACAATCATAACTTACTACCATGAACTGATTCCCAGATCTACTTTATGAAACATTGCTAGAATAAAATCGCTAAAAACATCTAAGATAAAAGATATGGTGTGGAAAGGTGAGAAGGTTTAAAGTGTTATGCCAAGATCAACAGCTGTGTGATATAAACAAACTTTCTCAAACGTATTCATTGGTAAAAATATCGATAAAATCAATTACATCTTCAGTGTGTGATGTGATATTATAGTAAGTAATATTGATTTGAGACATTCAGTGAGTGTTTGTGTGACTTAAATGAAAATAAGTGATCTCGAATAAGTGAAAATTTGTGATTTCGTTAAAATGAAAATCAGTTATGTTAATACTGCAGCAGATGGCTAACACCAGAAGGAGTTGTTCGATTTTAGTCATTTTTTCCACAGATGATTTTTGGAAGATAGTAAGTAATATAAACGATACAACGACTTTTTATTTTAATTAAAAGTATTTTTTAGGTGCTTAGTTTTCTCTTTAATGAGGGATATTGTGGGGTAAAATACGATGAAAACTGATGAAAAGATACTAAAATTATCTCTACGTGCTTTGTATGCGAAGAAATTAATTATTTAGTGTAAATATTCCTCAAAAAAATCTTTCGTCGTCTACTCTTGGGTTTACGCTCAGACCAAGTAGATCACTCAGCCTGAGCATACTCTCACGTTCACAAAAAACGTAAAATTACACCATGCTGCTTCAAGAAAGTTGCTTTCATTGGTATCAGATATCGAAATGAATACTTACTGCTTAATATGGCGGGGCTCCGGGGGACGGGGCCCTGGCTAGGAAGTTAGGTAAGGTTAGGTAGGTTTCTTAGGTTGGTTAAACATATTGTTTACTGTTTTATTTTTCCCCTGCAATGAGAGAAACTGCAGGGTATAACACAGTGAAAAACTGATCATATGACACAAAAATTATGTCTTTACGATCTTTGTACATGATGATATTAATTATTTATCCTAAATATTCCTCCGAAAAATCTGTCGCGTTGGCAAGTGTTGTCATCCATTCTTTGTTTGTTTCTGTGCTACAACCAACTTTTACTTTTATCCTCTTCACCAAATGATCGGCTCGTTAGCCGCTTGGGCGATCGGTCACGTCTCTGTTACGCACTGTTGGCAAGTACTGGGCATGCACCTGCTCCTGAATGTACCTGAACCTGCTCCAGTGTTGGCCAAGTCTGGTCTTGAAAGAGCTCACACTCGGTGCCGTCACAACACTTTCTGGTAGATTGTTCCAAGAGTTTACAACTCTCACTCCGAAAAAGTTTGCCCTCGCAGTTTTCTGGACTTGCGGCTTCTTCAATCTTGAGCTGTGACCCCTTGTGGGGCGAGCGTCCGCCAGCTCCAAGTAAGGACACTCGACTGAGTAGTGCCCCTTGAGATTTTTATACACCTCAATTAGGTCGCCCCTTGCCCGTCTGTAGTATAAGCTAGGCAGGTTCAGGCGCTCCAATCTCTCAGGGTAGTTGAGGTGCCGAAGTGCAGGCACCAGTCTGGTGGCCCTCCTTTGAACATTTTCAACCAACTGACAGTCCCTAGCGTATCTCGGAGACCAGACGGGGTGACAGTACTCCAAATGGGGAATCACTTCACCTTCTTATAAGTCCCAATAATTTATTTGCCTGATTTACCTTCTTCTCGCATTGGCAAGAGAGCTTCAGCTCATTGTCAACATACACACATAGGCCCTTTTCACATTGTCTAAAATGTGCAGCGTCTTCACCCCGTTGAGACATATGATACGCCTCCTTACCGTTGGTACGCCCCAGGTGCATCCTCTTACACTTCGTGACATTGAATCTCAGCAGCCATTTTTCGACCCTTCTTGGAGCCCACAGAGATCCTTCTGCAGCTCTTCACAGTCCGCTTGGTTCTTGATTTCCCGAAATAACTTGGTGTCATTGGCAAACATTTGTATGGAGGAGTTTACAACGTCAGGCATGTCATTTATGAAACAAACAAACAACAGCGGGTTCAATACACTGCCCTGTGATACCCCCACTTGTGACAGGTACTGATGATGATTTCGTGTCATTAATCACCACACACTGCTTGCGGTCATGTTGCTCAGTCCAAGTGCACTCTCACGTCCACAAAAAACATAAAATTACATCAAGTCACTTCAAGAAAGTTGCTTTCATTGGTAACAGATATCAGAGTAAGTTACTTTAAGTAGATTTCTTTGGGTGGTTACATTAGGTTCTATTAGGGTCTGTGCAATGTTGTATTGTTTTTTTTTTACTTACTATTAACCAAATATATCTGTGGAAAAAATGAATGAAATGAATTATCATATCTCATTTAAGTGATAGCAAATGATTTCAGCTAAGTGAAAATAATTGATATCGGTGAAGTGAAAATTGGTGATCTTCATTAAGTGAAAATTAGTGATTCCAGCAAGTGATAATTTGTGATCTCAGTTAAGTGAAAATTAGAGATCTCAGTTAAGTGTAAATAATTGATCCTGGTTAAGTGATAATTAGTGACCTCGGGATGAAGCCACCAGTTAGACCACCAGTGAGTATGGTTACTATTTTGGTAACATTCAAGATGTTGTGCCAGCCTTAACAGCCACCTGACGAGATTTTTCCATAGAAGATAAAAGCTTTCTTGCCTCGAGAATCAGACATAAAATGCAGGAGGAATACTTTTGGGGGGGGGGGGGTGATATCAGTCTTCACTAATGAAATGAGTGGAGGAAGATGGCCACTACTAGTCTCAAGTTTACATTGTAGGAATTATTTTCTGAGAAAGAAGTCCTATTCTATTTTAGGAGAATAAAATAAGAATTAATCATAGTATTTTAGATGAGGTCTGGTAAGTTATGAAATATTACAGACTGTAAGAATATTTTGACACTTGATAACTAATTGCTGTACTAGTTATTGGTGTTTTGGGTATCAATGATGTCATATTTAAAATTACTTTATTTTTTGCACCACAGTAATTTCAGCAATGATGATGTGTGCTGGTTGTTTGTTTAATCTGTTCTGTAATGATTGAATATCAGACCATAGCTTACAGCCCAGAGAAGTTTAACACATATAACAGTGAGTGTGTAGTCCTCGTGGCACCACCACATACCAGGTAGACACACCTTGGGTCGGGACCCAAGGGACCTGACCTCGTCCGCCAATTACTTGAATTAGCGGGGGACTTGACCTACAACCATACCTCCAAGACAGACACACCTGGGCATGACCACACCTGAACACAGCTGTCCAGATCTAACCAGTTTAGTGTTAATTGGCGGAGATCAAACACCGGCTGTTCCTCCCCCATATAAAGGCCTGCAGTCCTGCCCACGGGGGCATTTCCTCATTCAGGTCATTCGGCTGATTGTCATTCTGTCACTGGTCATTCTGATTCTCCCGTTCGGGTCGTTATTCTGTTCACTTGCACAGAGACACGCTAGTCCTCCCCCCCCCCCCCCCCCCCGGTTAGGAGGGGGACTCTCCCGAACAGACCCCAGCCTCACCAGCTAAGCAAAGTCTCCCATAGGAGGCAGCCCAGCGAGCACCCACTAGGCCTACGTCAGGTCAAATGTGAGTCTTGTCAGAACTATCCCTAGGGTGAGTTACCTACTGTGGGAAGTGTATTCCTTTCATGTTTGTGTCCGAATCAGTGTCGAGTAACGTAAAAATAATGTGCTAAGAACTCCGATATAATATTGATATTGATGTGTCCATGTCATTGAGTGAATTAATAAATAGTTGTATCGAAGTGTTGTTTAACAAGTTGTCCCTTAAGAACGTACTACATGATACGTAACATATGTGTATTGACACATGAGATAAGATAAGTGTATTGACAGTGTAAATAACATCCCGGCCACGCTGCCTAACTTTTCCTCTCTTTACATTCCTTCTACTATAAATATTCTACTTATATGTAATCTTCTTCTGGTGAGTTTTGTCTCATTACATTCGTGGCAGCGAACTATACGTTAACCCACGCCCTCCTCGTTTACTATAAAGGAGACAGCGAACTATGTTAACCTACGTCCTTCTCGCTTAGTTGTTATAGTGGCAGCGAACTTAACGTAAACCCACGCCTTCCCTCGTTTAGCCATAACACCTGGCTCGTCAGTTTGAGTATTGTTTAAAATTGCGTAATAAGGAGTTCCTGCGTAGTAGTGTGAAACGTGTCCTAGTGTGTCATCTTTACAGCTCGAGTAAATGTCTCTCGTCGTGGTATGCGCGAATTTTTACTAGCAATATGTTCAGTGCTTGACATAATTTCTCAGTGCCCCCCGCGATCTGTAACGTTCTCAAGTGCATTTTAATTGTCGGTCAGTGTTAAATGTACCCATTGTGTTTTAGTGATAGAAGCGGTGTCTACACTAACTGTTATAACCTAACATGACACTGTAATGAGACAAAACTCACCAGAAGAAGATTACATATAAGTAGAATATTTATAGTAGAAGGAATGTAGAGAGAGGAAAAGTTAGGCAGCGTGGCCGGGATGTTATTTACACTGTCAATACACTTATCTTATCTCATGTGTCAATACACATATGTTACGTATCACGTAGTACGTTCTTAAGGGACAACTTGTTAAACAACACTTCGATACAACTATTTATTAATTCACTCAATGACATGGACACATCAATATCAATATTATATCGGAGTTCTTAGCACATTATTTTTACGTTACTCGACACTGATTCGGACACAAACATGAAAGGAATACACTTCCCACAGTAGGTAACTCACCCTAGGGATAGTTCTGGCAAGACTCACATTTGACCTGACGTAGGCCTAGTGGGTGCTCGCTGGGCTGCCTCCTATGGGAGACTTTGCTTAGCTGGTGAGGCTGGGGTCTGTTCGGGAGAGTCCCCCTCCTAACCGGGGGGGGGGGGGGGGGAGGACTAGCGTGTCTCTGTGCAAGTGAACAGAATAACGACCCGAACGGGAGAATCAGAATGACCAGTGACATAATGACAATCAGCCGAATGACCTGAATGAGGAAATGCCCCCGTGGGCAGGACTGCAGGCCTTTATATGGGGGAGGAACAGCCGGTGTTTGATCTCCGCCAATTAACACTAAACTGGTTAGATCTGGACAGCTGTGTTCAGGTGTGGTCATGCCCAGGTGTGTCTGTCTTGGAGGTATGGTTGTAGGTCAAGTCCCCCGCTAATTCAAGTAATTAGCGGACGAGGTCAGGTCCCTTGGGTCCCGACCCAAGGTGTGTCTACCTGGTATGTGGTGGTACCACGAGGACTACACACTCAATGTTATATGTTTCGAACTTCTTTGGGCTGTAAGCTATGGTCTGATATTCAATCATTACACCTCCCGCCAAGACCAAAGCTTCCATCACAGAGAACTGATGACACATGTAGACAGTAATATCAAGTGTAGTATCTAAGATAGTCCCTGAGGCGATAATACAATCTTACAATTACAACAACAATCTCATGGGTGTATGTTTTTCTACTGACGCTAGTTTGATCTGACAAAGTTCACTATAGTTCACACTGTTTGAGAGATTGTGTCAGATGGAAAAAAAATTTGATACTTGGTCTTTTGACCTGTGCCCAGGTGGGCTAATTCCCGTAAAAAAAAATAAATAAAAAAAAATAAATAAATAAATAAAAAAAAATTCTCCAGGAATTATGACAACAATATCTGGCTGAAAGGAACCATCGGAAGGATGATGTCTTAAGAGTTGCTCCTCCATATACAGAAAATTTAAAAAAATCATTAAAGTGTACACACAAAACACATTCCTTTTCCACTTATTGTATGTTTCTGACTGAGATATTGCCGATACCGCAGTCACTCGTAGTTTATCTTCATGTAGATAGTTTCACCTCTATTACCTGTTAAAAGCTGCGCTGGTCACAGTAGAAACACCTGAATTGTTTGGGTTTATTTAAAAAAAATTATTATTCAAACAATGGGTGGGGTGTAAATAGCTACATAACTACAATATCAGTGTGTAGTTAATGAGAAATTATGAGAGGTTGAGATAAGAACGTTTTTGTATCACACACCTGACTATATATCTGGTCAATTGAGATGACCCAAGCATCCATTAGTGCGTGGAGGTCAGTTAAAATTATTGAGATATGTGACCAAGAAGTTACAGACCAGGTTGGGTTGGTTACCCATGTTAGGTAGGTTAGGTAAGGCAAACTATGACAGTCAAGGTTATACGTTTATATCCAAGCCAAGCAACGCTGGATATTTTTGTTTGTACATATATAAGTAAATATTTGCAATAACAGCACAAAACTGTTATCACTGAACAGTTTCTTAATTCAATTACTGTACTTGTAATGCAGTATTTCCATGCAAACTGTAGTGATTAGTTCTATAAAAAAAATAGTCTTGAATGGCAAAGTCTGTTGAATTAAGACAAAATATCAATCTAAATTTCGGGAGTAACAAACCATAATTGATAATGTCAAAAATTCAACTCTTACGGCGATGGTCAGCGTTCTCTCCCACTGCTACTGTTCATTTTGAAACAACACATAATTCTAAGTTCTATTACCGATATACAGTACATTGAAAACGTCACTTGTTTTAAGAAAATAGTATTACTTAATAGTAAAGGTGAGAAATCATATGTTAGTAAATGGTCGATGATTTTTTTTCTACTAATTATCTGGGATGAAAGCCTTTGGTACAGTATCTAAAGTGTGGCATTACTGCAAATTTCTTAGTGTCTTTTTTATCATGGCTGTAGTGTGATGGAGTTTATTCTTTTACAAACAAATTTTTTATGAACTTACTGTAATAATAATTTGTTTTTAACACTGGTTAATGGTTTTACAGGTTAGAACTTCAGAAGCGTTTATGGTAAGTACAAAGGCCCAATTACTTGAAACTTCGTCATATTTTGTATCAGGTGTATTAGGTTAGGTTATACTTGGATGCAGTTTTAACTATGCTCATCCAGATTTATGATTACTGTAGATTAAAAATTTACTAAAATCCACGAAGACAAAATTCAATGGTACATTGAAATAAACATAAACAGTTTATTAATGAACTTTAAGATAACAGTTAAATTGATCCGTCATTATTTTATAAAGTGGGGATAAACTTTGAATCCTGAGCCTTTCTTTATCAGAGAACAGACTTTAATTTTTTTTATTGCATGCCTCTTATTAACCCTGCAGACCTTACAGTACAAGAAACCTAGCGGTGTTGACGTCATGTACTGAGATAAATCAAGGCGTGTAACACTGTTAGCTTTAAGTTGAGGTTAGGTTACAATGTATAGGTTTCATTAAACGTGTAAGTAACATTTAGAATGAGGTTTAAAGAGGTACTGTAATATCTCTTTTTTCAGATGGAGGTAAGGTTCATGTATTATATTACAATATAAATGAAATGTTTTCAGATGCAAATGATATATATATATATATATATATATATATATATATATATATATATATATATATATATATATATATATATAATTTTTTTTTTTCAATTCAAATGCAAAGTTTTCTTTTTTTTTACGTAAAGACTAAGTAAATGTGTATTTCCGAGAGATTTACTTTTTTAACGGATGAAGGAAAGTACATTGGTATAACTTATTGCAGCACAATTGAAGTTTTTTTTTTTTTTTTTTTTTAAGTCTTGATAAAGTTAATGTATTTCCTGTACCCCTCTGGTACTCCTGGCCAGGGTCGGAGATCTCACCCCCTCACAGCCTTTCAGTGCATGTTGCGTCGGTAACTGGAACAGTTTTTTCCATTTTGGTAAACATTGAGTACTGAGTGAGCCAGACCCAAATTGCACCCTTAGAGATGCTAGTGGGAAGAACAGAACTTCGGTGATTGATAGAGCCCGTCCACTGTTTCGGTACTTCTTGCTCTCAGCATGAGATATGGCTGAGCCGGAGGAGTCAGGCCAGCACAGGAGCACTTAGTGACGCAATCTGTGTCAAATGACCGTAAAAGGGTTAATGCAGCAGATAGCAAAATACCTACTATTATTTTTTGTTTCTTTAGTTCCTTTGGAAAAGGAACCTAATGCATTTCTTTGATGAAATTCCATTTTTCCTTACTCCAGTCCGAATGTCATTTTTTTCATACACAAATGTGAGGTTTCTCGGTTTTGCAGGAAAGCAAATACGGTGTTATTTCTGTAAGCCAGCATAATTTATTGTTTGTTTATTGATGAGTCTAAAGTAAAAAAATTTAATACTTGTTAAAATTGCTGCTGTGAAATTGTAATTTGTAAATCCTATTTAAATTCCTTAAGATGTCGTATTTGTCAAATATAGTGTAATAACTAGTGTCCTTCATGACCTTGATGATCTTCTTACACCAACTAGTGTTGCCGGCAAAAAATAAGCAGTTGAGAAAGATTTGTAAAAGGTTGTAGGATATGATGAACAAATATTTGGTCACATTTGTAATGCTGGTGATTTATTTCAGGGGGCTATGAACTATGTGATCGATGTTGAAAAGGTCTTTAGCCGTATTTACAAAATTACAGTTATCATCCTTTTCGGGCTGCCTTACAAAGTGGATTTTCGTTTTGGGATTTGCTTAAAATATCGGTACAAGATAGGAAATATTTATTTGCTATACAAAAATTAACCTATTTGAAAGAACAGCTTAAAGGTTAGGTAGGCTCAGCATTCGTTAGAAGTGTTGAGCCTGGAAGCAGCCGACTATGCTACATGTGTCGATTTGTTAAAAAAAAAAATATATGGTAGTGATGACATCATTAAAGCTTCACATGGGCAAGCATTAGTTGGTCTTCCAGCCTTGGGATTCATTCAAGAAGTATTATCTAATTTTAGAGCGACCTTTGAGTGCCACATTAGATCCATGAAGAAATTTAACTTGATGCTGGACGAGTTTTATTGCGAAATGTTAATGTATGAAGAACCAGACCTTAGCGTCGAATTCGTAAAGTGAGCTTCTGGTGGATATTGAGTGAATTATGTTTTTACAAAGTGTTTTCAAAGGGAATTACAAAACATTAATGCCTCTATCCCAGCATCTCTGGAAAGGAGAAGTAAAGCAACCGCATCCTTCGTTCTGAAAGAGGAAGGAAAGCACGGGAAACTGTTGAATGCTCTTTGTGCCAAAAAGTTGGACACTTTTGGTACTGTACAGGTGTTTCGAGTACAAGACGCCTGAGTCCAAGATTGGTAGTGTGCATTGTTCACACCTATGTTTGTAATGTCTAAAAAAAATTAATTTTCATGGAGAATGTACAGGAAGGTACAACTCAAACCCTGTTTTAAATGTGGTGAGGCTCATTTATACCAACTTTGTCATTATAGGAAACAGAGGGTATCAGATGTGCAAAAGGACACGAGTCGCCCTAAATGATCACTGAATTTGCTGGTGCATTTAAATCCAAGACCAGTAAATCAACTCGTTTGAGTCACAGAGATGGCACAGGCAATGGCGTAAATACTTTGACTATTGGTAACCGAGCTCACCATCGACCATATACATCTGCACTTTATATAATTCAGTTTCCATTATTGGGGAGAGGAAAACAAATTTAAATGACGAATCTTGTTTCACCAAGGTTCTCAAATCAGATTTGTGCAGAGGAAGTTGCTGGATGTCTTAAAACATGAGAAATCTGGGAGTGAGGCGCTAATGCTTCCTACCAATCATCAAGTAGAAAGTGAAAAAATAAGATATGACGCGGTGAGTGTATACTATCGATATAAAGGGGCCATTGAACCTTCAGAGTGTTTTGTAGATAAGTTTACCAGAAGGTACTGAGTACCAAGGTTTTGGTAAACATCTAGACACATTTAAAGACCGGAGTCTATATATTGCTGATGATTATGTGCATAATAGACCATTTAATATTTTAATTAGATTCGATAATTATTATAGCTTGGTTCACCCAGGGTATAAACGTCAAGAGGATCTGGTTATGTCGCTTACCAAGTTTGGTTACGCTTGAGTGGGAAATACAATCGTTCCACTGAAGTCAACAATGTGCAAACAGTGACTGTCCTTAAAGTTGCAGCTTCACAGTTGGAAACCATTTGGGAAGGTGATTTTGTCAGTTCTTCTAATGCCAGTGTTATAATCTGAGATGTAGATTCCGTCGGTATTGGACCCAAAGATCCTAAGTAAAGTTAGGGCAAGTATTAGAACAATTTAATGATACCATTAAGTGTTCTTCAGGTGACGGACACGGTGTCGCTTGGTTACCATGGAAACCGTCTCCTGAGTGTGTACCAAAAATTATGGATAAGCATTCGGTCGTATGCGTCGTTTGCAAAAGATATTCATAGACGATAATCAGTTTTTGTAAAACTATTGGAACGTTATCAAGGAGCAAGAAAATAAAGACATTATTTAATGTGTTCCTAAACAACGGCTGAAGCGGGAGTATTCTTGTCACTATTTATCCCACCCTGGCGTTGTCAAGGCAAGGTTAACTACCCCAATGTATGTTGTTTACGATTGCTCAGCACGGTCTGGTAAAGGAGATGTACGTCTCAACGATTGCCTGCACACGGATCCATAACTGGTCTGTTTTGTGTCAGGTCTTGTTGAGATTTCGCCTGGATGCGTTTGTAGCAGCTGGTAATATGGAAAACTGGTCCTTAAGATACAAACTCGTGAAGAGGATCGTGATTACACCAGATTGTTGTTGCCAGTCAGTCCTTGAGATCCACAAAGTGAACTTGAAATCTTTAGGTTTAAAGTGGTACTGTTTGGGGCAACTTGATCACAATTCTTGTTGAATGTCATTCATCCTATCAGGACAGTGTGTCATTAAAAAGGGAGCTATATATTGATAATTTACAGATCACCTCTAAGTTGGAGAATCAGATGATCCAATTATATTGGAAGGCTCAACAGGTGTTTCTTCTGCATTTGACGGTGTAGCTATAACATCCCCTCATCACAAAGATTTTTGGGATGATTTAGGATCCTTTGGGGGACAAATTAAATTTATTACAATCTTGGAAAAAACGTATCTTAGATTTGAGAACTATTTATAGATTTAACTTTCCTAGACTGGTAATGAATATTCCTTAAACTTCCTGTCAATCGCTGATGTAAGTCAGCGAGCATACGATTCTTACATTTATCTATTTTACCCTGTAGTCAGTAATGTTGAATCACTATTAGTCATGGCTAACGTCATGGTTGCACCCACTAAAACCTTAACAATACCCAAGATGGAACTCACAGTTGCATTATTAGCAGTGCGTGCTGTTAACTTAGTTTTTCAGGCTTATGCCTGTGAATTGAGTTTCAACAGTTTTTTTTTGTGGTCACACTCACAAATTATACTGCACCGGTTGCAGCCTAGAAAGGACCAACGTGTTGATATCCGTAACAGCCTAGAAAGAATCAACAGTTCTCAAATTACAAGTGATGAATTGAAGAAAGCCGATGTGGTATTATTTTGCTCGTTTCAGCTTGAGGCATTTCAAGCGGAAATGTCAACCAGAAGGCAGGTTGAAGACCGTCAAACATTGCTAATGTGTCTCTTGTTATGTAAAGGCAGGCTGAACATGCCAGGTTGCATAAGAGGACAAAACTTCCCCCATTACTGCCCACAAAGCACAGTGTAACACATTTATTAATTGAAAGAGAGCATTGTTTGGGGACTGCATTACGGGACCAATTATGCCTTTACCATGCTTCGGTAACACTGGTAGATACCGGGGATGAGACAATGTGTTAAGGTGGTGAAAATGAAGTGTATCACTTGTCGAAATTTACAGGCCTTCCCCGCTGTTCCCTCTCTTGATCTACCAGAATTTAGAGTTACTGGTACTGAACCATTTGCATTAACCGAAGTTGACTACACCTGTGCTCTCTCAATTAAAGGACAGAACGGGTCAAAGGTATATTTCGTTCTGTTTACCTGTGCGGTAACTCGTGCCATCCATTTAGATTTAGTCGAAGACCCGTTCTGCACTTCGCTTTTAAAAACCTTTCGAAAGTTTTATGGTAGACGATCTTGTCCAAGACTGTTACTCAGTGATAATGCTACATATTTTGTAGCCGTAGCAAAGAATCTGTATGATATATGAATGTACGTAGTAAAGGATTATCTGTCGGAAGTAAATTATCAGTGGCGTTTTATTCCAGCTCGAGCTCCTTGATTGGTGCCATCTGGGAGAGATGCATCGGAACAGTTAAAATGGGTTTAAAGAAGGTCCTTGGTAAGGCTCTTGCTTCATCCGATGAATTGTTAACTTTGGTAATAAAGCTGAAAGCTGTCATGAACGATAGTCCGTTGACCGATGTTTCGGGTGACCTAAAGGAACCCGAGGCTATAACTCCCTCGCAATTACTTTGAGGGAGACAAATAAGGTCGTTGCCATTGTTCTCGGAAACATCAAATTGAGGACCCAGAGATCATTTTTTCTCAAGGAACGGATGAAATTATTGATGAAATACATAAATATACAGTTAATCTGAGTAACGATCTCTGGAAAAGATGATCTAACGAATATTTAAAAAATATTGAAATAATAATAAAACTGACCACAGAAAGGGTAATTCGCCATCGTTAGGTGAACTAGTCCTAATTCACGATGAAGGTCCACGTTTGTTGTAGAATCGATGACCACTTCAGGGTGGCTCAATTAGGAACACGTCATGGATCCACGACTCGTCCAGGTGTAAAGTTATCTCCTTTGGAAATTAAATGTGAGGAATCGTGGTTCAATGATGTCAGTGATCTAGTCATAAGATTCCAGTGACTGAGAAGACAATTAATTCATCTACTCGTCCACTTAGACAATCAGGTCATGCTGCTCGTTCTGTTTGGCAAGATCGAATTTAGTCGGGGCAATTATGCGATTGTAAAGTTGTATAGTTAGATTTAAGGGTTTGGCCGCGCGCCCCCCTGTGTATCGTAACTTATGATAATAATCGTAAATTAGATAGGTGATGTAGACAATTGTAATGAAGTATAATTATGAATTGGTTAATATTAAAGAGTAATAAAATTGACTAATATTAATATATAATTAATTTGTATTAATATTTAATTTTTGTTAATTATTAAGGTTATTTCTAAATTAACGATAATAAATGGTCACATAGAATTCTGGTTGAATAGTTGTGCAATCTTGGTTTTAAATTTCTGTGGTTATATATAGTTTTGTTTAATATTGCTGTTGCACTTCTGTTGTCAATATATTGTGTGTGGTATATGGAATTTTGTATTTATCAAATGAAATCATGATATTTGTAATTAAAGGGGAATTCATGCCTGGCAACACTGTCAACTCGAGGGTCTGGTGCTGGACCGACGATGTCAGTTCGCTTAGGGTTCGTGATACACTCTTCTCGACCAGCACTTTGGAATAATTCATCAGAGTATAATAGTATAACTTATATATATCATCATTTATATGTTCCTCGTCAGTTCAGTTAATTCAGCTGTCGAGGATATAGCATTATACCTCTTGAGAACTTGTGCGTTTAGGGTTTCATCTGTGACTAGGAACTTGTTTAACTTGTTTGAGTAGTTGTAGCGCCCTAGATTCCACAACAACAATATTCAGGGGAGTGAGGAACAAAACACTCAGTAAAACAACAATATTCAGGGGAGTGAGGGACAAAACACTCAGTAAAACAACAATATTCAGGGGAGTGAGGGACAAAACACTCAATAAAACATCAATATTCAGGGGAGTGGGGGGGGACTGTGTGCGGTCAATATTTAAAGGGACAGAGGCGTTGCGAGAGTTTAGTATTCAGTTGTGTGAGGAGCTGACTAGAAGATCAATATTCAGGGGGACCAGAACCCAACAACAACGACAACAATATAGTCCTCTGCCTCCCATTACTGACTTAATAATGTAGTTGTTCGTATGTTTATCATTTTGTTTATGTTTGTAGTTGTTTATCAATATCTCTTCATTTTTTATTCATTTGTTTGTCTCTTTATTCATTCAATTATCTATTATACCTCACCTCTTACAAGTTTCTCACCTCTCACTTATGTCTCACTTCTCACGTATGCCTTTCCCCTTCTGCTTATTTGTGTCTCACCTCTCATTTATGTCATCTTACCTCTCACTCATGTCTCTCACCTCTCACGTATGTCTCTCACCTCCTACTTATTAGTGTCTCCCCTCTCACTTGTGTCTCTTACCCCTCACATCTCAGTTGTGTATCTCAACCTCTCACCTCTCACTTATGTCTCTCATCTCTCACTTTTCCTTCATCTCTCACTTCTGTCTCTCATATCTCAGTATTGTCTCATCTCTCGTTTAAGTCTCTCTCCCTCTCATAATTATTATACCTGTTGTGTCTAATGAATTAGTAATATACAGTGATTCTGAGTAATGTTTATATGGTGTCATGTTGAAAAGTCCCTCCCTGTACCTGCCCCTGCCCGTATATCTGTCCCTACCCCTGTACCTGCCCCTGCCCTTGCACCTACCCTTGCACCTGCCCTTGCACTTGCCCTTGCACATGCCCCTGTAACTGCCCCTGTACCTGCACCTTCCCGTGTACCTGCCCCTGCCCCTATACTTGCACATGTCACTGTACCTGTACCTGCCGCTGTACCTGCCCCTGTACCATTACCTGCTTCTGTACCTGCACCAGTAACCTGCCCCTGTACCTGCACGTGCCCCTGCACGTGCCCCTGCACCTACTCCTGCTCCTGTACCTGCACATTCCCCTGTACCTGCACCTATACCAGCTCCTGGCCCTGTACCAGCCCCTGTACCTGCAAGTGACCTTGTACCTGCCTCTGCCACTGTACCCGCCCCTGCCACTGTACCCGCCCCTGCAATTGCCCCTACACCTGCCCCTGTACATGCACCTGTACCTGAACCTACCCCTACCGCTATACTACACCTGTCGCTATAGCTGCACTTGCCCCGGTACCTGCACCGCCTCCTGTACCTGCCCCTGCATCTGCCCTGTACCTCACCTACCTGCCCCTGTACCTGCCCCTGCCCCTGTACCTGCCCCTGCCCCTCTACCTGCCCCTGCCCCTGTACCTGCAACTGAACCTGTACCGGCCCCTGCCCCTGTACCGGCCCCTGCCCCTGTACCTGCCCCTCTACCTGCCCCTTCCCCTGTACCTGCATCTGCCCTGTACCTGCAGCTGAACCTGTACCTGCCCCTGCCCCTGTGCCTGCGCCTGCACCTGACCCCTACATCTGCACCCTACCACTGTCCCTGCCCCTGTACCTGTCTCTCTACCAGCACCTGACCTGCCCCTGTGCATGCACCAGCCCCTGCCCCTGCCCCTGTACCTGCCCCTCTACCTGCCCCTTCCCCTGTACCTGCATCTGCCCTGTACCTGCAGCTGAACCTGTACCTGCCCCTGCCCCTGTACCTGCCCCTGCCCCTCTACCTGCCCCTGCCTCTCTACCTGCCCCTTCCCCTGTACCTGCAGCTGAACCTGGACCTGCCCCTGTGCCTGCGCCTGCACCTGACCCCTACATCTGCACCCTACCACTGTCCCTGCCCCTGTACCTGTCTCTCTACCAGCACCTGTACCTGCACCTGCCCCTGTACCTGCACCTGCCCCTGTACCTGCCCCTGTACCTGCACCTGCCCCTGCACCTGTACCTGCCCCTGCCCCTGTACCTGCATCTGCCCTGTACCTGCAGCGGAACCTGTACCTGCCCTTGTGCCTGTGCCTGCCCCTGCCCCTGTACCTGCACCCTACATCTGCACCCTACCACTGACCCTGACCCTGCCCCTGTACCTGCACCTGCCTCTGTCCCTGCACCTGCCCCTGTCCCTGCACCTGCCCCTATACCTGCTCCTGCCCCTGCCCTTGCACCTGCACCCTACATCTGCACCCTACCACTGACCCTGCCCCTGTACCTATACCTGCCCCTGTACCTGCACCCTACATCTGCACCCTACCACTGACCCTGCCCCTGTACCTGCCCCTGCCCCTGTACCTGCCCCTGTACCTGCACCCTACATCTGCACCCTACCACTGACCCTGCCCCTGTACCTGCCCCTGCCCCTGTACCTGCACCTGCCCCTGTACCTGCTCCTGCCCCTGCCCTTGCACCTGCTCCTGCACCTGTCTTGCACCTGCCCCTGCTCCTGCACCTGTCCCCTGCTCCTGCACCTGTCCCTGCACCTGCCCCTGCACCTGCCCCTGTACTTGCACCTGCACCTTCCTCTGCACCCTCCCCTGTACCTGCCCCTGCCCCCGCCCCTGCCCCCGCCCCTGCCTTCGCCCCTGCCCCCGCCCCCGCTCCTGCAGCTGCCATTTCACCTGCCCCTGCAGCTTCCCCTGCAGCTTCCCCTGCACCTGCACCTGCCCCTGCACCTACCCCTGTCCCTGTCCCTGCCTCTGCACCTGCCCCTGTACCTGCACCTGCCCCTGTACCTGCACCTGCCCCTGCCCTTGCCCTTGCCCCTGCTCCTGCACCTGCCCCTGCTCCTGCACCTGCCCCTGCACCTGCCCCTGTACCTGCACCTTCCCCTGCTCCTGCACCTGCCCCTGCTCCTGCACCTGCCCCTGCACCTGTAATTGCCCTTGAACCTGCCCCTGCTCCGGCACCTGCTATTTCACCTGCCCCTGCACCTGGCCCTGCCCCTGCACCTGCCCCTGCACCTGCTCCTGCACTTGCACCTGCCCCTGCCCCTGCACCTGCCCCTGCCCCTGCACCTGCCCCTGCACCTTCCCCTGCCCCTGCCCCTGTACCTGCACCTTCCCCTGCACCTTCCCTTGCACCTGCCCCTGCACCTGCCCCTACTCCTGCATCTGCCCCTGCTCCTGCCCCTTCACCTGCCCCTTCACCTGCCCCTTCCCCTGCACCTTCCCCTGCACCTGCCCCTGCACCTGCCACTACTCCTGCATCTGCACCTGCCCCTGCTCCTGCACCTGCCCCTTCCCCTGCTCCTGCCCCTTCCCTTGCCCCTGCACCTGCCCCTTCCCCTGCCCCTTCCCTTGCCCCTTCCCTTGCCCCTGCACTCGCCCTTGTACCTGCACCTGCCCCTTTCCGTTGTACCTGCACCTGCCCCCTGCCCCTGTACCTGCAACTTCCCCTTCCCCTTCACCTGCCCCTGCCACTTTCCTTGTACCTGCACCAGCCCCCTGCCCCTGTACATGTACCTGACCCTGTGCATGTACCTGCCCCTGTTCTTGCATCTGCCTCTGTACCTGCCCCTGTACCTGCACTTGCCCTTGCCCCTGCACCTGCCCCTGCTCCTGCCCTTGCACCTGCCTCTGCCCCTGCCCCTGCATCTACCCCTGCCCTTGCCCCTCCACCTGCCCTTGCCCCTGCCCTTACCCTTGCCCCTGCACCAGCCCCTTTTCTTGTACCTGCACCTGCCCCTGCCCTTGTGCCTGCCCCTGTATATGTACCTACCCCTGTACTTGCACCTGCCTCTGTACTTGCACCTGCCTCTGTACGTGCCCCTGTACCTGCACCTGCACTTGCCCTTGCCCCTGCCCCTGCTCCTGCACCTGCTCCTGCACCTGCCCCTGCTCCTGCCCCTGCTCCTGCACCTGCTCCTGCACCTGCCCCTGCCCATGTATGTGTCCTGTACCAGTACCTATAATAATAATAATAATAATAATAATAATAATAATAATAATAATAGTATTAATAATAATATTGATAATAATAATAATAATAATAATAATAATAATAATATTCATAATAATAATGATGATGATAATGACAATAAAGAATAAAATGTGGCAGACACTAGGCTACTCCACTGTCTCCAATTGCATCCTCTAACTTCCGAATTAGCCAGGTAATTAGGTCAGACTCGTTAACGGCATCCACCTTATCCAACTCCTCCTCCTCCTTCCTTCTCTCCTTCCTCCTCCTACTCCTCCTCCTCCTCCTCCTCCTCCTCCTCCTCCTCCTCCTCCTCCTCCTCTTCGTCCTCTGCCTACCTCCTCCTACTCTTCCTCTTCTTTCTGCTCTTTCTCAACATACTCCTCCTTTTGCCTTTCCATTTCCCCCTTCTACTCCTCTTCTTCCTCCCTTCCATTCTTTTCTTCCTCCTCTTTCTCTGTTATAACTTATTCTCTTTACTGTTATGTTTATCTGTTTTTAGTGATAATACTTTACAAGCTGATGTTACAGTGACTTCATAATGGAGTATTCGTCTCTCTCTCTCTCTCTCTCTCTCTCTCTCTCTCTCTCTCTCTCTCTCTCTCTCTCTCTCTCTCTCTCCCACAAAACAAACATTTAGATCCATTAAGCAACATCCAGGTTATGGCTTCATATTGCAGCCTCGTCAACTAACTTTACTACACCCTCTTCCACCCACTTTCCACCCTCTTCTACCCACTTTCCACCCTCTTTCCACCCTCCTTTCACCCTCTTCCACTCACCTCCACCTTACACTCCAGACACACTTCATCTACCGTACACCCACCCTGCACCCTACTCCAGACACACATTCATCTTTCCACCCACATTCCACCCATCCTCCACACACCCGCCACTCTCCTTCAGTCACTCATTCACCCATCCCTCCACCCTCCTCCAGGTACGCATCGACCCACCAATCCCTCCAGCTAATCAACCCACCATCTAACCCACCTCAACCCACCTAACCACTCTCCATCCACCAACTCTACCCATCATATCACCCACTCAACCCCCTCCCCCACCCATTCACCTATTCCACATGCCTCACTTACCCCACCCACCCACCCACCCACCCACCCATAAAGGATTCGCGTTTATACAGTTTAAAAAAAATATCTTCCCACCTTTGGCCGATGAATATAATTAAACCTGGTGGATTATACTGAAAACATAACCGTGACTACAGCTGGTCAGTTGATACACCGGACTAGATACAAGCTTCGAGTTGTTCAAGGAATGATGATTCGAAACAGTAGACTTACGATTATAGTTGTGGAATACAGACACATATACCCTTTATTTAATTATCATCGGAGAAAATAAGTAATTATGTAGATCAATAGTATAACTGGCTACCCTGTCCAAGGTTCCATAGACCAGCCAACTGTTTGCGACATAACTGTATACAGGTTCGTCCGTCAGATGATTCAACTTGTCCGCGATATATTCCCTAAAGAAGATTCTTGTTTCTTAGACTGTACCTAAGTTAGTATACAGAGTTGTTAGCCATGTAATATTTGAATGAGTATATCAGTACTGTACATATAGAAAATGATAAATTTAGTGTATTTATCATACTAATATTATTTATACTCTATTTTTAACCAAGCATTTAATGACACACACGATTTTGACTCCAGGCACCGATTTTTTTTTTCTTCACTATATCACACCGATTTTTCCCATCCTTTTATCGCCACTTTCCTCATTTCTTCTTTTCCACCACAGCCACACACACACACACACACACACACACCCACCCACCCTGTAACTGATGAACGTAGACAGCTCGGGTTGCTGCCATAGTAACCCGGGTGAAGGTGGCAGTTGTGGCCTCATGAAGTCATTTCTGTCTTCTACCAAGGATGTTTGAATATGTCCTTATTTTAACCTTTTTTATGTCTGTCTCTGTGTCTGTCTGTCCGTCCGTCCGAATTTGGTGTTGATACTGGTGTTAATTATGATGTTGATTCTGATGTTTATTTTGGTGTTGATGTTGATTCTGATGGTGATTCTATTACGGATTTTCTTACCGATTTATTTTTATTTTCACATTATAAAAAAAAAAAATTAAACGATTCCATTAAATAAAAAAAAAATACATTAAATATTGAGTAATTTAAATTCCCATCCAATAAACTTTTTTTTGTGTGTATCATGAATGGATTAAACTCTATGAATTTTAAACCATGAAAAATTTAAATGTATAAATACTTTTGATTTACCATGAATAAATTATGGAACCAATGGAAATGAAAATCACTAGCGGATGACAGTGTCTAGTAATCCATAAAAAAAAAGGAAAAAAAAATTGTAACTTATCCCACTAAAAGTTATTATTATGCATCAAACACACCGACCAGCGCCCATCACCCCTGGCTCTATGTTTTCATATTATTAAACGTCATAAACATCAAAGGTAAATTCAATCACTAAACGAAAAAATACTACTAAAAATACTTTGAAAAAATATCTAATGTAATGTATCGATAAAATACTAAACTTAATTTTATCCCGTAATTATTTATTATTATTATTATTGTTGTTTTTTATTGATTTTATTGATTTTCGACTATTTTCTTTTATTAAAATATACTTCTACTTTTAAATATCAGTAAATTTGGGTTAAGTCATTAGAAGTTAATATATGTCTAAAGTACTTTGTGTGTGTGTGTGTGTGTGTGTGTGTGTGTGTGTGTGCCTGCGTGTTTTTCTAACACAGGACAGTACAATGTTTGTCTCAAACGCGGTTTACTCTTTGATCAGAAATCTTTAACACAACACAATGTTTAGGTCTTAAGTCTCTCATAGGTCTCAGGTCTTCCTCACACCACAGTGTTAATGTCGCAGGTCTCAGGCCTCAACACAGTGTTAATGTTCCAGGTCTCAGGTCTTCCTCACACCACAGTATTAATGTCCCAGGTATCAGCTTCCTCACAACACAGTGTTAATGTCTCAGGTCGTCTTCACAACACAGTGTTAATGTCTCAGGTCTTTTCACAACACAGTGTTAATGTCTCAGGTCTTCTCACAACACAGTGTTAATGTCTCAGGTCTTCTCACAACACAGTGTTAATGTCTCAGGTTTCAGGCCGTCTTCACTACACGTTATATACGTGCAGGAAGTCATGTTGTTTCCAATCTGGTAGGAAGGCGAGGCATTATAGAGCTATAACACTGGAAGCAATAAAGGCAGAATTATAGAGCTATAACGCCAGATTAACGTCCTTAATGGAGTGGATCCCTTTAAATGCCTCGCTTCGGAGCCTCGGTTAAACATGGTAGTTCACATTTTATTCTGGATTACGTTTTTTTATTTTAGATTGAAAATTTCAAAATGGTTTTATAATTCTAAAATCTAATTCTGGATTTTACTCGTGGTCAGGAAGTTTCTAAAGGGATCTCTAATGTTTATCTTAGATCAAAGATTTCATAGTCATTCTCTCTTTCAAAGATATAATTCTAAATACGATTTGTTTTCCTTTAGTAGGATCAATTTCTGGATTAATTTTTAACTCAAGCCTAGAAGTTTATATATAATTTTCTAATTCAAAATAAAATCTAATCTGGATGATATTTTTCGGTGATCGGATATTTCAAAATGGTATTCTAATTCCAAGTTCTATATGTGGATTAACTCGGCATATTATCTAAAATATAAAGAGTTTCATCCCTTTGGTCTAGTAACAGAGAGAAACAAACAGGTGGATTTAGATGTATTGTTCGATGATAAACGTTATAACTCTGGACACAACAAGAGGAGTTTAATTCTCTTTAGCTCTCCCAATAAACGTAATGGGTTCCAACTTTCTGTCATGTTAGTAAAAATAAAAGAAAAATAGTTTCGGACTCTATCATTTATATATAAGAGTCGTAAGTAGAGTTACATATATGAAAAGTTTTTTATAACCCGCCAGTATAGGTAATGAGTTCCAAATTGCTGTAGTCCCGCGATACTTCGAGCTGAAAACCAAGAAAGAGGCTCAGATCCTCCTGAGGCTCTGGCGGTGAGAAACAATAGACGGGGAGAGAGTATTGGTGAGTCAGAGAGTCATGAATACACAAAGCATTCGATCCTCCTTGTCAATGCCAGACGAGGATAAGAAGAGGATCAGAACTCACAGATCCTACGGTGTGTGTGTTTCCCCTGGTCTTGAGGGTAACAGAGGTGACCTTTTGGAAGACCGGAGGAGGAGGAAGAGGAGGAGGAATAAGAGGAGGAGGAGGAGAAGAAGGAGGAGAAGGAACTGGAGTGTTGACCTGACGTTATCTTGGTCACCAGAAGATGAGAAAAATTTTCCTCGCCTTTACAACCTTTTTCCCGGATAGTTCAAGGTGTCTAGAATCTGCAGCAACACAGCGACTTTCATCATTAACTTGTCGCTGGTCCAGTTCCAATGTTCCTCGTCCACAGTAAAGCCCTTGGTATTTCCCTGTGGTTTACCCCCCGTCGCTTCCCACTACCCAGCACCAGCCACAAGCACCACGTTGGCAGTGTGTGTGTGAGTGAGTGGCTCTGAGTGGGTGTGTGGGTGTGGGGGGGGGAGGCTCTGAGTGGATGTTGACGAGTGGGAGACGCTTTGAGGTGCTCGAGGTGTCAGCTGGGAATTGAAAAAACTTAGCAGACTAGTTGCAAACGTGTGTGTGTGTGTGTGTGTGTGTGTGGGGAGGGGGGGGAGGGGGGATTCGTTCATGAATGCATTATCGTTGTTGTTTTTTTCCCGTCAGCTGTTTCCAACTTTTACTCATCATTGTTTTAGAAATATTTCTTATTACGTAGAAAATAAAAGAAACATAAATTACCTGAAAGTTAATATATTGTTTCTTTTTACACCCACACAGTCTCTTGTTACACCCACACAGTCTTGTTACACCCACACAGTCTTGTTACACCCACACAGTCTCTTATTACACCCACACAGTCTCTTGTTACACCCACACAGTCTTGTTACACCCAGACAGTCTCTTGTTACACCCACACAGTCTTGTTACACCCACACAGTCTCTTGTTACACCCACACAGTCTCTTGTTACACCCACACTGTCTCTTGTTACACCCACACTGTCTCTTGTTACACCCACACAGTCTTTTGTTACACCCACACTGTCTCTTGTTACACCCACACAGTCTCTTGTTACACCCACACTGTCTCTTGTTACACCCACACTGTCTCTTGTTACACCCACACAGTCTCTTGTTACACCCACACAGTCTCTTGTTACACCCACACAGTCTCTTGTTACACCCACACAGTCTCTTATTACACCCACACAGTCTCTTATTACACCCACACAGTCTCTTGTTACACCCACACAGTCTCTTATTACACCCACACAGTCTCTTGTTACACCCACACAGTCTCTTGTTACACCCACACAGTCTCTTGTTACACACACAGTCTCTTGTTACACCCACACAGTCTCTTATTACACCCACACAGTCTCTTGTTACACCCACACAGTCTCATATTACACCCACACAGTCTCATATTACACCCACACAGTCTCTTGTTACACCCACACAGTCTCTTGTTACACCCACACAGTCTCTTGTTACACCCACACAGTCTCTTATTACACCCACACAGTCTCTTGTTACACACACAGTCTCTTATTACACCCACACAGTCTCTTATTACACCCACACAGTCTCTTGTTACACCCACACAGTCTCTTGTTACACCCACACAGTCTCTTGTTACACCCACACAGTCTCTTGTTACACCCACAGTCTCTTATTACACCCACACAGTCTCTTGTAACACCCACAGTCTCTTGTTACGCCCACACTGTCCCCCTACACACACACGCGTCATCATCTCTCGCCACAGTCTTAAGTTTCCGGTCATGTGTGGTCTCTTGTCTCTCCCTTTGTCCTCCAACATGGCGGCTTTAGAGCACTCCAACCTAGCCTCTCCCTTCCTCCAACATTGCTCTAGCTCCACCTCTTCCTGTTCTTACTCCAACACTGCCTAGCTCCACCACTTCCTGTTCTTACTCCAACACTGCCCTAGTAATATCTCCCTCTACACCTTCCTCCAACACTGCCTAGCTCCACCACTTCTTGTTCTTTCTCCAACACTACCTAGCTCCACCTCTTCCTCTCCTTTCTCCAACACTAACTAGCTCCACCTCTTCCTCTCCTTTCTCCAACACTACCCTAGCTCCACTACCTCCCTCACTCCAACACCACCCCATCTACACTACCACCTTCCATACCCCAACACCCTCGGCCGCCTCATTACTCCAACACCACCACCACTACCTTCTCCCTCACACCACCACTATCCAACCTCCAACCAAAACAATTACAGGGATATTTTGGGCTTCCATACATATACAGTATAATTATATATACATGTATTTTTATTTATTCACTTATTTTGTTATTGTTTCTTTATCAATTCCTAAAAAAAAAAATATCAGTGTACCATCAGTTTATTTTGAGTTTTTATTTATATATTTAGGAAAAAGATAAGAATATATTGTCACTATTTAAACTTTCACCTATGTTCACATGCCTTATATTATATAGTTAGTTCCAGAAAGGGCTTTTATATATATTTTTTTTTAGGTAGATCTGTTTTGTAATGACAGGTGAGTAATTTGATTTGTATTACGAGTTCACAGTTTTCTATGACATATACAAAGGGTGACTCTCCTTCACAGTGTCAGGCAGGTGCAGCTAATTACCCGACTCGCCTTTGACAACATTTTTTGTTCTTAGATTTTTAGGTGTAATATTAATTAATCGTTTGTCGTCTCGTATTTTATGATATATCTCCTGACTCTCTCTCTCTCTCTCTCTCTCTCTCTCTCTCTCTCTCTCTCTCTCTCTCTCTCTCTCTCTCTCTCTCTCTCTCTCTCTCTCTCTCGCCCACACACACACACACACACACACAGAGCCTCTCCCACTAAAGCTATAAATACATATAAACGCGCTCCCTCTTGGGATCAGAAGCCATTATCATATTAACAAGAGGTTGGGATATCGGGTAATGGATTCCAACTCTGCTGTGACTTTAATCTTTGATGGGCACGTATCTCCCGGGGAAGGCTAGACAGGATCCAAAAATTAATATCCATCTATTATTCTGTTACTTATTGGGTTTTCTTCTCAGATGTAAACAAAATATAACAGATAGTGAACTAGACATATTTATTTTTATGGATCAGTAAAGAGATTGAATACTAAAGAATAATATACGTAAATATAGAGATATAAGACAGACAGACAGACAGACAGACAGACAATAGAGACATAGATATATGGAGACATGAACCTATAGAAAGATAGAGAGATATACAGACTGGTTAGGTGGAAAATCCTATCGTTCACTCCTGTCGCTGTGTGGGTGTACTGACATACTTACGGACGCTGGCAATTAATATGACCACATACTCATGACTGACACACACTCTTGACTGACACACACACACACACACTGACACATACTCAAGACTGACACACACACACACACACACACACTGACTGACACATACTCAAGAATGACACACACACACACTGAAACATACTCATGACTGACACACACACTGACCTTCAACACTGACACACACACTGACCTGTCGCCTGTACCTTGCTCCAGTGTTTGTGAAATGCTGAAGCGTTGGACAACAATGTTACTATTGTTGGGGGCAATAATATATGCGTGTGTGCGTGCGTGCGTGTGTGCGTGCGTGCGTGTGTGCGTGCGTAATCAGGTAATAGTTAAATATGTTACAAAAACTTCAAGAGAAATACTTGAAATGTACAGAAAAATACAAATTATATACTTTGGTAATATAATTAGGGATGGGGAGGATAATAACAGAAATATTAATGGGCAAAGTTGATGGTAGGAGGACCAGAGGAAGGCAGAGACTGGGATGGATTGGTAAAAACAGCCCGAGAGCTTTAGAGTGGAGGACTGTGGTCGCCAACCCTCAGATATAAGGACGGTACTGTGATTGGTGATACAGGTAATGTTTATATGCATGTAAGGTTTATATAGAGGTAGTGTTTATATACAGTTATGTTTATATACAGGTAATTTTAATAGCCAAGTAATGTTTATACAGGTAAAGGTAATGTTTATGCACAGGTAGGGTTGCTTCAGGTACAGTACAGCAGCCATCAACTCCCTTGAGACTTCCCAAGGCTTCGTAATCAACTTTGCAATAAGTTATGGTGTTCGTGTACAGCTTCCCGCGTTACTGGGTATTTATGTGATGAAATAATTATATGAGAGAGAGACCTTACAATCGCCAACTTTCGATTAATTGAGGGGACGGGGCTAGGGGCGGGGCTGGGGGACGGGGCTGGGGGCGGGGGTGGGGACGGGGCTGGGGGCGGGGGTGGGGACGGGGCTGGGGGACGGGGCTGGGGGGCGGGGCTGGGGGCGGGGGCGGGGCTGGGGGCTGGGGGCGGGGCTGGGGACGGGGGTGGGGTGTGTAGTATACATGTTGGTATGCAGAAGTAAACATGTAGTTGTAGACAAGTCTCTTCTGTGTGGTAATGTTTGTGGGGTATTGTTGTCTGGAGAGATGTTGATTAATTATTTTAAGCTGGACAGGACAACAATGTAAACTTGTCCTTACTTAACCTAAGCTAACTTTACTTGACCTATTCTAACTTAACTACCAAACCTAACGCTACCTTACATAATTTTATATAGCCTAACTTTGCCTAATCTAATCTACCTTTACCTAACCTATTAGATCTAAATTAACTATACTTATCCTGACCTAACCTAACGTAATGAAACCTAACCTAACCTAACGTAATGAAACCTAACCTAACCTAACCTAACGTTCTACTGAATTTCCCTTCTCAATTTCACGTACGTTTAATGAACTCGAATTATTGGAAGGCGTCGTGCTGGACCATCCATTTCATTCTCAAGGAACTTAATGCAGGGCGACTCACTCTTACCTCATGAGTTTGTGGAAAACTCCAAACAAATTCTGAAGTTCTGACACAGTTAAGAACTACTGATTCAGGAAGGACGTAGCTCCCCACCCAATTATACACAGTGCCTCTGTGTCGCATATGTAACCCGAGCTAACAGTCGTCCCTACCCAAAATTACTGCCTGCAGCCCTCCTCAGGAAGCTTAAGTGTATGAGCGGGTAGAAGTTTACTTTCTCCCATCAGTAACTAGTGACCTCGGTAGACTAGATAAACTAACGCCGAGTCGTAACTTAAACTAAGCTGTCCTAACCTAACTAAACTAAACTATTCTAGCTTAACCTAACCCAAGTCTAACCTAACCAATTCCTTAATTAACCTTACCAAACCCAACTCTCCTTACCTCAACTGACCTCACCCAAATCTAACCTAAAAGTCTCCCAACTTAACGTATTACCTTACCCCTAACACAACCTAACTTGACAAAATCTACTGTTTTATAAAAATTCAGAGTCTGTCAAAGGATAATAAGTTTAACCCCCTAATTCTACACTTAACTTAAATATTTTACAGAAGTTAAAATTTTTTCGTTGAATATTTGTCATACTTCACTGTGTGTGTTCTGTCTCTATCAAATCAAACACCATTAACAGGAATGAAATAAGTCCTCACTAGGTAGATTACGATACGAGTTATTAGGCAAAATATTATAAATTTTCCTGTGTTTACTTTCATGTTATTGATCTCATTATATTTCCTTGTTATTGCACACACACACACACACGCGCTCACTTTCGCACGCACGCACACACAAACCTCTTCTGCACAGTTTAAATTCTCATATTTATTTTTTGGACAGCAGAGACAACAAGACACACAACAGGGTGCCTCTCGTGACACAGCCCTCACTCTTCTCACAGCTCCCCGGCACAAACAATAATATATTTCTCCAGTGTATTCAAGACCTTTACATATTTTTTTTCTGATTCTGATTCAATGCTACACATATCCATGTCATCTTACTATGTACTCTTGGAATCCATTGTTTCTCGGTAACAAAATATGAACGAAAAAGAAAACCCATTCAGGTTAGTATTATGAACCCATTTTAACTGCTGTTTAATCTTGATATAATGGGATCAGATGCCCTTATGGGTTTGTGTCTATCTATCATGTCGGTTCTCCTTGTCCTTAAAGAATGAAATCAAAGGAATATATTTCTAGGTAGTAGGTAATAGGCAGCTGTCAAACAGGGAGGTACTACTGCCTGGGAAAATATTGGAAGCATAATGTGTTGTCTAATGGTAGACCCTGCTGCCATATGGCATCACAAAAATTAGTGACCAAGTTCCAGGTTGCTGATCCGACTTTCTGCCTCATTTACACACAATTGCAGGGTCTCAATTGTTTCTCTTACTTTGACAACACAACATACATATATTGTTCCTCACTCTTGATTTTGTTTTTTTTATGGTTCTTTGCTCTTATTATTATTTTTGTTTTGTTTTTATTTGTTTATATATATATATATATATATATATATATATATAATCAACACCTCAACCCGCCAGGATTCGAACCCACGGCCCACGGGTTGAGGTGTTGATTGTATGTAGAAGTCCGCGTGCTTTATTGGGCTAATGAAATATATATAATATATATATATATATATATATATATATATATATATATATATATACTTCATTTTTAGTCCATTTAACACGCGGACTTTGAACATATTATCAACGACCTCACCAGCAAGGAATCGAACCCTCGACCTACTGGGTGGCCCTAGGGAACGCTTACCGGCTAGCCCACCCAGTAGGTCGAGGGTTCGATTCCTTGCTGGTGAGGTCGTTGATAATTATATATATATATATATAATTTTTTTTTTTTTTTTTTTTTTTTTTTATTATTATTATTACCATTAATATTATCATTATTATATTTTGCCCCCCCCCCCCCCCCCCCCCCCCCCAGGTCCCGATGAGGGTCAGTGACCTGTACCCGGGTGGGCTAATCCCCGCAAAAAAAAAAAAAATAATAATAAATACAAATAAAAAAACGATTCTTAACCTGTCATCTATCTAATCTTTCCCCGACATAATGCGTCAAATTGCATGTAAAATCCAGGTATTTTCTTGCGTTTGTGTTTTTTTTCGGTCATTTTACTTCACTCTAGCCAGATAAGATTAAAGAAAAGACTGATTCAGTGGCATATCTTGAACCGTTTTCTATATCTCACTAAACTATCTTTGGTGTTCTGATATATTATTCGGAGTCCATTACTTCCCTCTAGAAACATGACAATGAAAAAAACAAAGCATCTAACTTATGGAATTCTGAACCTTTTGTATTGGTCTCTGATTCTCACCCATTAGGTTCCGATAGTGTATACTGTATATTCATGGCTTTCCAATACGTTGTCTTTGACTCTCTTACTTTTTCTCCGGTAAGACAAAAATAAACAACAAGCAATTCCATCGTGTATTCGAAACCCTTTGTCTCTCCTCTTGAACTTGACAAGAATGGATCAGATACTACAATAAAGTTTTCTGATCCATTTGTGTTACTTGATTCTATTACTTTTTTTTTAACAAGATGAGAAAGAAGAAAACAAAGCACTTCAGTCGTATTTCCTGATCTATGTCCTTCGCTTTAACCTTCACGTAATATGGTCAAAGCCTCTGTATTAATGATGAAGTCTTCTGTTGGCTCTCCTCGTCCACAGATAATGAAAGACAAAGTATAAAAGTTAAATATTCTGATCTTGACTAAAAATGAAACGGATCCTTTATATATTCATGATATTCAGATAACGCCGGAGCCTCTGAATCCATTGTTTCCTTCTTCCTCAGTCTACAGGGAATCAGAGAGTCTTTGTAGTAGCTTGAGGACCATTTTTTTATATAGGATCAGATCGATCACCCTCTACCTAGGCTCTGGTTGTAAGGGATTCCTGTGTATATGTCACAAGTGTCAACTCTATCGTGTATGTTGATGGACAGGGTGGTTGGAAGTTAAAGATTAATATATTTTATCGTGTAATGTTTCCACTCCTAAATACACTACTACTACTACTTTGCTGTCACTAGGAATCGAGTATGACGATCATCCAGCTATGATACAATAATATGAGTTATTAAGGATGTCACCTTCGTTGGTGAGTTTTAAGGTGACTATAGAGGCCGATACGGGACCCGCAGAATAGTTCACAGATGTGGCACATGTGGAGGGCTACATCTAGTGCGGGAGGGGTGGCGGCAGCGTCTTTCCGGGGTTGGCGCTTGTCTACCTCGGTATGCAGTCGGGCTAATTCGAAAGTATTGACATTTCGTGTGGTGTTCCTCCAAGCGTTACGGTGTGGAGTAATCGTCTTCCAGGTGCAGGGGTCGATTTAAATTCACACACACACACACACACACACACACACACACACGAGCGACACTAAAAGGATATGTGCGATTTGCAAAGATAAATCAAAGTTTTTTTTGAAGGAAGAGAGGAAAGTGTCTCATTTAGCTAATGGAGAAACCAGGGAACAAGGGAGGCGTGAGAAATGGAGATAGAGAGAGGGAGAGAGAGAAACAGAGAGAGAGAGAGAGAGAGAGAGAGAGAGAGAGAGAGAGAGAGGAACAGAGAGAGAGAGAGAGAGAGGGAGAAAGCGGAACAAAGAGAGAGAGAGAGAGAGAGAGAGGGAGAAAGCGGAACAAAGAGAGAGAGAGAGAGAGAGAGAGAGAGAGAGAGAGAGAGAGAGAGAGAGAGAGAGTGTGTGTGTGTGTGTGAGTCGTGCGAAAGTGTAGTTTGGGAGAGACAGAGACAGAGAAGTATAGCTGCAGAGAGAATATATAATATATAGACAGACAGACAGACAGACAGACAGACAGAGACGTAGATAGAGAGGGCCTACAAATAACAGAGAGAGAGAGAGAGTGATAATGAAAGACAGACAGAGAGGGAGAAAGAAGGAGAGAATAGAGGAGAAGGGTTAATGTAAGTAAATGAAGCAAATGAGTGGAAGTAGGATAAGAGGAAGATGAAGAAGGGAGGAAAGAAATAAGCGACATGACAAAATATGAGTTATTAAAGAAGACATGAGAAAGCCAGGTGAGAGATATTGACTTTATTAAGCCAGCCTCGCCACACTTGTTAAAGCTGACACACACACACACACACACACTCTCTCTCTCTCTCTCTCTCTCTCTCTCTCTCTCTCTCTCTCTCTCTCTCTCTCTCTCTCTTCCGCTAACAATATATCCTCCAATCGTTTTCCTTTTCCTCCTAAACCTTCCTCCTCCTTTTCTTCCCTTTGCTCCACCTCTTCCCCCCCTTCCTCCCTCTTTACTTATTTCCTCCTCTTCTCCTCTTCCTCCCTCTACTTATTTCCTCCTTTTGCCCTCTTCCTCCTTCTTCACTTATTTCCTTCTCTTCCCCTCCCTCTTCCTCTTCACATATTTCCTCCTCCTCCTCTTGCCTGAAGCAAGATCTAAACACTCAATTTTCCACAGCTTCTTGCTTGGTCCAGCACTATCGGCGATTTTTATGTCAGTAGAAAGCATCAACTTGGCTCCAGCACCCTGACTCACTCCCTGACTCTCTCACTGACTTGCTGACTCACTGACCGGCTCAAAGACACACTAACTCACTGACTCACTTGCTGAAGCACTGAATACTACTAATAAATAATGGTTACCCCTCGTGTAACGAAGATAGCCGGCCCAAGGGCCACCTAGGCGTGAATTTGTTTAAGGTGGAGAAGCTGTCGCCAACACAACAACCACACCCTGAGTTGACGAGTTGCATGGCCCAGTGTCAAGGAATAGTCCAAGAAGACCGGACAACTCGCCAACTGCACTGGCTAACCATTACCCCGGAATACGATCCTCAAATCGATTAACATTCAGGTTCCCAATTACTGCTGAGTAGACCGAGGCAAATGGTGTAAAGAAACTTGCCCATTTTATCGCCCTGCCCGGGGATCGAACCCGGATCCACTCGCTTGCGAGGTGAGCATACTGACCATTACACCACAGATCGCCATGATTCACTGTACTCACTGACTCGCTGACGTCAACTGACTCACTGACTTCAACTTACTTACTGACTCACTGACTCCGACTCACTCACTGAATCTTAGATGGTGTTTTACTGTTTGCGTGAGTATCCTTGACTCAACTTAGTCTAATTATAGTGAATCAAATACCTTGTGTACAATGCCTTGATTACTGAATGGTGTCGTGACCCTGTAAAAACGGTGAGCTTTCCCTTCAATACGGTGGTAATGTACTTAAGGGGTTATATTATCTCTTTAAGGGGCGTGTACTTAAGGGGTTATATTATCTCTTTAAGGGGCGTGTACTTAAGGGGTTATATTATCTCTTTTAAGGGGTATGTACTTAAGGGGTTGAATTGTCGTCTTTAAAGGGCGTGTAATTAAGTGGTTGAATTAGCTATTTTAAGGGGCGTGTAATTAAGGGGTTGAATCATCTTTAAGGAGTGCATACTTAAGGGGCTAAATTATATCTTTTCAGGGGTGTGTACTAAGGGGTTAAATCATCCGTCTTCAATGGGTTAAGTAAGACATATCACTGAACAATAATGATCTTACATTAGCTTACAGTGAGTAGACCCATCTGAGGAATAGGAGGAAGAAGAGTAGGGGGAAGAGAGAGAAGAAGAAAAGGGGGGAAGAAAAGGAGAAAGAGAATAGGGTGAAGGGAAGAAGAAAAAGTGAAGAGGAGGATGGGGAGGAGGAGGAGGAGGATAAAAGTAGGAGGGTAAGAAGAGAAGAAGAAGAGAAAAGGAGGGAGGAGGAGGAGGAAGAGGGGGGAGAAGAAGAGGAGGAAGGGAAAACGGGGAGGAAGAGAAGAGGAAGAGAAAAGGAAGGGGGGGAGAAGAAGAAGAAAATAGAAGGAAGGGAAGAGAAGGAGGAAGAAGAGAAGAGAAGGAGGACGAGAATTAAGAGGAAGGGGAGGAGGAAGATAAAAGAGAGTTGTGGCTAATAATATTAATTACTCATTAACTGAAGTGAGTGTTGCTGTTGAAAGTTACTGGAAAAAAATATATTTGCAAACATGACAAAATTTCGAGTCGTGCAGAGAACCGCCCACCTTTATCTGGTGGAGGCATTTCCACGTTGTGTTTTGTAAGTTTAGAATAACATAGATAGTTATTCTGTCCCAAATTTAAGAAGTTTGCTTAGATAAGATAATGTTACAGCCTTTATTGGGAAGAAATTTGACTGTTTATATTACAGGAGAGAGAATTAGTTGCTAACTTACAGAGAAAAGAATTAATTGCTGACGTTATAGGAAAACATTAGCTTATACCGTTACAGAAAAGAGAGCGAGCTGTTGGCGTTACAAGAATGATAATTAGCTGTTGACGTAAGAACATAAGAATGGAGAAACTGTAGCGGGCCTATTGGCTCATCCAACCTATGTTTGAAGCTATCCTGCATATTCGAGTTAATGATGATGTTTGGTAACTTGTTCCACTCATCCACTACTCTATTTCCATACCAATGTTTACTTATCTCGCGCCTAAATCTAAATTGCCTAATTTAAATCTATTGTTACGAGTTCGCTCCTGGTAGAAACAGAATTATCTGCTGAAGTTACAAGGGAGAGAATATTGTGTTGATATTAGAGGAATTAGAATAAGCTGCTTACGTCACAGAGAACAGAATTAGCTGCTGACGACACATATAAAAGCTGCTGACAACTGTACCGTTTAATACGCCACCAAGTAATTATTTTGCTAGTAGAAAATGAAAAAAAAACAGAAAATATATTATATTTTTGCTGAACAAGAAACAAAATTACCTAAAAACGCTGCTTTTTTTTCTTCAAACCTGTCAACTTATCAAGAGCCAAACGAAAAATATTAACATTTTCATATTTGGTCACATGAAATGAAGAACTAATCCTGAACGAAATAATTCCATTTTATTTCCTCTTGCTAATTATTACCATCCAGTAAAACATTTTTTAATTGGCTCATAATTCTGATGTGTAATTAACTTGATATTTAGTATATAAAAAACTAATTAGGAAAACGGCTTATATTAAATTATTAAAATATATAGAAAATTCCATTGATATCTGACCCTTTATTATAAGATAGAATTATGTTTTTAGACTTAGGCTAACGTGATACAAGTAAAGTCCTGAAGATTGAACTATGGAACGTTACGATGTTTTAACAGATTAATACTGAACAATTCTATTAAAATACGTTTGTGTTGTTGGAAGTCAAGAGAACATTCAGAAGGAAATTTCAACACAGTGATGCACAATGTTGCAACACCAGTCTCTCGATCACTAAAATATTTATTGTATATGAATCTTGTTGATATTATTGTTGTTAAATTGTTGTAGTTGTAGACACGAACGCAAAAACTTACATAATTAATCATAAGTAACTTAGCTACAATAGGAAACAGCTGAAAACTTTAAGAAAACACTAAAAAATTGGAAATAGCACAAAGGTATTAAAAAAAAGGTGAATTATATCATTATTTATCTCCTACGGGAAGTAATATGATATGGAAGCGGACGGTTGAGTGGGCGGGAGTCTGCCTTTATTTCTGCAGGGTCATTAAAAATAATTTATTTCCCCATAATATTTAACCTTAAAAAAAAAGACAGAGAGAGAGAGAGAGAGAGAGAGAGAGAGAGAGACCGTATTGAAGATGGAGGGGCTTTCTCTCTCTCTCTCTCTCTCTCCATGAAAATACGCCATAAACTTCAATATATCAAAGAGGACAATATGTATTAACTCTATCCCATCAACCACCCAAATTCTCCCAAGTTAATATTTTCATCATAAACACCACAGACTTTTACCTTAACAAGATCACTAAGTTAGTTACGTGAACTAAAGGTTAACTAAGATAACCTAGAATGAGGTTATTTAAAATGAGGATAATAAATAGATTGAGTTAATTTTTAAAGGGGTTATTACAAAGGTTAATTACTTTAATTATAGTCATGAGAGAGAGAGAGAGAGAGAGAGAGAGAGAGAGAGAGAGAGCAGAACCTACCATTGTACCCCAGCGTCGCCTCAAGAGTTAAAAGATAATAACCAAATGTTTTATCACAACTTCTTTTCGCAGATATGGTAACGACGCGCCTCAAATATTCAGTCTTAAGAAAGTGAGTTATGGTGAAAACTTTTGTTCGTAGTATATTGATAGAATCTTTTTACTCTACATATATATTGATTTTTATTTTTTTTATTTTACATCGATGTCCAATTTAAATCAACTTTTAAGTATTATTTATCATTACTACAATTTTAATGGGATATTTTTTATTGTGTGTTTTAGGACCAACAAAAAATAATCCCTAAATGAATCGGAACTTTTTTCTTTTTTTTTCGTATATAAACGTTCAGTAAATTGATCAAAGTGGACCATTATTGGTTTTGTTTTTACATTCTGTTTGCTGGACATAATTACCTTACCACTGGACGATATAAAGTGAAATTATCAAAAATCGATATTTTATGTAGATAGATGTTTCAATAGTTAGGTTTTGTCTCACCAGGGAACGATATTTATGCCCTGATGAACGTGATCCAGCTGACTTTACAGCTGAGGTAAGTAAAGACGGTCAAGTGAAATGCCGGCCATTTTGTCTCCTTATATACCAAAAACAGACGTAGTTGACAGTGTGCTGTGTCCGCACTGCACTTAATTGGGCGTTGCGCAACGCTCATTGGACCCACTTTCACCTCATTTAGGTTCAAAGTACAGGGTATTTTTGTTGAATATTTCATGTTGTCCTGCATGGAAATAAAAGCGTTTACCAGCAAAATATCCTAACCATCCTCCGCATCATCATTATATCTATCATTATCATCATCAGCAGCATAACGATCGTCATCATCATTATCACCGTCATCATCACCATCATTAGTATTAATAATCATCAACACTCACCAGACCTCCCCCTCCTCCTCCCACGAAGACAGTCAAGACATAAATCTAAAAATCTTCCAAAATAGCCCAACACTCCACAACACTCCACAACACTCCACAACACGTCGCAACACTCCACAACACGTCACAACACTCCACAACACGTCACAACACGTCACAACACTCCACAACACGTCACAGCACTCCACAACACGTCACAACATGTCGCAACACTTCACAACACTTCACAACACTCCACAACACTCCACAACACGTCACAACACGTCACAACACTCCACAACACGTCACAACACTCCACAACACGTCACAACACTCCACAACACGTCACAACACTCCACAACACTTCACAACACTCCACAACACTCCACAACACGCCATAACACGTCACAACACGTCACAACACGTCACAACACTGCACAACACGTCACAACACTCCACAACACGTCACAACACTCCACAACACGTCACAACACTCCACAACACTCCACAACACGCCATAACACGTCACAACACTCCACAACACGTCACAACACTCCACAACACGTCACAACACTCCACAACACTCCACAACACGTCACAACACTCCACAACACTCCACAACATGTCACAACAATCCACAACACGTCACAACACTCCACAACACGTCACAACACTCCACAACACGTCACAACACTCCACAACACTCCAAAACACGTCACAACACTCCAAAACACGTCACAACACTCCACAACACGTTACAACACGTCACAACACTCCACAACACATCACAACACGCCACAACACGTCACAACACTCCACAACACTCCAAAACACGTCACAACACTCCACAACACGTCACAACACTCATAACATGTCACAGCACTTCACAACACTTCAAAGCACGTCAAAACACTTCACAACACTCCATAACACGTCACAACACGTCACAACACTCCACAACACGCCATAGCACTTCATAACACTCCACACGTCACAACACTTCACAACACTTCACAACACGCCACAACACTTCACAACACTCCATAATACTTCCCAACACTCCACAACACTTCCCAACACTCCACAACACTTCACAACACGTCACAACACTCCACAACACGCCATAGCACTTCACAACACTCCACAACACTCCACAACACTCCACAACACTTCACAACACTCCACAACACTCCACAACACTCCACAACACTCCACAACACTTCACAACACTCCACAACACTTCACAACACTCCACAACACTTCACAACACTCCACAACACTCCACAACACTCCACAACACTTCACAACACTCCACAACACTTCACAACACTCCACAACACTCCACAACACTCCACAACACTTCACAACACTCCACAACACTCCACAACACTCCATCACAACACTCCACAACACTCCACAACACTCCACAACACTTCACAACACTCCACAACACTCCACAACACTCCACAACACTTCACAACACTTCACAACACTCCACAACACTCCACAACACTCCACAACACTCCACAACACTTCACAACACTTCACAACACTCCACAACACTCCACAACACTCCACAACACTCCACAACACTTCACAACACTCCACAACACTCCACAACACTTCACAACACTTCACAACACTCCACAACACTTCACAACACTCCACAACACTCCACAACACTCCACAACACTTCACAACACTCACTCCACAACACTTCACAACACTCCACAACACTCCACAACACTCCACAACACTTCACAACACTTCACAACACTTCACAACACTCCACAACACTTCACAACACTTCACAACACTCCACAACACTTCACAACACTTCACAACACTTCACAACACTCCACAACACTTCACAACACTTCACAACACTCCACAACACTTCACAACACTCCACAACACTTCACAACACTTCACAACACTTCACAACACTCCACAACACTTCACAACACTTCACAACACTCCACAACACTCCACAACACTTCACAACACTTCACAACACTTCACAACACTTCACAACACTTCACAACACTCCACAACACTTCACAACACTTCACAACACTCCACAACACTTCACAACACTTCACAACACTTCACAACACTCCACAACACTCCACAACACTTCACAACACTCCACAACACTTCACAACACTTCACAACACTTCACAACACTCCACAACACTTCACAACACTTCACAACACTTCACAACACACTACATTCTGCTATAAAAAAATTCGAACCATCATACTGGTGAAGAAACATCTAGTACCAATTACCACTAATCCTGTACAAACTACTAAGACAGTCAACAGCCCGTCCCCCAGACCAATCACTATCTTGACAGGCAGATAAATCACATAACTACCCATTAGAGTGCGAGAGGCAAGACAGTGATATGTTATTCATGGCATTAAGGGCAATTATAGAACTCTAGTGTACAGGGTTCGACGACCTTAGTGACACACTTCAATTTGTATAGGCGTTCAGAGGGACCCTTTTGTTTTTAATTGCGTCAGTTAGCTCTATGATTGCCACTATTGACTGATTGACTCACTCACTCACTCGCCCTCTGAAAGAACTTTTTTTGCTTTTAACCCAACAAGGGATGACTTGGTTTGTGTCTATACAGTGAGAGAGAGAGAGAGAGAGAGAGAGATACAAAAGAAAAGAAAGAAAGAGAGAGATGGATAGAATAATGAGAACTATATATACTATTGATTATATAAACATTGATCAAATAAACAAATATTGATCAATTAAAACAATAATCAAGAAAAACAAAGAACAATGACCAAACCAAACAGTAACATTAACCAAATAAAACACACAATGATCAAATAAAAACAAACATTATTCAAAACACATTACTTACCACACAATAAATTAAAAAAAAAAAAAAACAGGAATATAAAAGTTGATTTGAAAATATTTATTGTTGTATTGAATATATTTTTTTTTATACATTTTCTCTCATATATTTGTTAAAAGTGGATGATCTAGTTGGGTTACCTTGCTATTCTGTCATATTTTCTGTCAGTTCTATTTTTTAGGTACATATAAAGCCTTAAATACAATTGTTTACATCAATTGGTGTAAAAAAAATATATAAAAAGGTCTTGTTTACATGAAAAAAAATCAACCTCTGCTATTGTTGTCTTTCGGACGGTTATAAAAAAAATATTATTACTTTAACAAAAATATTAAGAATAATTAATTTTAGATATGAGTGATGGATATTATTTTAGTAACTTAAGAGATAATTATATGTATTATTAATTATATGGATGTGTATCTATAACTTATTTTATTTATTATTATATTTCTATATTCGTGTTTACATACTTAGGGTTAAGCTATGGTACAGTGTCAGTGCAATTTATAAGCCATGTGTCATAGCTCAGGTGAGAGAGGGTGAGTCATTGTTTCTCAAATTAGGGGAAAATGTAAGGTTTCTCGTGCTCCTTAATGACAGACAGACAGACATGGATAAGGAGACAGACAGAAAAAAGAAAGACATACATACAGACAGACCAAAAAATCGATTGGTATATAGACGATCTAAATACTGGGATCAGCAGTGACAGAAGCAAGTTTGCGGATGACACCAAAATAGGGCGGCAAATTAGTTCAGGGCAGGATGCAAATGCACTACAGGAGGATTTAAATAAACTACAGGAGTGGTCAGAATAATGGCAAATGATATTCAACACCAGCAAGTGCAGCGTACTTAATATTGGAAGAACAAATACTGTCAATGTATACAGCCTTAACATCAACCTAAAGAAGTCGACTTGTGAAAGAGACTTAGGGGTACTTCGACTTGGGCGTTAATGTTCGAAATAAGGAAAGTAGAGTATTAGGTTTTATATCTTAAAGTGTAAGTAATAAGAATGCGGAGGTCATATTGCAACTATATCTTGCGCTAGTCAGGCCGCACCTTGATTATGGTGTTCAGTTCTGGTGCCCTTATTATAGAATAGATATCAATTCACTGGAGTCGGTGTAGCGAAGAATGACGAAAATGATTCCCGGACTTAGAAACCTTCCATATCAAGATAGATTAAAGAAACTAAAGTTGTAGTCCCTAGAAAGAGGAAGAGTGCGGGGAGATATGATAGAAGTATTTCAGTGGGTGAAAGGAATCAATAAAGGAGATATAGATAAGGTTCTTATAATATCCGAGCAGGATAGGACTCGGAGCAACGGATTCAAGTTGGATAAGTTTAGGTTTAGGAGGGAGATAGGAAGAAACTTGTTCACAAATAGGGTGGTGGACGAGTGGAACAAGCTTAGCAACTTTGTAGTAAGTGCAGGAACTCTGGAAAGTTTTTAAATGAGGCTAGATAGATTCATGGATGATAGAGAGTGGTTGTAACTCTCGACAGGAGCTGCCATGCTCAGGCCAACCGGCCTATTGCAGACTCCTTATTTTCTTATGCTCTGATATACAGATAGACAGATACATTCAAGCGATAGACAAACTTATGAATTGATAAGAACAAAGAAACAGACAACGACATAAAGAAACGAAGAGACAGACCCACAGACACGGTGAGTGACCATCTTACCTCGGGCGAGTAACTTGACCCTAATGGCATTGTCAACGGGAGTCTTCCTGAGTCAGCCTCTCTCTCTCTCTCTCTCTCTCTCTCTCTCTCTCTCTCTCTCTCTCTCTCTCTGTTCTCAAAGACCACAGTATTTATTTTAACGGCAGAGGCTCTAACACGGTACACCTACACAGCAGAGGCTCTACACAGAATCACACAGCAAGAGGCTCTAACATTTTGTATTAACACAGGCGAGGAAGTCTCAGCATCTGGTGGAACTCTGGGGGAATCTGTGTTGGACCCCCTCAACCTGATTTCCCCTTACTGACGTTGATGTTGGGCCTGGTGTGTATGCCCTGTCTTTCTCTACCACACACACACACCTCTCCATTACTCCAGGTCTCCAACTTGAGAAAATTATTTAGCCCACACCCACCCATTTTTTCCCACTTGCCGGGAAAATATATTCATGTTTTGTTTGTATCATTAAAAGTTTTTAAGACTAGAATCTCTTTTAATTATGTGAAGTTGTTTGAGACGTAACACCCTTTTAATGTTCTCATGTCGCCGGGAGAATTATGTATTTTTTTTTCTTAGAAACTCAGAAGCGAAGGGAGAGATCAAATAAGGTTTTCTTTGTCAGATCTACTCACGGTTGCATCCCCTGGCCAAAGACTGATTTAATCTTAAGCAGAAAGGTACGAACAAATGGATGTTATATATGACAGGATAAAAACTCAAGAGGTAGGGAGTTCTATACAGTGTTACTCTTCAGTTCTGGTACACAGAGGTTCTGTAGAATGGAATTTCAAGAGAGAAGTGATAGGTCGTCCCTGTTATCCTCGTAGACTGGTCGAGTGTGTGTGGAGGTGCCAGGTCAACACAACACTAACTGTGGAATTATCTACACTAAAGAAAACGACGAAATATTCGATGGTGGATGTTTTCTGGTAATGAAATTCAGGCAGTAACCTAGACCACATGCCCTAACGCACCCAGCCCACAGTGCTCCAACACCACACCCAGCCCACAGGGCCTCAACACCACACCCAGCCCACAGGGCCTCAACACCACACCCAGCCCACAGGGCCTCAACACCACACTCAGCCCACAGTGCCCAAAAACCACACCCAGCCCACAGGGCCCCAAAACCACACCCAGCCCACAGTGCCCCAACACCACACCCAGCCCACAGTGCCCCAACACCACACCCAGCCCACAGTGCCCCAACACCACACCCAGCCCACAGGGCCCCAACACCACACCCAGCCCACAGTGCTCCAACACCACACATAACAATATTCCATCTGGGAGCACACATGACTCATATAAGCGGTTGTCGACTGGTTCTCGGTAAACTTGGGTCTCACTCTAAACATGAATCGAAGCTTCACTCAAGATTTTTTGGGCTAAATTTCCTATAAAAAATTTTATGTTAAGGAATGGACGTGTGGCGAGGGATGGGAGGAAAGACTCCATAAGAGAGTGAGGACAATCATGGTAAGGATAGTCGTCCTTGGGGAAAACCGGGGGAGAGATGGAGTGATGAAATGACGGAGGATGTGGAGGATGACGGGTGGGAGGAGAGCCAAAGGTTAGAATTGGCACAGTCCCGAGAAGAGTGAAGGAAAGGGTTAAAGAGGGGGCCGCGGAGAGTGAGTCACCTTGTTATAGTGAAGCTCGTCGCTCTCAACTGTGATCATCGTGTTGGTTTTTACATGTAAATGGAACACAACAATTTCTGTCAGTGGGAGTATCCGGGGCTGTGGAAACTGTCATCAGTTTTACACACACATAAAAAAAAAAAAAAAAATATATATATATATATATATATATATATATATATATATATATATATATATATATATATATATATATATATATTTCATGTAAATCCACAATGAAAACGTGGATAAGATAAATCTTGATAAAATCCCACGGGAAAATGGAAACAACGGAGCACCTTAGCTTTCGTCTTTATTCAAGACATCTTCAGAGGTGCTCCGTTGTTTCCATTTTCCCGTATGATTTTATCAAGATATATATATATATATATATATATATATATATATATATATATATATATATATATATATATATATATATATATATATATGTATATATATATATATGTATATATATATATATATATATATATATATATATATATATATATATATATATATATATATATGTACTGTATATATATATATATATATATATATATATATATATATATATATATATATATATATACATACAGGTATGCAGGTATGGGACATAACACCATTATGCTCTAGTGTTACTCTGTGTAACACCGCGTTCATGTTATGTACAAGTATAGGACATAACACCATTATGCTCTTGTGTTGCTCTGTGCAACACGGCCATCCTAGATGTTGCCTTCGGGTCACCCAAGGGTCCGGAAGTAACACTAACACACACACACACACACACACACCGGACACCTTCAGTATGAACTCTGTTCATCTCACTAATGTGTCTGCTGGACGAGGAGGTCACATCTCCCTCCATATGTTACAGTTACCTTTACTGGATGGTGGCGCTGCGCCGCCTGTGTAAAATGTTCACTTAGTGATAACAACTTAAAGGTTGGCACAGAGATACTTTATGATATAATTAAATCCTAAAATTCGGGCCAGTATATAATACACACCATTTATTAACAAACCATTTCACCCTAGCAACTAATTATATAGGATTAAGACTATGAAATAAACATACCATATATGAGATCAGATTAAGGCTTTTGGGGAGACCAGCCAAACACTGCCACCATTAGCCTGTT
>CAUDMG010000242.1:255000-257500 GCA_958450375.1 Homarus gammarus
CTCTCTCTCTCTCTCTCTCTCTCTCTCTCTCTCTCTCTCTCTCGGAGTTTCCAGTTTTTGCCAGGAACTTCATAAACTTCAGAGGTCAGATTTGGCCTGGGATAAATATTTGCCAAGAGACATCAAAGATTTAGTTGGAGAGTGTGGTGGAGGTTGGGGGTGGAAAGGCGATTGAGAACGGAGGCGGGTGGAGGATGAAAGTAGGCAGTGGAGATGGAGGGGGGGGGGATGATAGCGGTTGGTGGAAGGCGGTGGATGGTGGTAAAAGTTAATAGATTCACTTAAAGAAAGACATAAAAATAGTAATCGTAAATGGCGTCAAAATCGAACACAAACACATGAATCGTTAAAAGTCGGGATTCCCTTAATTTACTTACTGTATAGAAACATTTATCGTTATTGTTACGAACTTTGATTGTTGTTGTCTGTTGTGTGAATGTTGATTACTGCTGTTTTCATCTGTTGTATGAATAGTAATTGTTTATCTTAATATCTACAATGTTTGATAATGAAAGGCTGGCTGGTTGGTAGCGCGAAACAATAGACGCTCAGTCGAAAAGTTTTCACCAAGAGAATGACTCGGATTTTTTTTAGGATCTCCAAACAGCTTTCCAGGAGTTCTCAGACATTGTTTTGTTTTGTTAACCAGAGCGAACTGTGACGTCACCGATCAACGTACTTAAAAAGATGTGTAAAATTAGTTTGGCCGCAACATATCTAGAGAGAGAGAAGAGCTACAACTGTTCATATTTGACATTAATATATTCACCATGAAAAAAGCCACAATCACCTGGTTAGTCAATACATACGTAACATACAAGTAATTCGAAAACTGAAAAAAAAACTACAATGTTTATTCTTAGTAAATTTAGTCATGATAACTCCTTCAAGCTTCTGTGTTTTCTGTGGTCAAAAGTACAAGGATCGAGCAAGCAGCAGCTGGCGTGAGTTAGCACCTCGCTCGGGTACAGTGTAAACGTGCGTGTGTGTTGATGATAATGTGACGCAGAACTTGAAATGTGCAGTAATTGGTTGGTTTACAGATGAATGAAAGAGCTTGAGTCAACACCCATCTCAGTAGCTCTTCACGTTGCCCAGTAACTGATGTCACCATCTAAACTGCCATCAAGCGTTATCACACTGTGTAAACATAGACGTTTCGATGGTGGTATTTCAAGCAAAGGTTTAAAGGAGATCGAGTTCTCTTCAGTGGAATTAGAAGCCTGAGCCAACCAGCTCTTGAAGTGGACCAGGCGGATTAGTGGGTTCTGGACCGCTGGTACTGTACCTCGGGTCCTCTCGTCGGTGGTCTGGGGATGGTCACCACTGTCAAAGGTGAAAAATGTTTAGTTTATTTTCCTCTGAATCACTGTTTACTTACGGCCATGTCAAGCGATCTGTTTCTTGACACTTAGAGATGTTTTACTCTTTCTATCTGTTCTTGTTAAACGGAAAATTACAAATATTATTATTATTATTATTATTATTATGATTATTATTATATATATATATCTATATATATATATATATATATATATATATATATATATATATATATATACACACAGGGTGATTCAGCAAAGAGTACAGTAAATTGGAGGATAAAATCCTTGGATAATTCTAAACCACAATATCTCTATGGTAAAATGTCAGATTCTGCATAGTTTCCATGTTACAATACATTTAAGATGTTGTATTAATGAGAGTGAATTTGATGTAAAACCCCCGTCGGTTTTGTAATCTTTTATTCACAGATCTCTGCAGTGTGACCCCTCTTTGTTACAACCTAAAGGAAATGTTCACAGTTGCCCCCTTCTGCCTCAATGCAAGCCAGTACACGTCGTACCATTGATTGTCTGATGCGTTCCAGAATACCTGGACTATGTATAATTTGCTCGCACCTGTCACGAACAAGTGTGCAGAGGCAGAATCTGACATTTTACCATCGAGGCATTGTGGTTTAAAAGTATCCAAGGATTTCATCCTATAATTTAATGTACTCTTTGCTGAATCACCATATATATATATATAATCAACACTTCACCCCGCCAGGATTCGAACCCACGGCCCACGAGCCCATGACTGTGACCGGGGAATGCTACCTCTGGACCACCAGGATACTAAAAGCAGTCCTAGACTCTGTTATATTTCACACAAAACCTCTGACCACCTAAGTGATACGGGTAGTCCCCATATGAGGTTCACGGCGCCATAAGCTCGTTGAACAGGCTTTGTGTGAAATATAACAGAGTCTAGGACTGCTTTTAGTATCCTGGTGGTCCAGAGGTAGCATTCCCCGGTCAGAATCGTGGGCCGTGGGTTCGAATCCTAGTGGGGTGAGGTGTTGATTGTATGTAGAAGTCCGCTTGCTTTAGTGGGCTAATGAAATATATATGGATCCTCGTGTTTCGAAACCGGATTTGGTAAAACGTTACTCTGGCCACCTAAGTGATATGGGTAGTCCCCATTAGAGGTTCACGGCGCCATAAGCTCGTTGAAC
>CAUDMG010000242.1:262500-355000 GCA_958450375.1 Homarus gammarus
ATCCAATAAAAAGTCTACCTCTCCTCTCATGTTTGCTCGGTTTACCGGACCGATGCGGTAAGCAGGCTGTCGTATAGGAGTTACACCCTCAGAAGTGACTTTTGGAAAATTTAACATTAGGGTTTTAATCCTCTTTTTGAGAAAGTGTTGTATTTGGCAAGTAATCATTTAAGTTACTCAGAATTCCACTATTTTTTGGGTTTCCCCGAGAGGAAGAAAATTCTGGGGAATCAAGTTCCTAGTCCCCAAATACGTCATTACTCACGTGAGACAAGGGAATAAACATTTGATATAGGAACACAGACATGAGTTACAGATTGAACACTCGCCGAGTCCTCCTGTAGTTGACTCTCAACTTAAGGTTTAATGAGGTTCACATGAACTAGTCGAGTATCCTTACGTCGATCAGGGGTGCACACTATATAATTATGTTCAGAGTTTTTGAGAGATTAAGTAAGGGCCAGTGAATTTACTCTTACGTGCACTTCCAGGATTAGGTTGGAGATTGAACGTCACAACTCGCTATATCTTCCTTTGACACTTTTAAGGTTTTTGTGCTACCTTTCTCACTTGACGCAGCTTTTGTTTGAGATTATCTATATAATTTTCCACTGACCACTTAGGATGAGAAGTATCTGTGAACCACTGATCTTTAAGGATATTTGAAGGACCTCTGATTTGACGTCCGTAAAGTAGTTCAAAGGGTAAATATCCTAGTGATTCCTGGGGACATCCACGCAGGGTAAAGGGAAGAAAGTCAACGTTCTCATCCTAATCAGTGTTATTCTCAAAATAATATTTCTTAATCATTGACTTTAAAGTTTGATGAAAGCGTTCAAGGCAGCCCTGGGATAGCGGGTGGTAAGCCGATGATAATTGTTGCACAATTCCTAACTCGCTCAAGACTTTTTTTGAATAGGTCACTGGTGAAATTAGTTCCCCAGTCTGACTATCTTTTTAGGAATTCCAACAGAAGTGAACATGTGTAATGGACATTAGACAATATTCTTAGCAGTAATGTTCTTTAAACGCTTATATGGGAGGGATTTCTTTGGTGTATTTTCTTATTAATTTGTCTCATTGCTGTTAACTTTTAAACTCAACCTTTTTTTTCTTCCTTTTCTTATTTCATTCTTTTTCTTTTCTTATTATTACTTCATTAAGTATAGGTAGTAGTTACAGCTTAGTTATGTGACTTCATAGAGTATTTCATAACCTCTGATCTTTGATAGCATGGCTCGAGGGTTAAGACACATGGGTACACTGTAAATCTGATATCAAGCAATGGAAAAGACTGACGGTAAAATACTGTAGGTAAATGATACTCCTAACATACAAATAAAATGGTTTATTAAAATAAAGTTATAGTTTAAGAATAATTTCATTAACACTCAACTACAGTGGTCAACTCCCTGGCTTACCCAAACTTTTTTACATTCCGCACTTACACCATTCCTGGATGTACATGTACACACAACACTACTCTTCTATAGCACCTTTGAGCACCATTAATACAAGTGGCAATAATGCCGTTTACAGCACCAACACTAATAATTTAACAGCACCAGGATTAGTAGCTTCTCTCCACTACTGTGGTACTTTTGCCAACAAGAAAATTGGTGGTCAACATACTCTTGCCGACTCCAAACACTCCGCCAAAACATAGCCCTACCGAGTGGTGGACTCATCCATAACAATGATGGGGGCTAGCGGTGTTTGCTCAGGCTGGGGATCATCAGGTTAGACAGTGAAAGCATCTGGCGAACGTCTGGGCCGTTGGCTGGGCCCCAGAGTAGGTGGCTAGTTCCCAACGCCTGTGTTCACGAATTTACCCTAGTTTACTGGCCTTCATCCATCTCCCAACTAGTGTGGAGGTCGTCCCAATCTCCAAGGCTCTTGGTCGAGAGGAACCTGTGGGTGGAGGGACTTCAGACCTTGGCCAGTCCAATACTGTACTTATGAACATTCAGTCAAAATCATGAACTCTGATCTAGAAGAACAGAGAAATGCAGACACAACTGGTAGTAGTAATATTAGTAAATATGAAAAATTTGGTGACAAGAGGTACCGGTATGGTCAGCATAAGGACAGAATCAGACAATGCGATGTAGTTGTGGCCAGAATTAGGCTAGGATACAGACGCATCTGGCAAGTTAGTGATGCTGTACCCATACCGGGACACTCGGCATGTAAACTTGTGATAAACCTTTAAAGCATACACTTGAACACTATTATTGAATGCGATACTGTCAAAGACTTCAGGCCACCTGACTTATTGCATTATAAACTTTGTAATTATTACATTGAATCAGGAGTGCTTGAGGACATTCTTGCGGTTTAACCAAAATTTGCTAGTTCACACAGATTATTCTTCAAATAGAATATGAATTTTAATATATAAGAACCACTGTCCTGTCTGGTAGTGAACAGTGATATCACCCACATGACCCTGACCTATATATACTGTTAATGAATATGGCCTATTTCTTTGTGTATTGTTATGCCATAACTTAGCAAATTGAATTACATTAAAGGTGAATATAATACACCTTTTCACATATCCGTTGAGACATTGTTATATACAAATTTCATAACCGAATGACAGAACACATATCGAATGACAGTCTAAAATTACTGTTGGTGGTATGTCATTCTCCAATTGTTACATTCTCAAACTATATGTAGACTGTTGGTTTATTGTTCACGGCTGTCAATTTCATAACTTAAGTCAATCATTTCCGTTAGAATGAACGAACAGTTATTTTAGATTGTCATTCGATATGTGTTCTGTCATTCGGTTGTGAAATTTGTCAAATAGGTATATAACATGTCTCAACGGATATGTGAAAAGGTGTAATGAGGGTGCACACGGCACAACAAAAAACAAATTGGCAAATCGACACAACTTAGCGATAATATTTATCACGTAAAATTTAATATTACTTCAATACACGACAACAATGTTAAGTGCGAAAGTACATGGGTTCAATCACAGCCCTCTTTATCCCAACAGTTCAGGAGTGAAGGTTTCGAATTATACACATCACGAAAAGTTAAATAAAATCTAATAATAAAAGTTGACCATAATAAGTGTGCAGGTTACATCATGAACAGATAAACTAAAGCAGGAGAATAAAGAATAAACAATCCTTAATAAACCACTAATATATGCACAGTAAACAAACAAACCACTTTGTAACGTCACCATTGACTGCACTTTACAAAATAAATAATAGAGCAGCACTGAATAGATAACACTCAACTAAAGCTTATTTGAAAAGGTCTCCACCACCGACAAACTCAAACGTCCTTCCACCTCCAAGGCCAGCCAATGACTGACAAAGTTCCATACCCTCGGAGACTAAAAGCCTAGCACTAATAGTAAACAACTCCCACATTAAGCTGCAAAAATATCTAAATACATACAGAAACATTTTAATGTATCAAGTACCAGTCCAGCTCACATATAATATTTCATTATGCCAAACGCAACGCAATAATGTACATTACGCCATGCATAACAGTATGAACCTATGTTATGGGTGGCTCTCAACTGGCTCAGCCATGTTAACAGTTATTACTATCCGCTAATTGTATTTCTGGCTAAATAATCGGCAAAAAATTAATTCAGCGAGAATTGATAGCACACTCAGTATCAAAACCTGACTGAATTACTCGGAATAGGTGAACTGTACTATAAGCTTTGCCAGTAAATTTGTTAACCATAATCACAGATGCACTGTTAAATTCCTGTTCCCACCTACTGAGTATGTCTCCTCCAAATTCACTGTAGACCAGGGAGGACACACAACTACACCCACCCCCTGCTACTACCAGACACTACTACAACTACCGCCACTTAGAGTACACTACAACAACTTCTACCACCAGTCCTATTAGGATTATTATACACACATACACTCGCTACAGCACTAGTTAAGAATATTTCAGAGAATAAGAAATTATACATATTCCTTGACAATACAGCCAGGTAAATTATCACTACAACATATTACAACACCGTAATTACTACATCATTACAACATCACAACATTATAACCATAAAAAATCTTCACTGCAACATCATCCCTTCATCAAAGTCAACACCGCCATCATTACAACAGCATCATTACTAAAACATCAATACATCATCACTACACAAAGATATAAAACTGCAACATCATCACTACATCAGATATAAAACTACATCAGATATAAAACTACATCATCACTACACCAGATATAAAACTACATCATCATCACTACACCAGATATAAAACTTTATCATCACTACACCAGATATAAAACTACATCATCATCACTACACCAGATATAAAACTACATCATCACTACACCAGATATAAAACTACATCATCACTACACAAGATATAAAACTACAACATCTTCACTACAACATATAAGACTACATCATCGCTACACCAGATATAAACTACAATATCATTACATCTACACTACAGCAGAACATTACATCACTATCACTACACTATAAGTCACTCTTTTCTTGTGAATCTTTTGTCACATGTGAAAATTCCAACCTTATTATATATTCAGTTACACTTTACCCCCCGAAAAAAAAGTTTACCTCATTAGCTTCATCTCAAATAATTATTAATTCAACAAAACAATTAGATAAAGTTTATAACTTTCCAAATAAGATGGCAGAAGAGATGACTAGCTACCAAGAGGGATCACACCTGGTGGAGTTCGGTTATGCCGACTTTCAAAAAATGTTCAAAAAGACCGGTATTTTGGGCGAAGGGGTCAGTGGTGAAGTATTGCTGGGAGAGTTTTTCAACAGACCTGCCTGCGCTAAAATAGGAGTTAGCCATGGTGTCAACGAGATCTTTAAAAGTGAGACAGAAAACAATTTAAAAGTAAATGGCGCTGGTGGATCCCCCATCCTGCTGGGGTCGTGCATCGATTTCCCGGTAATGATCTTCTCAGTCTGCCAAGGTCAATCACTGTACGACATTATCGATAATTTATTTACTTTATCTCCCACACGGTCGATAAACCTCTTTCTACCCATAGCTGAAGGCCTAGCCGAGGTACACAGCCGGGGTATCATCCATAATGACATAAAAGGGGATAATGTTCTACTGGAGAAGAATCCCGATGGATCCTTCACCTCCCACCTTATCGACTTTGGCTTATCAAGAGTCGAAGGTGGCCACCTGACCTTACGCTGCAACCCGTACGGGAGCCATTACGCCCCCGAGCTATTTAAAGGTCAACCCTGCACCCCGGCCAGCGACATTTATTCGCTTGCAGTGATGATCTCCGACACCCAAAATACCTTTGACAACCTCTGGCCGCCAGGGGTTAAAGACCTGTGCAAGAAAATGCTCTGCCGCAGCCCACAGCACCGCCCAAGTCTCGCTAAGGTGATTGACGTTTTTAAGCAGTCCCTCGAGGAGCTCTCCCTTGAGGTGCTCTCCCCCTCCAAGACACACCAGTGATACAACATGTACAGTAGGCCTATATATCAGATGCCACTGAGAGCTCATGCTCTCACTTGGCTCAGCCATGTCAATACCGTCACAATAGTCCATTCTGTATATTATTACGGGTAAATAAACGGTTAAATATAAATATTATCAATATGAATATCCTCTTCCTCGACCCACCTCTCCTCTTCCACGCACCAACAGCCTTTGTAAGAGAAAAACACACAATTACCCCTTCTACAGCTACTACTGTTTAGTAGGAATAGTAATAGTTTCATTTTTGCATTGTACCTGTAAATAAATGAAATAAATAAATAAATAAATTTTAACCTACAACTCAGAAATTGACTTTTTATTCTTTACACATGAGCGTGACTAATGATGTTCTACCACAGTTGACAGATCACCTGAAGACTTGTACCTGATCATTAAATACCTTAACGCTAACCGAATATAACCCAATCCAGCCTAACATAACTCAACCCAAACCAACCTACCAGAGCATTACATAACAACCTAACCTAACCCAGCCTAACATAAGAATGGAGGAAACTGCAGCGGGCCTATTGGCCCATACTAGGCAGTCCCATTTACACCCAACCCCTATTGCTCATATATCCATCCAACCTGTTTGAAGCTATCCAGCGTATTCGAGTTAATGATGGTGTTTGGTTACTTGTTCCACTCGTCCACTACTTTATTTCCAAACCAATGTTTACCAATTTCGCGCCTAAATCTAAATTTGCCTAATTCAAAACCATTGTTACGATTTCGCTCCTGGTTGGGTAGATCGAGTACAATTTGTAATGTCACTTTGTTTATCCCGGACTTCCATTTATACAACTCTATCATATTGCCCCACACTCTACGTGTTACGAGTTGGGGATTTAGAATATAGTTAAAAGTCTACCCAGATCCCAACAGGCAACTACAAAAAAAAAACAAAGACAATCGGACTATATAAGGGTAGACAAAGGATGCGAGTTTTCATTGTATATAATAAAGTACCATAAATCCCTTAACAAAATATTCAGCTTTCTATAATTTACCCTTAACCATACTTAACCTAAACATTAACACTATAAACATATTTATACAACATTCTAAGCATGTGGAAGTGGGGAGGCAATATAAGATTACAAATACTTAAGTGCGGAGCTGAGATGGCTGACGAGTAAGGCTGAGTTTTGTAGAAGACGGTAGGTAGTCACTGTGCCGTAGGTTTAGAGGATAGGTGATCCTGTGGTCACTTCCCAGAGTGTAGTGCTCTCTCCTCGAATTGGAGCTGACAAAGAAAACTTTGAGGAGGTGACGCAACAACCAGGATATGGAGAAGGGAAACCCGGGAGTGGTAACTAAGACGAGCCATACTCGTGTTTCGTCCCTAGATGGCGTTGCTCGTGGTGCTGGGTAGGTAGATCACGACAATAGATGGCGTGGTTCGTAGCGCTGGGTAGGTAGATCATGACAATCGGTGGAGGGGTTCGTAACACTACGTCTCTCGAGGTAGTGCAAAATAAGACGCTTTAACCTTAAGGGTAGGCTTCAGGATATCGTGTGGCAGCACACATTGTCAACACATATTGATTTCCTTTACGAGTTTGGGCAGAGAGCCTACACAGTCAATTACAATTTTTTCAAATGGCTCAAACTACAGTAATGTGTTTTAATTGAGCTGGAGGAATGACTTGGTTGGGTTTACCCACCACCTGACATACATGGCAAGATTATACAAACGTAGTGACGCTATTCTTTATGTCCGGCCAATAGTAATGTTAAAGTAGTTTCTTATTGTCTTGAAAATTCCTAAACGTCCGGAAGTCCCTCGTGGGCCAACTCCACCAGAGACTTACGAATCGACTTGGGTACTACAACTTGATGTGTCAGACCACGTATCTAAGTTATTTAACTCTGGAGGTCTATACATTCTCATCAAGATTCCAATATTTAAATAAAAACAAGAGGTTTTGGTAGAGGGTTTACCGTCTACTTTAACGAGTCTACCCTTAGCCAAAGCGAGACCATCATCTTGAGCTTTGAGTTGAACTGAAGGGAGAACGTTTGCAAGTGGGGTTTCTGGGATCTTGTGACTGCACATACAGGAAAGAGATGCAGTTTCTCTTTATCCAACCGTTCAGTGGGGCTTTTTGACAATGGTTTTTCAACAACTTTTAAGTTTGGAACCACTAAACTTCCTGCTAAATCATTTCCCCAAATCACACTTACGCCCCTTAATGGGAAGTTCTTTCTTTCTGATGCCAACTTTGACTTCGCCCTTTACAATATCACAGTTCAAGACAATTTGGCTTGGCTTAATAAGGGTTAAGCAGACAAGTCTTGCAGAATCACACTCTCCGGTTTACCCTTTCTCAATTCCTGGAAGGCTTTCTTTGAATAAGATGCTTTGAGCAGCCCCCTTGTCTAAGAATTGTAGACTTTTTGAGATGCTAGTATGTTTACATTGGTCACAGGTTTAAGGTTCTTTAAGGCTTCTCCAGATTTAACCTGGGAAGGGTTAGTCGGGCTTTTGCTTTGACCTGCTTTACATTTAGGATCACGACACTTCTCTATGGTGTGACCAGGTTTTCTATAATAGGAACATATTAAAAAGGGGTTCTGACTGCCATTGTTCGATTTACCACCAGCGGAACCAGGGCTTTCACTAGAGGAGGACTTTACATTGGATGGCTTATTTCTGTCTCTGTTCGCAAAAGATCTCTGTATTAGAGCGAAAGAATCGGCTATTTGGGAAGCGTTTATGAGCTCTGGCTCTCTTTTTCCTACGAGCATCAAGATATTAAAAGGTAGCTTCTGATTACACTCTTCCAGTACAATAAGTGTAATAAGTTCTAAGAACGTGGTCGTTTCCGTCGCTTTTGAGCCATTTTTTACACATTCTAAGTTTGTTAGTAAGGAACTCTACGCAAGTACTGGCAAGGTTTTTGGTGTAGGACTTAAATCGGTCTATATGCTTCTGGAGTTATCGAGTTAGCGTCTAGAATTCTCTTCTTGACTAATTCGTAATCATCTACCGTGTCAAAATTTGAAAATGTGAGTGCAGCTTTGTCAACAAGCTTAGCCTGGAGACGCCAGGTCCATTCCTCTTTGGGCCATTTTGAATGTTCCACAAATTTCTCAAATGTTCGGAAAGTTCTGTCAGGATCGTCTTCATTAAAATTGGGGACTAATGAAATATTCTTTGCTAAGTTTAAAGAAATAGGTTTATCATCTACTTCGACTTATTCTACTTCGATTTTTTCACGCTCTAATTGCACTTCCCTGTTCTTAAGTTCGAACTGAAGTTATGTCTTTATCTTGGAGAGCGAGTTGAAGTTCCAATTGAAAACGTCTTTCTGCTTTTCCTTGAAGTTCGGCTCTCAACTTTTCTCTCTCAAACTCAAGTCTGTCAGCGGACCATGAAGTGGTTGTTCTTACTCTAGTCACGCTTGCCACGTCATCTTTATCAACTTGAAATGAGTGACTCATGGGAATTAAAACCTCAAATGGTTGTTTCCTCAAGAATTCCTGTAGACGCTAACTCCCAACAACGGTATTTTTAAGTACTTCTTCAGTCACTGAACTGATGAACGGAAGGTTAAAAAACTTTTTGATTACCCGATCCTTAAGTTTGTCAAAAAAATGGTTTTCACAAAAATCCTTTAGTTCAAATTGTTTAGAGGCCATTTTAAACTTCACACTGGATAGCGAATGTTAATTACATAAAAATAAAGTTAAGATGTCACCACTAACCAGTCACAAGTATGAAATATAAAAATTTTCGGGGACAAGTTAAGGTTGTCGTCAAAACTTCCACTTGATAACTGGGACTAGAAGAACGAAAATGTTCCAAAATGTCTTAAGTGAGTAACATTTCAGTCAGGATATGACATTAAAAATTCCAGTCAATTTCAGAAAAGCAAATGTAATGAATGTTTATCAGACCACAGCTTACAGCCCAGAGAAATACAACACGTACAACAGTAAGTAGATGAGCAGGTGTACACCCATAAGGTGCACAGCCTACAGTGACAGCAAGGCCTGTCCCAGGAGGCAAGGCCACAAAGTACTTAAGTTAACAGTGAGATATGACCGTGTTAAGGAAACCATACCTTGCCAAGACACACCTGGGCGGTAATAATTAGGAAGCATTACCGACCTGGGAAATGACCACACACCTGGGCAAACACAACTGTCCAGATCTAACCAGTTTAGTGTTAATTGGGAGAGGTCATCTGCCGGCTGGAGATCTCCAATATATAGGCTCTGCACCCTCTTCCACGCGTCATTCTCATTCAGTCATTCATATTCCGACGATTTTCAAAACACTATCGACGGAGTCACGCTCGTCACTACTCAGGTGGGGAGGGAGACTTTCCTCCCTAACACCGCGTCTCCAGCTAGCAGGGTCTCCCATAGAAGACATAGTTCAGCAGCACCTGCTGGGCCTCCCTCAGGTCACATGTGAGTCTTTGTCAGAGCTATCCATAGGGTGAGTTACTTACGGTGGGAAATGTATCCGTTTCATGTGGTGTCCGAGAGTCTGTGTCCTAGTAACTTCGATATAATGTCCTTGTAACTTCGATATAATATGCTATTAATGTGTCTGTGTCATTGAGTGAATAATAAATAGCTGTACCATTAGAGGTTAGGTTTAGAAGATTCTCCCTAAGAACGTAATATCAAGGTTAAGTAACTAGCCGGCCACGCTACCACACTTCCTCTCTTTACATCCCACAACTAAATATTCTATCTATTCTTTCTGCCTCTAAATCCCCCCATTACACAAATACTTAATCGAAAGAGCAGAGAAACGAGGCAGAATCGTGATAGCAAGGACAACCTTTATCGTTGTGTTATCTTACTATGCCTGACCAATGTCATAACACGAGAACAATCCCAAGGAATATAAGTAGAAAAGAGAAAAGGGTTACAGCATAAAATATAAATTCGGTCGATTCCCTAATCTTACTTACAAACACAATGGTGGTGATTGTCTAGGTCTACGATAGTTTTGTATGCTAAGTAGACAACAAACTAAGGTTTTCTCAACTTAAACTTAGGACGTTATGAAACCCAAAAATACAAGTTAAGGGGAAGAAGTAGAGCGAGCGTTTCACCTCCTCACTACACGAGTCGTAAGGATATGAGAAAACGAATCCGGATATATACCTTACCTACTGAGAATTCGAACATTATGACTCGCTTCTGCCAATCGTGTGGTTATAATGACAAATTTAGCATAAAAGGTCCATCAGACCCAAGCAATATCAACTAATTACAATGCAAACCTATAAAGAATAATACGAAATGCTACTTTTTAAGTAAAATATAAGAAGTTTTTGTACAATTAAGGTAAAGTGATATTAAAACTGAAACATCATGGACGTATACAAAGTGGTATAAAACTCTCAACACTCCTTGTGACAGCCGAGAGTACGTTATGATGAAGGCACAAAAATGAATACAACTTTACCCTTGTTCTTAGATCCTGTCAAGGTCCCCACCTGTTACGATCTCAAGTATAAAGGGATGAAAAATGTGCCTGGTACTTTAAGGGAGAACTTGTTATGTATTGCAAGTGCCACTACATGTTATGACCATCAGGTCTACAGAAATATCCTATTTCTGGGCGGTCACCAAGAAGGTCTATAAAACGGAAGCCAAAATTAAACAATTTACTGATGAAGATTAAAACTTACAAATTAACACAAAAAGAAAAAGGTAAATTTTTACTTTAGAACACACGAGTCTCTAGGGGTTGACCAATGTGTTTTCCAGTGTATGTTGGTGTTTTAAACGAATCTGACCATCACTTTTGTCGAAAATTGAACCGCATAATCGAGGTGCCGTCTGACTAGCACAAGATTTAGGTGCAATAAGACCTCTGCACTCTTATTACTTACACTTCTAGATATAAAACCCAATACTCCGTTTGCCTTATTACGAACATTAAAGCACCGTTTTCTAGGCCGTAGATCCGGGCCTACAAGTACCCCTAAGAGTCTCTTTCACAAGTCGACTTCTCTAGGCTGATGTTGTTAAGGCTGTATACATTGACAGTATTTGGTCTTCCAATATTAAATATGCTGCACTTGCGGTGTTGAATTTCATTTGCCATTTTCTGACCACCCCTGCAGTTTATATAAATCCTCCTGTAGTGCATTTGGATGCTGCCCTGAATTAATCTGCCGCCCTATTTTGGTGTCATCCGCAAACTTGCTCATCCCAGTATCTAGATCGTTTATGCAGATTATGAACAAGAGTGGGCCCGGTACTGACCCCTGGGGAGCCCCACTGGTTACACAGCCCCACTCAGATTTAACATCATCTACACTAACCCTCTGCGTTCTATCGGTGAGCCATGATTTTATCCAATTTAAAACTTCCCATCGATACCATGAGCCTTAATTTTTCTCAGAAGCCTCTGATGCGGTACTCTGTCAAACGCTTTGCTAAAGTCTTAAGTAAATAACATCGTAATTATCGTCATTATCTACTACCTCGAAGACTTTCTTAAAAAAGTCAGACTAGATTTTCCCTTTGTAAACCCACGTTGAGAGTCGTAGATTATTTTGTTTTTCTCTAAATGCGATCGGATGCTGTTTGCTATAAATGATTCAAGAAATTTCCCTACTACTGACGTCAGACTTATAAGCGGGTAATTTGACGCTGATGATCTGTCTCCCTTTTTGAATATGGGTACTACATTTGCCTGTTTCCACAAGACTGGCACAACTCCGGTGTCTAATGATTTGGTAAATAAATTTACGAGGGGTCCGCTAATCTGTTCCTTACACTCTTTCAAAACTCTAGGGAAAATTTCATCCGGCCCTGGGGATTGGTCTTTAATTTATTTATCTTCTTAAGATCATCCCCTTTTCTGATAGTGACATTCTTTAATTACTCTTCTTCATTTACCCTAAATATCAGTTCCACCTCTGGATTTTCCTCGTGAATTTCTTCTGTGAAAACTGATAAGAAGTAGCGGTTTAATGCTTTGCTTATTTTCTCAATAACATCGATCACTTCCCCTCTCTCTGACTTTAAAGGCCCCACTTTGTCCAGGACCTTTGTCCTATATACCTGGAAAAATCCCTTGGGATTCGCCTTGGATTCTCTTGCTAGCCTGATTTCGAAGTCCCTGTTTGCCTTCCTTACATTTTTTTTTAACATTCCTAGATAGTTCATTATACCTATTTCTGAGTTGCTCCTTCCGTCCATTAAAAAAAAAATATATATTATATATATATATATATATATATATATATATATATATATATATATATATATATATATATATATATATATATATATATATATATATATATATGTGTGTGTGTGTGTGTGTGCGTGCGTGCGTGCGTGTGTGTGCGTGTGTGTGTGTGTGTCCACACGAGAATCTCGGAAACAACTTTACCGATCTGTAGTGATGATGGATGGTGTTATATGTAGTGATGATGGATGATGTTATATGTAGTGATGATGGATAGTGTTATATGTAGTGATGATGGATGGTGTTATATGTAGTGATGATGGATGGTGTTATATGTAGTGATGATGGATGATGTTATATGTAGTGATGATGGGTGGTGTTATATGTAGTAGGGTGTGTCATAGGAGGGAAGACCAGCTAACACTAATGGCCCATCACTTTTTTGGTAGATTTTAGTGTATATAAACAGAAAATAATTTCAGTTTCAATATTTTGCAACCTTTTGCTTGGTAAATTTTAGCGTGAAATTTATCGAAAATCTAACGTACAGCTGCATTAGTGCATTACAATTAAATAGTGAACATTGCTTTCTGAATTCATTCTTTAACAACCCAACTAACAATATTTTTTTCTGTTTCAGATTTTGATGCATTTATAAGTTGATAATATTTGCGATGGCTGCTTGTGTCAGGACGAGGAACCAAAAATCCAGCCATTTCAGTCACTATCTTGGGTCTGGGAGAGAGCTCCTGAAGTCGGAGTTGCCTACATTGAGAGATGCTTTGAGATACGGTGTTTTAATCAGGCAAATCAGTGAAAAGAACCAAAGAACTTACACAAACAAAGACATTGCCAGTGATATGACCAAAGCTGTCTTGGCACAGTACACTCTGGCTAACGCTCAGTTCAAGCCTCCAGTCATAACAAATCAGAAGAAGATTAGTGAGAGACTGCTAGCCAGTTGGGAAAAGGCAAGAGATATCTCTCTTGGGAGAGGAAAACTTGCAGTTAAGGACAGCTTTGCCAAGCAACTGGACCAGTTATTTGACATAATTACTTGCAAGTGCCCAATTGTTCTCTGTCCTGAGTTTGGATGCGATCGTGACTGTAAATCCGAGGCCCACATCTCCTGTATTTGCAAGCGTGAACTGAAGATTCCTGTGATCGAACTGGCATTTGTCAAAGCACAGAGAGAGAAGACTGGCAGTGTAGGGGCTCTCATGATTTCTAGCCAAGATATTCCGGAGTCCAAGAGACAGGAGGCTGCCACAGAGAGACAGAAGAGGAGAAGAGTTGCCGAGGAAAAGAGACGAGAAGGCCCAGGGTGAGGTAAAAAAGGCCGATGATTGGAATCAAGCTGATTCAGAGTTTAATGACTTCCCCATGGCTGATCCGAGTGCTGACCAGGAGAATGGTGACTTTGTCCCTAACCCAGAAAATAATGATCCCAAACCTTCCAGGCATAAGATTCGAAATAGGAAAGATATCCCGAGCATAGCTCTGGCCAGCATGCGACACCACACTGGTCTCAGAGAAACTGCAGAGATAGCAACAGCTGCCTGGATTGACGGTGGTTTGATAACACCTGATGATGTTCACCTGGTGATAGATCATAACAAAGTAAGGAGAGCTCAGGAGAAACTTGTCAGTAACCTAGAAGAGGAGTTTGATAAGGGGATAAGAGAAAATGGAATCAATTGTTTGTTCTTTGATGGGAGAAGGGATGACACTAAAGTGTTCATGAAAGTTGGAGATTCTGACAAGTTGTTCCCTGCCATGGTGAAGGAGGAACACTACTCCTGCTGCAGTGAACCGGGAGGGAAGTATTTGTGGCATTTCACTCCAGAGAAAGATGACATCAGGAAACCAGCTGAGATAGTGGCAGATAACATTGTGAACTGGCTCAGAGAGAGGAACGTAGACCAGACCCTGCAGGCCATTGGAGGGGACAGCACCAACACGAACACAGGGTGGCAAGGGGGGGTCATACAGTGGATAGAGCGGAAGATTGGTTGGAAGCTGGTCTGGATTGTTTGTGACCTCCACACCAACGAGTTGCCACTCAGACATCTGATCCAGGAGCTGGATGGCAAGACTCTTTCAAACAACAGATGGTCTGGTCCTCTTGGCAAGATGCTGGACTCTGCCACTGAGTTAGAAATAAATCCGAACTTTGAAAAAATCACAGTTGGCCCTCCACTCGTTGAGCTTGCACATACTGTCATTGACGACCTGAGTACTGACCAGTACTATGGTTACATGACTTGCAGTGCCATCAAAACTGGGGTCATGCCTGATAGACTTGCTTACCTACAGATAGGTCCAGTCTCACATTCTAGGTGGCTCACAACGGTTCTCAGGTTCTGCAGAATTTGGGTCGCTCATCATAAACTGAAAGGGAACCAGCTTCACAACCTGAGACTTATTGTCCAATTCATCGTGAGTGTCTACTTGCCAAATTGCTTCAACACCAAGGTCAAGTCATCGTTCTCCGAAGGTCCGAGGCATGTTCTCTTCCAGCTTGAGCTCCTGAGGAGTCAGCCAAGGAAGGTTGTTCAGATTGTGGAGCAGACTGTGAGGAGATCTTCCTGGTATGCTCATCCCGAGACAGTTCTGCAGACAATGCTCTGCAGTAAGGATGAGGAGGAGAGAAGAGTGGCAGTCAAAAAGATCTTGGATATGAGACTTATGAGAGGATCTGGGCATGACGAATCAGTTGGTGACGACTCCTTCAGGGTCAGGAAGACTCCTGAAGTCAATCTAGGTGCCAAGACCCTCACTGATCTCATAGATCTGGATAACATCCAGGCTGGCAGTGAGCCCCCTCTTACCTGTAGCCTCACCAATATTCAAGTCAGAGCTTTCCTGGACAACCCCACGCATGTCCCTGCCTGGCCCTCTCACACCCAGAGTATAGAGCGTTGTGTACAGCAAGTGAGCGAGGCCAGCTGTCACGTGTACAGCCAGGAGAGGAGGGAAGGCTACATCCGAGCTCAAGTGGTCAGCAGGGAAGTGATGAGTAAAAACAGAAGCAAGAAAGACATGTTCTCTATGGTGTGCAGCAACACCGGGTCGTAGTAGTAAAACCGGTTTTTGTATTTGATGATTTTGTTTTCTCAAGGAATATTAAATTTAATAAATGTGTCAAGATCATTCGTTTCACTATTGTGGATCATTTTCATCCTAATAAATTAACCTGATACATTTATTTTACTTTAAATAAGCTATTTAGTGGTGTTGGTAAAAGGATGGGAATACTGAATTTTCATAAGATTTCAAGTTAAAATTTACCTAGCAAAAAATGAAAACTTTTCAAATCTGAAGATATCACATGATTCTGCACATAGAGCTACATCATTAATACCATGGGCCGATTTTTCAAACTCAAAAAAAATCGCCTCCGTATGACACACCCTAATATGTAGTGATGATGGATGATGTTATATGTAGTGATGATTAGACACTCAAATACTAACAGTTTAATGCTAAACAAATATACATTGCATGGTGAAACTTACATACACCGTTAATGAACTATTGATGGAAGAAGACGTTTTGGGGACTGAAAAGTGAGACAATGTGGAGACTCCAGGAGGGTGGCGTCGTACCGTGGCCTAGCGGATGAGCCGCCTGGAGGGCGGCGAGTCTGCTAGTTTCTTATAAATTAAAATCGTAGCTGGGATGCTTCCTTTGGAAAAATCAAATGCGTTTGGACGAAAAAATTCTCGCAATAACGATACCTCGGTCAACATTTCGCATGCGTGATGCACAGAGAATATCTCCCAGACGAAGACCGAAAACTACTTAAAATACATTAAATTCAACTGTATCGCTATTAAGACATTTCCGCCATGTATTTATGGGGAACAAAAAGCTCAGAATAACAAGATCTAAATGTTTCAGTAGTTTATAACTTTCTGGGGCGCTATGTCCGAAAGTAAAATAATACCAAGAAAAAAACGATCACACTTCAATTTACAAAAAACTATGAAATTAGTACACATCACTTAAAAATATATATACAAATATCTATACCAAGATCACTACCAATACCACCTTGTTACATATCCACATATGTGTTTGAGGGAAGAACCGGCTGAAACGTGTTTATAGGGAGAAACAATACAGTACACACGGTAGAGGAGGTTGAGATGATCTATTCTCCCTGTCAATGCTCAGCCTTCTATTGATCTAGGGGAATGGAGTCCCAAAACTGAGGACACACACAGGCTGCACCACAGCCAAGTCCCAGGGGAGCAGCCCACCTAGGCGTTGAGTAGCTTGTGGCCAACTGGCTCACACTACTCTGCCGGCTTCCCACCAACCTTTGGGAGTGGCGACAGGGATGATGCGAACAGAGGTGAACCAGGGTTGTTCGTGTTCTCAGCTTCGAGACTCATACAGAGGGGGTAACGACTCCTTGGGTCGTAACACTCCCCACCCACCCTCCAAGACGTCCGTAGTCTCGATAAAGGAGGACTAGGACCCCTCTGTGTCTGGATGCCCAGGTGGATCCCTGGAGAGGACGTCAGCCAAGATGTTGTCCACCCCTATTATATGGCGAATGTCCAAGTGGTAGCGCCCATCTCGGTATGCGTTGGTTGGAGCTCTGCATGCTGGTGATGAAGGCGAGAGGGTTATGGTCGATCTAGATGGGATGAGAGTGGAGATAGCCGTCAAATTTATGGAGAGCCATGACTAAGGCGAGGGCCTCTCTCAATGGTGGAGTATTGTTTTTGGCGTTTCTTCAATTTGGCAGAGTAGTAAAACACCGGATATAGCACTCCACTAGTAGGGTCCTCCTGAAGAAGGACTTCTCCAACACCAACTCCACTCGCCTCTACTTAGAGAATGACGGGTCGGGAGTGGTCTGGAGTTCTGAGGACAGGGTGAGACGACAGAAGCAGTTTGACACGGGTGAAAGCTGCATCACAGTCAGGATTCCACTTAAATGAAGATTTATGGCTGGCCAAGTCAGTAAGGGGAGGGGGTGCAGTAATGGAGGATAAGTTACTGCAGAATCGTCTGTAGAAGCCAGCCATCCCTAAAAAAAGCACAGGAGGGCTTTCCTCTTAGTGGGTTTAGGGAAGGACAGGATGGCTTCCACAATGGCGTCCTTTGGTCTCGTCTGGCCCCCTCCAACAACAGGTCCTAAATGCACCACGGTAGCACTCCCAAAAGTGGATTTGGCCAGGTTGATGGTGAAGCCCACCTCCTGCAATAGACCGAAAAAGGTCTGAAGCCGAATAAGATGTTTCTGCGAATGTTCTGAAATTATTACAAGATCAACTAAGTATGCATAGGTGCCAGATAGGTCTTGACTAGCGAAATTAATGGACCGTTGAAAAGTAGCAGGAGCATTAGCCATTCCGAAAGGCATAACTTTATATTGGTATAATCCAATGGGGGTAATGGAAGCAGAGATGGTTTTGGCTGTCTCGATCAACCCTATTTGATAACCTTTTTGAAGATCAATAGTGGTTATAAACCGAGCTTGACCTTTGGCATCTACCAGACCATCAATCAACGGAAGAGGGAAGGAGTCGGTAACTTACTTGACCTTTCTGTACCATCAGGTTTCGGAATCAACAAACAGGGTGAAGCCCAAGGGGAATTACTCGGTTCTGCCTAACGATAATCATTGTCACAAACTCGTAACACTTTGGCTGCCACGTTCATAGCGCTCGTTGAATCGTTTAACTGAATATTTTTATGAACATTCATAAGTGGAATATTATTGAATACACATTTTCTGTATGTGTCTATGGAGTAACGTTCATGGATGTTATGTTGAATAATAATAAATTACATCTGTATGGTGCCTCGCAAAGCGTTAACCACGCCATGAATAAACGGCAGGTATTGCTAAATGTTAAGCAACAATATTTTATTACAAACTGGCAAGGATTGAATTGCACTTCGTGTCTAAAGTTGGGATCCGTTACCGAACAACTGTTATTTGCATTAATAAATAAAATAACAAAATATTGTATCATAACCAAAACACATCAAACAGTTTAGAGGACTTTACACCAGCCCTAGCTAGCCTGGACCAGGCACCCACACAGAGACCCAGCACATAATCACTGTATATGTGCTGTTATGATCCATTCATCTAATGTGGCGTGAATATGTCTATCTTGCAGTGAACACTGTAACGTTGAAACAGTAGCTTGGGTGGTTACACAATATAAATCTACCTGTTTATTTCGTTATGAAATAGTTAAACTGTGTAAGAAACACTGGAATCAAGGCTTCATCCTGGAGTGTGGTGTGGGTCAAGTGTTGTGGTGATGACGTGGTGCCTCGGATTCTGAGAGGAACTCCATACTCTGGCCAGCCACATTTCTGTCAAATCACCGAATTTAATACCTATTTACTAATTATCATTTACGTGATGGGAGAAGCATCATCTCTGATCATTACACACAAATTTACACCATTAATATGTCATTGCATATTGTTATAGCATACAAAACATGCAAATATATAAAATTAATCCTTAAGCAATGGCACAGTTCATCATGGTCCAGGTTTGGCCAAAAGTTGACCCGAAGAACGTGACTTATGTCCACATATTATAGCAGACAGGATGCAATAATTCTTTGTTTGTTTATCTCAATGACACCAGAACCATATGTAAAGTATTAGAATTAAGAGATTAAGTATTTCTTACTAACACAACAGTATAACGGTACAACTATCCCTGCACTCTGTCCAGCGAGCACAGAGACCTCCCTCTCCCCTCCATCTCCTTACCTCACGTCACTTCACCTTAACACTACCTCCCAGCAGACAGGTGATAAGAGTCATTGACACTCTATTTGGTAATCTGTATTGAAATTATAACGAAACAGGAAATGCTTGCCACAAGTGGACCTGCCGCCGGCCGACTTATCATTGTCATTCACACATTAATATTATTTATAATAAATGTAGTTTGCCGAGTTCCTGGATATACTTTTATTGTAAATAACATTTTATCAATAATTTGATGTTTCTGTAAATATAATTTAATTCATCCGTTATTTATTGAGTTAAAAAAATTACCCCGTAATAAAAAGACAAAACAATGACTCTAACCTAACCTAACCTAACCTAACATAAGAACATGAGAACATAAGAATGGAGGAAACTGCAGCGGGCCTATTGGCCCATACTGGGCAGTCCCGTTTACACCCAACCCCTATTGCTCATATGAGCATCCAACCTATGTTTGAAGCAATTCAGCGTATTCGAGTTAATGATGATATTTGGTAACTTGTTCCATTCATCCACTACTCTGTTTCCAAACCAGTGTTTACCTATTTCACGCCTAAATCTAAATTTGTCCAATTTAAAACCATTGTTACGAGTTCGCTCCTGGTTGGATAATTTGAGTACCTTTGTAATGTCCCCTTTGTTTAGCCCTGCCTTCCATTTATACACCTCTATCAGGTCGCCCCTCGCTCTACGTCTCTCAAGGGAGTGCAAATTAAGATGCTTTAACCTGTCTCTATACTCAAGGTTCCTGATACCTGGGATTAGTGTTGTCATTCTCCTCTGAATTCTTTCCAAGGATTCTATATCCATTCTGTAATACGGTGACCAGAACTGGACTGCGTAATCCAGGTGTGGTCTCACAAGAGCAAGATACAGTTTTAGGATGACCTCGCTAGTCTTGTAACTAACACTAACCTAACCTAACCTAACCTAACACATGCTACACATAATTAATTTGTGTTTTTCTCAATGTATTTATATCTTTGCTAAACAAATGCTATATTGTAACTGCATTAGTAATTCCATAAAGCTCTCCCGTGCCGTTAGGCCCCGAGCACCCTTACCCTCCTCAACCCTCCACCGCCTCACATCCCCCAGCCAGCCTCTCCCTCCTCACGAGTCGATACTCTCGGGGTTCACACCTGATGGAGAGGGTGGATTGATAAGGCTGAGTGCATTAGTCGGAAATGTCCCCACAGCACGTACAGTCTGCCACAGTTCCACCGAGTAGTGTGGCTGGCACGTTTTGTGAGATGTGGCAACTTTGTGTTTGTTTACATCATAGTAAAACTCCCTGAGTGGCTCAAGGAAACCTCGCAATAGTAGACAGACTACGGATGCTAAATAAGCATTCCAACCCTATCTTAAAATGCATGAATGTCTTCCATGGTTATAGTTTTAATACAGTTTACAAAACATAACGTCATTGGCTCCTATCTGCTTTCTGCTGGACGGAGGCGGTGTGGCGAGGTGTTGTGACGTTCGAAACCTCTTTGCTGAGTAGAGGGTAGGGGAGAGATGCACCGACTCACTGTCTTGTTTAGTAATGTGTCCTCAATCTGTAAATACTGTTTTTTTTTTTAATGTGGGTTTTATTCTTTTAGGTAATGTTGGGATAAACCAATAATCGTTATTGCATCCAGTTTTCTTTGTTACGTGGAAAACATTCATATTCTCCATGTTAACTTTTTGCCCTAAGTTAGAGAGAGAGAGAGAGAGAGAGAGAGAGAGAGAGAGAGAGAGAGACGCCTCAGGGTTCTTACTTTGCTTGGCCAATCATGGCTGGGCTCGTGTTTGGGAGGCCTTAGGGTGGCCCACTCCTTGGCCAACCGCTTCTGCCGCGTTTTTGGGGATACCTAATGGCAATCTTCTTACTTGACCATTCACTCTCGCAAATTAAAATACTTTGTCGAGATTTTTGGCCCCCTGTTGGCCATTCTCCATTGAAAAGTTTCTTAAAAAACTAAGCCTCGGAGTAGTCAATCCCTCATGGTTGGTTGACAGAGGGGGAGACCTCAGTGTTTTTACCTTGCTCAGTAATATAGATTGTTGTACATATGATAGAGTTCGTCTAAGCTCTGGTCCACACAACAAATCACACATACACGTACGAAGGCTTTAATTGTATTACATAGATCTGATTTTCCTTGTTTAGGATTGTAGTTTTATATTTTCCTATAGATCTACATCATTACCAGAATGGAAAGTCATTGTATTCAATAATGTATGATCACTCTGGGTTGTAATTCACAATAATGAATAAATTTTACACCCGACTGGTATGATTCAGTTGACAACCAAACAGAAAAGAAAGACAACAGTAATGTATATCAGAAGTATCTTTCACACAACAACACGATCATATGAGTAAACAAATTTTGATCTTTGGTAAAGGGGACGGTACACGGTCAGAAATTCACAGGTAAGTTTAGGTTAGCGTTAGATTAGATTAGATTATGTCAGGCCAAATTAGCGTTAGATAAGGTGATGTCAGACCAGATTAACGTTAGATTAAATTGGGTTAGCGTTATAATAGATTAGGTGAGCGTTAGATAAGACTGGCGGCGGGGTGTTTAATCATCAGGTGAAATAAACTGGGGTGTCAAGTCTTCAGGTGATCCTTAGAAAGTAGTATTTAATAGATGAATATCAAGGAATTCAAAAACATTCGTACACAGGAGGAGCGGCTGTAACCTCTTCCTCATCTGGAACGATTGTCACTCATGGTAGACATTTTGTTGAATAATTTATAAAAAAAAATCATAAAATGACACTCGTGTGAGTATTATTTCATTTACCAATTGAAAATACATCCCCCCCCCCCCCCCCCCTCACTTCGGTCATAGCTGTGGAATAAGTTTGTAAATATCTCAGAATCTTAACTCTAAAACAGAAAGAGCTTCGTCGTTCATCCTTGGTGAAAATATTCACGATGGTCGCCTCTAAGGCTGCTGTGTTTCCAGGGTGAAGAGATGAAAGGCCAACTTCAGAGCTTTGAAAATGGCACCACTCAGTGAGAGGTGGCACTTGCCTTGAGTGCCACTCTTGTTATTGTTTCTTTCTTCTGTTTTCTTTATTCATCTTCATCACAGTGAGTGTTGAGTCGAAACACCTGTGTAAAATCATTCAAATTGTTGAACTTTTTACTGAATTTTCGACTGGATCCAATATACTACATCTTGTTGTTTTTCAATTGAATTTTGCTTATTGCTTCTAGTGCTGAAAAACATAAATGATTATAAGTTCAAATAGATCATCAGGGATGTATTGATAGAACAGAACCCTGATGTGATTTGTAGAGAATCTGTGAGGTGAAGTTTGAATCAGGCCGACTTTTGACTTCTTTTGAGGAAGGAGTGGCACTGTTTACGAAGTTCAGGCCAAGTGTCACCGAAGGAGTCTCTCTCTCTCTCTCTCTCTCTCTCTCTCTCTCTCTCTCTCTCTCAGGGCACCATCACCAACCTTCACTCTCACAGGAATAAACACCATTTGACTTTCCTTCTCCGACCAGAATTACCTTCCATCTGAGAGTGTAATCAGCACGAATTACTTCTCCCCACCTGCCGCCCCCTCTCTCAAGATTACCTTGGTGGGCGACCAGATGGCTCTTCCCCCCCCCCCCCCCATTAACATCATCATCCACCAATAGTCTCGTTAATACCAACTTCGATAATGTCTTTTTTACTCTCTCTCTCTCTCTCTCTCTCTCTCACCATTTTTTTCATTTTTCTTACATTTCCATTTACCCTTTTTTACTCTCTTCTCTCCCATTCACTCTTTTATTTCTCTCTTCTCACACACACTCATTTTTCTTTACTTTTATCTTCTCACTTTCTTTCCTTTTTACCATGTTTCTCCTCTCATTTTCCCTCACCTCTCTTTTCACTTCCCTCCTCTATCTCTCTCTTGCAATTTTGTTATGATTTTCTATTCAACAGAGATGTAGAGGCTGCGCTAATTCGTCCTTTTCTGCTACTGACAGCAGGGAGGGGAATCCTGGCTTATATACCCTTGTGGGGGAGCTCGAGGCCACCCATTGGTTGATTAGATTGTGTGTGAAGCCCTCTGATTGCTTGATTGGGTTGTGCTTGATGCTCTTTGATTGGCTGGCTAAGGGTCCTTTGTTGAGATGCGAGAAGTTGATTACGGTGCGTTTGGTGTCCTTTGATTGGCTAATTATGGTGTTGCTTGGCGTCCTCTGATTGGCTGGTTAACCTATGTTTTCTTCCTTCGTGTTATCGTATTGGTCAACTCATGATGAGGGCAAGGATTGAAAAGACTCTCTCTCTCTCTCTCTCTCTCTCTCTCTCTCCATCCTTTGCTTCCAATATTTATCACCCTCTTCCTTCCTTCGTTCCTTCCTTCCTTTCCCTCCAGTGATGTGTTGTTCTTTTCCGTTCTCTTCTTCTTCCCTCTCCTCCCATTATCACCAATCCCTCCACTCCTTTGTCTCTGCCTCTCTTAATCTTTCCTCAGTTGAGTTTGGGTTAAAATCACTAAATTATAAGATAGTAAAAATGTATTTGTTTATTTTAACCTTAATATGTGTAATTTGTAACCTTTTTTGTTTTTACCCAGAATTAGGTGTTGTTGTTGTTGTCAGGGTGAATTATTTATACTAAATCCCCTCACCTGAAAAATAAAAGAGATCATTAGCATTATGAGACACCCTGTAGATCTCTTCGTCGTTCAGTTGTGTTGGGGAGACCGGGAGATACGATGATAGATGTATAAGAGACAGATACACTCATACTGTAGATATATGAGAGACTGGGAATCTCTCAATGATTTTGTTTTTGTCTCATCCCGTCACGATAGAGAGAACTTACTTTTCAGGTCGACTACACACACACACACACACTCTCTCTCTCTCTCTCTCTCTCTCTCTCTCTCTCTCTCTCTCTCTCTCTCTCTCTCTCTCTCTCTCTCTCTCTCTCTCTCTCTACAACTACTCGGAATCGAGTACGACGATTATCTACGATACAATGATATGAGTTATTAAGGATGTCACCTTCGTTGTTGAGCTTTGCAGTGACTCGCGAAGCCGATACGAGATCGTATGGGCAGTCCACAGTTGTTGCACTTGTGGAGGGCTACATCCAGTGCGGGAGGGGCGGCGGCAGTGTCTTTCCGTTGCTGGCGTTTATCTGCCTTTATATGCAGTCGGGCTAACTCGAAAGTATTGACACCTTCTCGTGTGGTGCTTCTCCAAGTGTTACGGTGTGGAGTAATTGTCTCCCAAGTGAAGGGGTCGATTTGGCACTTTTTCAGGTTTGTCTTAAGACTGTCCCTATATCTTTTCCGTTGTCTGCCAGCGTTACGTTTACCATTTATTAGGGGACTGTATAGTAGCTGTTTTGGTAGTCTACTGTCGTCCATGCGGGTAACCTGGTTAGTACATCGTAGTTGTTCATGGATAATGGTTGCCTCGGTGTTCCTACAGTTGTTGTCAGCAAGAATACTGGCATTTTCTTTCTTTTCTTCCCAGCGAACTCGAGGATGATCGTTGGTGAAAGATTTCTAGTGCCGTGAGGTGCCTCCTGTATGTGACCCATGTCTCGCTGCCATACAGTAAATTGGGGAGGACCACTGCTCAATACACGTGCAGTTTTGTAGATAATTTCAGCTCCATTCAGCTGAAGACACGAGTACAGAGTCTGCCAAAGGCTTGAGATGCACAACTGACCCGATGGTGAATCTCTTCATCGATGTCCGTGGTGGTGGACAGGTGGGAGCCAAGATACGGGAAGTGGGAAACATTAGAGAGAGTAGTACCGTTAAGCTAGGTGGGTGGTGGGGGTGTCGTTGAACCAGGGGCTGGCTGAAAGAGAATCCGAGTCTTAAGTGCATTCGTCTAAGGGCCAAAGTGTGCATACGCATCTGCATAGGTGTTCAAAATCTCCTGTAGGTCACGTTCAGTGTGAGCGACGAATGTGAGGTGGTCTGCATACTGAAGTTCAGTAATGGAAGCAGCCGACACCTTTATTGCTACCTGCAGTCGTCTTCTGTTGAAAAGTCCCTTCTTCCGGTACTGGATATCCACCCCAACGGCTAAATTGGCACTGACACAAGTAAAGAAGGCAGCCAAGAAAATGGAAGAGAGAGTTGGTGCCAGTACACATCCTTGGATGAAAAAGAAGTGCCACTGGGTGTTATTGTGTAGAACACTGCTGTTCATGCCATCGTGCAGTTGCCTCACAATGGCAATGAATCTTGGTGGGCAACCAAAATTAACCGATTCGAAGGCCTTAGTAACGTCAATGAAAGCCATGTAAAAGTCACGACGCTGTTCTCTACACTATTCCTGTATCTGACGGGCAGCAAAGATCATGAGATTCTTGGAGGAAGTTTCCCGCCTCAGGAAGAAGTCTATTTAGGAGGACTCGGGAGATTATCAGCCCATCGTTGAGCTGTTCTCTGAAAGCATGTGCTACCGCTGGATCCTCCAGACGCTTGGTGTTAAAAGCCTCTTCTGGAGGCTTGTTGCTTTTGCCGTTTTGGGGCGACGTGAGGGAGACTTTTTCTCTGACAAGTCGATGATCTTTAGCACAGTGGTCTTGAGCCACGCATGGCTCAGATGATAAGGACATCCCGGCGATATCTTTCTCTGACATTGATATAGTCAATAAGATGCCAGTCTTTGGATCGTGAGTGTTGGCCAGAACCCTTTAAGTTGTCGGTCTGCCTAAACAAGATGTTGGTGATAGTGAGGTTGTGTGCAGCACACGCTGAGGGGGAGTTAGCCATTGAGATTACACTTGCCCACTCCGTTTTCCCCTATGGTTCCCTGCCATATGTCAGCAACTTCGTCAACTCTGGTACTGAAGTCACCTAGGAGCACAACCTTATCTTCCCTGGGGATAGAGGTTAGTACTCTGTCAAGAGCAACGTAAAAGGCCTCCCTGATATCATCCTCTGCATCCAGTGATGGGGCATATGCACTGATAAAGAAGGCATGACGTGAGTGATTCAGTGGGATTCGGAGCGTCATGAGGCACTCGTTGATCCCAGCAGGCATTTCAGTTATCATATGTAGGATGGATTGGCGAATGACAAAGCAGGCTTACCCTTCCAGAAGAAGGTGTAGCCAGACCCCCTATTCTGTGAGTCGACCCTCGTCTGGGAGTCGGGACTCACTAATGGCTGCTATGTCAGTGTTTTACCTAGCCAGCTCTTTTGCCACTAGGGCGGTTATTCTTTCAGGACGCTCATTTGTGCCAGTATCCAGAAGGGTCCTGACATTCCATGCATTGACCATAAGAGGGTGTTTAGTTTGTTTTTGCCTTCGTCTGTGATTGTGATTATGTTTTCGACCGCATAAGGATGACCTTACTGGGTGCAGTTGCCCAGTCAGGTTGGCTCTTTAGGCAGGCTATGTTTAGGGTGCCGACTCTAACCCCTTCTCCAAGTAGGATGAGCAGAGTGGCTCCTGATAAGGTGTGCTCAGTCGCACAGACAGGACCGGATTGCGCTGCTGCTTAAATCCCAGTGCATAAACGACCATCTTATCTATGCTGCCCATGTGCAGAGTTGTGGCTATAGAGCTCCCGGCAGTCATCTCTGCCTGTCCCCGTCACTACTCGTCTGTCGCCATTGGACTTTTGGGGGAATAGGGGTTTGATGATGATGAGAGGTGTGATGCATTGACTGTGGATAGAGAGAGTTGCAATGGACTACCGATAGCCCAGTTTGTTAGGTTTGGCTTTAGTAGCTTGTCCACCTTGCATAGCCTTTATATGCCGGTATAGTCATTGGGTTCCCATGTTGGTCACCTCTTCCGCCTATACTGCCGTTGGGGTCTTATTTGAGCTCTGTAAGCAGTCTAACTGATGCGGGGCTTCACTGCCGATTTTTCGTTCGGGGTTTACTCCTGTAGCCATATACCTACCAAGATTAATCCTCATGGCAGCGGGGCGGTGGTTGATTGGCGCCGTCCGTCTGGGGCCCACTGCTGCTCTGAGATTTCCTACTGGTCTAGCCTGGGCCCACGAGGCACCCAGTTACACACACACACACACACATACAAACAGAAACACACACACACACACACACACACACACACACACACATTAATATAAACAGTGAAATTCTTTAAGTGATGTATGGGAGGAAGGTGAAGGAGGAAGGAGGGAAAAAAGAATGGAAAGACGGAAGGAGAGAAGGCAGGCAGGAAAGGTGGGAGGGATAGTACAGGTGAATAAGGAGGAAGGAGATAGTGAGGAGTGTGAAAAAGAAAAAGGAAAGGAAAATATAAAAGAAAGTGAAGGGAAGAAGAAGAATGGAAGAGGAAAGAGACGAAAAGGGTTAAATGAGGGAAATAATTGATAAAGAGAGAGATGATAAAAGGGTAAGTGGAGAGAGACGAGAGAGAGAGAGAGAGAGATCCGGTGTTAGAGACAAACGAAGGAGATATGAAGAATAGGGAAGAGCAAGTGGGGGAGATAAGGGGGGTGAGTGACAGAAAGAGAGATGAGGGAGCGAGGAAGAGAGGTGAGAGGAAAGAGAGAGACAGGGATGAGGGAGAAATGAGGAAAGAGGGAAAGTAAGTGGGGGGAGGTGAGTGAAGAGAGAGAGAGAGAGAGGTGAAGGAGGAACTGAGGAAGAGAGGAGAGGAAATGAGGGAAGGTCACTTACCTCTCTTCTTCAAAACTCATAAAATTGAGGATAAAACAATTGGCTCTGGTTTTACGAGGTGTTTGAAGGCCGAGGGAGAGAGTGTGAGAGGAAGAGAGAGAAAGGGAGGATGGAGAGAGAGAGAGAGAGAGAGAGATTTTGTTAAACTTCCTGCTTCAATTAACCGTTGCCCAGTCAATCAAGCCTCACCTGACCCGCACACACTACCCAGCCACTATATTTATGCTTACAGAATATACTAATACATACATACATACATACATACATAATATTGTCTACGTACCTAAAATTTGCTTTCATCACAAGTCACGATAGTTCACTATTACTATATAGGTTCTTGGGTCTGTCTGTCTGTCTGTCTGGCGTTCTGACTGTCTGTCTGTCTGACGTTCTGACTGTCTGTCCGCCTGTCTGTAGATAAAAGATGCCTATGTAATAACTATATAACTGTATTTGTTACGTCACTACCAAATTATTATTTTTTTTACACAGTTCTAGTTTACTGCTGATGGTCTAGTTAAATTACTACTAACTTTGTTACGCTTTAAAACACCTTAGTTATAACGTCAAGTTCTTTTTAATTCACTGTGGAGTAAATAAATATGAAATCAAGTTATCTAATCTTTTGTTACCTTTCCTGGGTGTTTGTAATTAGTGAATGCTGACTCTAACAACGAGGAAGTTAAAACGCTCGCGGTAAAAGCTTTTTTTTATTTCATCTGTTGACTTGAAAGGAATTTATCAGTGGCAGAAATTTGTGTGTGGGAGTGAGTGTGTTTTCTCTTTCTGTCTGTCTGTCTCTGTCTGTCTCTGTCTGTCTGTTGCTTACTACCAGGTTCTCAAGTGCATGGATCTCTCTCTCTCTCTCTCTCTCTCTCTCTCTCTCTCTCTCTCTCTCTCTCTCTCTCTCCTTCACAAGACGTTTATAAGAAAGTTTATTATGAGGTCACCTTGACTCAGCCTGACCTGGTATTGACATTTTCTTTAGTCTTACTTACGTGTTATCAGCGTGACCTTTAGTGTACATACATACATACATACTTACATACATACTTACATACATACATACATACATACATACGTACATACATTTAGCTTTTGTTTGTTGTGCTTTGGTCATTTTATGTATCTGAATATGTAAACACACACACACACACACACATACATACATACATACACACATACATACATACACACACACACACGCTAATTATCCAGTATATGCATCAGGACAATTCATCTCTGTCATGAATAAATAAAATATTGAGTTACGTTTTTTTCTCTAAATAATTGAGCTGTTACTAGGAGCTATATGAATAGTGGTGGTAGTTGGGGTGGTGGTAGGGGTAGTAGTGGTGGTTATGATGGTTGTAGTCATGGTGGTAGTTGTGATTATGGTTGTAGTGGTGGTGGTAGAGTGTGATGATGGTGATGTTATTGTTGGTGATGGTGATGGTGGTGGTGGTGGTGATGGTGGTGGTTGTTGATGGAGGAGGTGGTGGTGGTGGTGGTTATTGATGGTGATGGTGGTGGTGGTGGTGGTGATGGTGGTGGTTGTTGATGGTGGTGGTTGTTGATGGTGGTGGTGGTTGTTGATGTTGGTGATGGTGTTGATGGTGGTGGTTGTTGATGGAGGTGGTGATGGTGGTGGTTATTGATGGTGATGGTGGTGGTGGTGGTGATGGTGGTGGTTGTTGATGGTGGTGGTGGTTGTTGATGGAGTAGGTGATGGTGTTGATGGTGGTGGTTGTTGATGGTGGTGGTTGTTGATGGTGGTGGTTGTTGATGGTGGTGGTGGTTGTTGATGGTGGTGGTGGTGTTGATGGTGGTGGTTGTTGATGGTGGTGGTTGTTGATGGTGGTGGTGGTTGTTGTTGTTGGTGGTGGTGGTGGTTGATGGTGGTGGTGGTGGTTGATGGTGGTGGTGGTGTTCATGGTGGTGGTTGTTGATGGTGGTGGTTGTTGATGGTGGTGGTGGTTGTTGATGGTGGTGGTGGTTGTTGATGGTGGTGGTGGTTGTTGTTGGTGGTGGTGGTGGTGGTTGATGGTGGTGGTGGTTGTTGATGGTGGTGGTGGTGGTGATTGTTGATGGTGGTTGTTGATGGTGTTGGTGGTGGTTGTTGATCGTGGTTGCTGATGGTGGTGGTGGTGGTTGATGGTGGTGGTGGTGGTTGTTGATGATGGTGGTGGTTGTTGATGGTGGTGGTTGTTGATGGTGGTGGCGGTGTTGATGGTGGTGGCTGTTGATGGTGGTGGTGGTTGTTGATGGTGGTGGTGGTGGTTGATGGTGGTTGGTGGTGGTTGTTGGTGGAAGTGATGGTAGTTGATGGTGGTGGTGGTGGTTGTTGATGGTGGTGGTGGTGGTGGTGGTGTTGATGGAGTAGGTGATGGTGGTGGTGGTTGTTGATGGTGATGGTGGTGGTGGTGGTTGATGGTGGTTGGTGGTGGTTGTTGGTGGATGTGATGGTAGTTGATGGTGGTGGTGGTTGTTGATGGTGGTTGCTGATGGTGGTGGTTGTTGATGGTGGTTGTTGATGGTGGTGGTGGTGGTTGATGGTGGTTGGTGGTGGTTGTTGGTGGAGGTTGCTGATGGTGGTGGTGGTGGTGGTTGATGGTGGTGGTGGTAATGGTAGACATATTTTGCGTCTTAGGTGAAACTGACACACAACAATAAATTCAATATATATTTCTGATATTTTTTCGAATGTTTAAGCAAGATGTGTAAACAAGAGCAACCATGTGAGTAATGTTGATGGAAATTATGGGTGAATACCGTCAATACCTACATAACGTAACCTAACCTAGCCAAATCTAACCAAACCTCACCTAACCTAACCTAACCTAACCAAACCTAACCTCACCTAACCTACATAATTTAACATACAGTACATCACATAGCCTAACCTAACTAAACTTTACCAAGTATGATTTAAGTAAAATTTCATTATGCGGAAGTACTGTACATCTTAAGATAAATCCTGTCCATTTTACACCATGGTTGCCTACTGCTGGGCCTCACACTCCCACATTGCCAGGTTCAGGAGGCGGCTGTGAGGCGGGCGACTGTGAGGCAGTAAACTGAACTGAACATTAAAACGATACTTTATGTCCTCTGGTACGACTGTCTTGTTCACGTTTATTACTCTCTATAAATTCTTGCAGATCAGTTTTAAATTTTTACTGAATTTCTTGTAAGACAGTGTTGCAGTGTCTGTATATGGAAATCTGCTGAAATAGTTAGATATTCATTAAATGTAATAAATTCAGATACAGAAACTTATCAAAATTAACTAGTCCTTGCAGTTCATTTTCTCTTCTAAGTCACATTATTGATCAATTTCATCCTAATCTCGAAACCGTACAACAGCTTGGGACTACTAGCAGTGTTCAGGAGTTTCTCATACTGTACACTACATCTGATCAGTGGTGGCAGACGTATGATGAATTTAATTGCATGCCCATAAATGCAACACTCTCTTACCTGAGGGTTGGTAACCACAGCCCACCACCCAAAGACCCTTTTGAAGACTATATTCTATCAAGCCGTCCCTGATCTTATGCCTCTCCCAGCTGTCCATACCGTCACAGGGAGCTCTAAAAATAAGCTCGCTGGGGTATATAAACTTTGTAAGCGATCGAGAAAGAGAGACCTTATGGAGCTATGAATACAAATTTCACAACTGTATTGAACTGGAGAAAGCTTAAGAACGATTGGGGTATACAATACAGTGCAGTACAGTACAGTACAGTACAGGCTCAAGACCAGTCAGACAGTCATTTTTCAGGATTTTGGCAACTTGAAAGAATGATATTTACACCTATATCTGGGAGAGTTTGAGACAGACAGACAGACAGCCAGCTAGACAGACAGAGAATGAATATACTGCAGTGTGTGTATGGTAGACCGAGCCAGCCATTATTTTAAACATATAAAGTTTATTTTCTTAATAATGTGAACAGCAGAAACGACCAAACCTAACTAAAAAAAGATGAAGCTGATATAACGTAATCAGACTTAACCAAACCTAACTTAAGTTAAACTAACCTGACTAACCTAAACTAACGCCGCTCAAACGTGTTAAAAAAAATACATTACATTGAAAGTTATGTTTTTATTAAGAGTATATTCGCCGTCACCTCCCCACCTGTAGTGTTAGGAACCCATTTACAGCTGTATGGCCTCAGAGTACCCTGGGAGCGAACCGTCCACCTCTAGGACAAGAAGCAAATGCATTTTCCACTCAGCGCATAGCAAACTATTTAAAAAAGTAAATTAAAACAAAAACAAAATTATTAATTCATATTTTCTAGGAGTCCTCAGAGTACACTACCTAAAAATACTTTACCTCTGAAAAAATAAAGTTTTTTATTTTTGTGAATAAACTCGGTAGACGCATCCAGGCGTGACTCGTAAGTATCAAGAAAAAAAGGTTTCTGAAAGCCTCCACTCGTCCATTACACCCTGAGGGAGGTAAGCAGCTCTTGAGGGGGCATCAGGAGGCCATCCATGGTACAGAGTAGAGAGGATGTTTCTGAAGCCGTGTGTGTGTGTGTGTGTGTGTGTGTGTGTGCTGTAACATTGTTCGTTAGCTAACTGCTAATATATTACTGGATGTTATTATCTTCTCTCTCTCTCTCTCTCTCTCTCTCTCTCTCTCTCTCTCTCTCTCCCTTTAACAACTTTGTTTATGTCATCTTATCCTCCCCCAAATCTTATCCGGTCTCCTTCACTTCCCATACGTTCTCTCTCATTCTCTCGTTATCTCTCATCTCTCTCACCCTTCTTTACTGTTCTTCTTCCCTTCTAATATTCCCCATTTGTCTTCTCCCATTACCTCTACATCTCTCTCTACCTCATTTCTTCCTCTTCTCCGTCTCTCACTTATTATTTTTCTCTTTTTAACCCATTCTTTCCCTCTCTCTCCATCCCATTTCCCCCATTCGTCCTCCTCGCCTTTCCGCTCCTATCCATTACTGATGGAGGCTTCCCAGAATAGATCCCTCTACCCTCACATGAGAGAGAGAGTGAGGGAGGGGAGGGAGTGAGAGTGTCAGCGAGTGGTGATGGAGAGTGTCAGCGAGTAGTGATGGAGAGTGTTAGCGAGTGGTGATGGAGAGTGTCAGCGAGTGGTGATGGAGAGTGTTAGCGAGTGGTGATGGAGAGTGTCAGCGAGTGGTGATGGAGAGTGTCAGCGAGTGGTGATGGAGAGTGTCAGCGAGTAGTGATGGAGAGTGTCAGCGAGTGGTGATGGAGAGTGTTAGCGAGTGGTGATGGAGAGTGTCAGCGAGTAGTGATGGATAGTGTCAGCGAGTGGTGATGGAGAGTGTCAGCGAGTGGTGATGGAGAGTGTCAGTGAGTGGTGATGGAACGAAAGATCTACAAATTAACTAGTTTTGTTTCTCTTCCCGCTCCTCCCCACCAGAGTGAGTGAGTGAGTGAGTGAGTGACGTCAGGGGGCAGCTGAAGTTTGTTTTGCGTCGCCATATTGAAGGTTTAAGCAAGTTTATAATTATTTCCTTCATTTATAAATACTCTTCCATTATTACTTTTAAAAAATAACACAGCTGACAGGGAAAGAGATTTAATATATGTTATGAAAAGTTTATAATTATGCTATTTTTTTATATTTTTTTTTGTACATTTATGATAACTTATATATAAGAGAAATTTAAGTATTTTTTGCCCACGACAGTAGAATCTATTTTTATGAATTTGATTGTTAATACAGACTTTGTAGTATGATAGAATCCTCTTCAGGTACATAAATACAGGAAAAGCATGAGACTTTATTACATGATATAACAAAAACTTCATAACTATATTTTGTAATGACCAATAATACAGCCCTGAAAAATTCACTATTAACTGACCAATACAGATGATGATATTAGTGTTTACTACATAATACAAAATACAGAAAATCACCCCAAAACTACAGAATAAATAATCAGCATCAATTAATAACCAAATATAAGTCAAATGAAAAACTAATAGACAATAGGGAATACAGTACCATCAACACTGTACTAAAACACACTGTAACCTGAAATATTACAGCCCTTACCGTCGGTTTATTCTGTAACTGAAACATGTGAAATTCATCTCCATCTGACCTGACGCGACACACATGTTCATTTGACAGGTTCGTGGCCAGAGTGTGGAGTGGGTGGTAGGGCATGGGGTGGGTGGTAGGGCATGGGGTGACTGGCAGAGCGTGGGGTGACTGACAGAGCGCGGGGTGACTGGCTGAGCGTGGGGTGACTGGCAGAGCGTGGGGTGACTGGCAAGGCGTGGGGTGACTGGCAGGGCCTGGGTTGACTGCCAGCTACCCACTCATGGTCCAGTCTATTGATGTGATCTGTGCTTCAGTTTTACATATAAATTGAAGTGAATTTATTTCATTTCCAAACACATACACTTATAGGAAATCTCTCTCTCTCTCTCTCTCTCTCTCTCTCTCTCTCTCTCTCTCTCTCTCTCTCTAAATGTTCACCATCATAAACATGAGCTATATTTCAAACAAGTTATTAGACCAGGGTAAACAACCTAAACTGATGTGTAAACAAGTATTAGACCAGGGTAAACAACCTAAACTGATGTGTAAACAAGTATTAGACCAGGGTAAACAACCTAAACTGTCGTGTAAACAAGTTATTAGACCAGGGTAAACAAGCTAAACTGTCGTGTAAACAAGTTATTAGACCAGGGTAAACAAGCTAAACTGTCGTGTAAACAAGTTATTAGACCAGGGTAAACAAGCTAAACTGTCGTGTAAACAAGTTATTAGACCAGGGTAAACAAGCTAAACTGTCGTGTAAACAAGCTAAACTGATGTGTAAACAAGTATTAGACCAGGGTAAACACCCTAAACTGTCTTGTAAACAAGTATTAGACCAGGGTAAACAACCTAAACTGATGTGTAAACAAGTTATTAGACCAAGGTAAACAACAGCAGACTCATGGTGGTCATTCGTTATAAAGGACAAACAACATCTGCCTCGTGTCTACACCGTAAACTAACCCGTGTGTGGTGCTCAGTCTGTCACTGTCAACCACCACCACCACCACTATCACCACCACCCACCACCACCACCACCCACCACACCCACCACCACTATCACCACCACCCACCACCACTATCACCACCACCCACCACACCCACCACCACCACCCACCACCACTATCACCAGCATTACTCCTACCACCACTGCTAATACTGTCACCCACCACCACCATTACCCCTACTACTACTATCACCACTATTACCCCTACTACTATCACCACCATTACCACTACTGCCATTGCTAACACTATCAACTACCACCACCACTACCACCACCACCACTACTACCACCATTGCCAACACTATCATCAACCACTTCCATCATTACCACCATTACTACTACCACTACCACCATTGCCAACACTGTCACCCACCACATTAACCACACATCACAAACACTCACTCACTCTCAGCGCTACATTAACCACACTCTCAGCACACACTCTCAGCACTACATTAACCACACTCTCAGCACTCACTCTCAGCACTACATTAACCACACTCTCAGCACTACATTAACCACACTCTCAGCACTCGCTCTCAGCGCTACATTAACCACATTCTCAGCACTCACTCTTAGCGCTACATTAACCACACTCTCAGCACTCACTCTCAGCGCTACATTAACCACATTCTCAGCACTCACTCTCAGCGCTACATTAACCACACTCTCAGCACTCACTCTCAGCGCTACATTAACCACACTCTCAGCACTCACTCTCAGCGCTACATTAACCACATTCTCAGCACTCACTCTTAGTGCTACATTAACCACACTCTCAGCACTCACTCTCAGCGCTACATTAACCACATTCTCAGCACTCACTCTCAGCGCTACATTAACCACTCTCTCAGCACTCACTCTCAGCGCTACATTAACCACACTCTCAGCGCTACATTAACCACACTCTCAACACTCACTCTCAGCGCTACATTAACCACACTCTCAACACTCACTCTCAGCACTACAATAACAATAACATACCCAACCTCTAGCGGCCAGGTATAGAACTCAGCAAAACACAAGGGTCAAATTTGCTGGTATACAGACTTGGTTGGCAAGGTGATCAAGATTTACAATGGTGTAGTGGGTAACCCTTATCTTGCCTATTGAGCTTATGGTAGTAGTAGTAGTAGTAGTAGTAGTAGTATGCAACAGGGGAAGTGGACACCAGCGAAGTTAATAAGATCCGTAGGTCCATTACAACAGATCGGCAGCACTGCCAAAATGACATGTTGCAGCAACTATTGCTGCAGGTTCCAGAAAATTTGACAAAAAAAGTAGCTATAGCACAGGAGGTGGGCACCTCGAACTGGTTAACTACGTTACCGATAAGGGCAAATGGTTTCAGCCTTAACAAACAAGAATTTACAGATGCCATTGCTCTAAGGTACGGTTGGCCAGTAGATGGTTTGCCCTCCCAATGCGTGTGTGGCTATTCCAATGATGGCGATCACGTCATGGTTTGCAAGAAGGGGGGCTTCATATGCATGAGGCATGACGAGGTAAGGGATCTCACAGCAAATATGTTGAAGGAAATCTGCCGGGACGTCATGGTAGAACCGACCCTCCTTCCACTGGATGGCGAGATCCTCCAACACAGGACTTCAAACACATCTAACGAAGCCCGTGTGGACGTCAGTGCTCGAGGATTCTGGACGCAGGGACAGCGAGCTTTCTTCGACATCAGGATTTTTGATCCCATGGCCGTTTGTCACCGTAACCTAGCTCTCGATGCTAGGTGGGATGGGCCCAAGTGCAAGATGTTTCTACGCCAGACTCGCGGAGGTGATCTCCGAACAGAAGCAGCAGCCCAGAAGTTATGTCACATCCTGGATGAGATGTCGACTGTCCTTCTCTCTCCTTCGGTCGGCTTTGCTCTGCCTCAGGGGAACGAGAGCTTCTGCCCCTACTCCGACAACTGCTGCAGATATTGACTATGAGGCTACAGTCACTGAATGCCGCATAGATCTGCGGCTCAACTAATTTAACACAGATAGGATAGCTTCTTATGTATTAGGATATTTAATATTAAGGTAAATAAATGGTGGCGAAGGTGTGGCTATTGGGGGAGGCTGGAGGCCACGTTAAAAAAAAAAAAAAAAAAAAAGTAGTAGTAGTAGAGAGAGAAAGCGACAAAGAAAGATTGACTGAGACAACACGAAAAAGCAGGCAAGAGAGAAAATAAAGAGAGAGACAGGGTGAGAGAGAGAGAGAGAGGGGGGGGGAGAGAGAGAGACACGAACGCCAAAGAAAAGATTGGTAAGAAGACCTAGAGAAAGTGAGAGCGAGAGAAAGTTAATTAGAAAATTACAGAGAGAGAGAGAGAGAGAGAGAGAGAGAGAGAGAGAGAGAGAGGTCAGACATAATCTATTATACAGGAGGAGGTCGCAGAGGAGCGTAGGTTAAAGCTCAAAGGTGAGAACCTCCACCCAGCCACCCACCCATGTATCCACCCTGTCACCCATCTAGCAACCCTTCCAATCAAACAGCCACCTACCCAGCCTTCCACCCATTCAATCATACGGCCACCCTGCATCCCACCCACCAAACCACTCAACCACCCACCCACCCAACCAACCAGTCACCCACCCAACCAACCAGTCACCCACCCACCCACCCAAACAGTCACCCACCCACCCAAACAGTCACCCACCCACCCACCCACCGAACCACTCAACCAGTCACCCAACCCTCTGCTGTTTCGTTGCTCTCTCTCTCTCTCTCTCTCTCTCTCTCTCTCTCTCTCTCTCTCTCATGTCTGCTCTTTGCTGCCGGAATTATCTAATTTCCTGCTTCCTCCTTTCCTACCACCCCCTCCCTCCTCTTCCTCCAGCCTCCTCTCCCATCTACCCTACCCAAAGGCCCCTTCCTATCCCTCTCCCTCACCTATGGCTTCTACATCCTCCCCCAATCTTTCCCCCTCTCTCTCCCTCTGTCTCTCTCTCCCCTACCCCCACCTCCCCTACCCCCACCTCCCCTACCCCTTGACAACATACTTCACCAGCATGACTTCTCCCTTCCTTTACGTCCCCCCCCCCCCCAATCCACATCATCTCTCTCCATCCCATTCTCTCTTTTCCCTTTCTCTCCCTCCTCTTGTTTTCCCTCCCTTACCTTGTCTCTCTCCCTTTCCTCTCCTTCCCCTTCTCCTCCTCTCCCATCATCTTATCTCCTCTCCTTCTCCCTCTCCTTTCCCTTCTTCCCCACCATCTTCCCCTCACATTCCCTCTCCCTTGTCCCTCCCTCCCCTCCTTAATTTCTCCTTCCCCATCCTCCCCCTCATCCCCACCCCTACCTCCTCCCATTAAATTTCTTCAATAGTTAATTTAATTTTTTTCTTTGAGCTCATCATGAATATTCACTTCCTTGTTTCCACGTTTCTTAGGTAACACACTAATGATCTTCAAGTTCAGGTTCTCTTTCCACACGCTAATGATCCTTGAGACGAGGTGAGGTTCTTACTCAACATTAACGAACCTTGTTTGGAGGTTCTTGTTCAATGGTCTAACGAACCTGAGGTTGAGGTCCGTGTTTCAGAGTCTATGAACCTGAAGCTGAGGTTCTTGACCATAGAAGTGAACTGTATAATGTGACGTGAGATTGATAAACTCTTAATGCAAATATTTCACTAATAAACAGCTCGTATCCTCATAAGTGGATCCTTAACTTCCTTGTTGAAATTAGGGCTTTACTGTAAATCTCACACAGCGCGTTAACAATGTTGTATAGTTACAAGTGTTGTTCTGAACTTTGGTACGTGTAGGAAGCGACTCCCTCGCCTCCTGATGGAAGCTCCTGATCTCTGGTGTAAATAATTCTTATTGTTATGGTTTCACCTTTGATATAATCTTTGAACTTCAGAACAAAAGCTTTTTAACTAATGATATAAAGATTTTGTCGTCTCTTACAGCTTCAGGTGTCTGGTCTGGTATCTTGATTAAAGAAACACTGTTAGTAAGTACGGACTCCTTATGGTAGCGAGTGTCCTGTAAGCTGGTCACGGTAACCTCACGTATTCTCAGTCACACATTCAGCCTAATTTCATCCATTATTTTACGAGTTGTATGCCCAGACTAAGGTTAGTTTGGTGTTAATTTCAAAATAATTTACCCAGCTCCAGGAGAGTTTCTTCTTCTGTGTATATAGTATTATTAAATGTGGAGAACCAGTTTCCTTTATCGTCACTAGTGGGTCTCACACACACTTGTATGATCTGTGGTATTTTGGTAGAGTATCATACGATGGTCGGGTGCTGCCCTCCTGTCCCAATGGTCGTTGGTTTAAGCCCAGGGCACTCCTAGTTCACCCAGCTGTAAATTGGTACTTAACTGTAAGAGCTGGTGAAGTTTCGGCCTCCTTGTGTACCAACGACATAGTATACAGTGAGTTATATTCACAATGTTCCTAATTGGCAGTCAGGCCCATAGAACCCATTCTGTTAGTGTATTATTATATTAACTCGCAGTAAGTTTACATATCGTACAGTAAACTTAAAATGTTACAAATTTGGTCACTGTTTGTTTGCATCTTGTAATTAGTGTGTGAAAAATATACAAGTTCAGACCATGTGAATCTCTGACTCCCGACAGAGACGTGAACTAACATAAGAAATACCGACCTCTGATGTAAAGCTTTGATCTTTCATATAAATCATTGACCTAAAATGTGCAACAGATGACATGTGCCACGTGCGGGTCTGAGATGTGGTGTGTTCATGTGCTAGATCCCTTAAGGTCTGATCTTGTTATTCAATATTAACTTTACTGCTCCGTTATTTTACTGTTATAAGACTTCTAATGTTAGATTTTGATCGTCAACATCAGGTTTTAATGGTTTATGTTATCCTTTGGTCCTGATATAAATATATATAACTTCGTCCGTGGTTTTTTGTTTGACACGAGTACTGTAAGTTTGATTACCTGACAATAAATGAACAGTTTCTCGTTGATTCTCAAGTAGAAATTTACTAAACTCTCGGTCTTATACATAACATGTGCAGCCTCAGGACTCATGTGGATGATTTACTGTTGATGGGATCTCGACCAGCTCTCCTGGCGACATGATAAACAGGTTATTTCCAGACCTAACCGACGAAGAAAAGACTCGTTCTACCGAACCTCGTCTCCGCTCCTGAGAAGATCATTCATCATCTTGCAAACTCTCTCAGACCCGGAAAAAAGGTCTTCGGATTCTTCCTAAAGAACGTGCCAGAAAAACTCTCGTGGACTCAACAGTTCATGAAAACTTTCCGGCCAGTCAACCCGGAGAAGTATATTTAGGGGTCTGGGAATGTAACCTGGGGAGGACATCCTACGGTTAACAGTGTGTGAGGACTTCTTCACCATATTAACTTGGAAGGGTCTCTGAGGCCTACTGGAACAACCTCCGGCGAGACTTTCGGGAGGACGATGGTGGACGTGAACTCTTCCAGCAAATAAACTTGGATGAACCGCTTTGAAGTTCTCTGATCTGTTGTCCTGAGTTACATAAGTCGTGACGTACAACTTTTCTACCATATGAACCTGAAAGGCACTCTTGAGGCTCCCGGTGTACTATGAGTAACTTATGTATGTGAAATTTTGCAACAAATGCTATTCTGATGGCGGTTGTGTGTGTGACAACCTTTCCAGTAAATTGACGAGTTCTCCAGAAAATGAAACACTAAGACCATCTGAACGTTCCCTGGAGATAGCTTCAGACAGTGACTTAAGACAAACAGGGAAGGAGGCGGCCAAAACAAAACTGAAAGCAGCTGATAGTTTCAAGAGTAGTTCTGAAAGCCAAACCAGAATAAACTCTTAAAAGATTCCAGATTTCTTCTCCAGCAAGATGTTCCCGAAGGACGCGTGAAGGAGACACAAGGACCTTCGAGTGACGTAAGTTCGTTTCACTAAGATTCTTCAAGACGTTCCTGATTCTATTTTAATCTTCTTCCTCGCCGTTACTGATTGTCCTGCTTATACAATATATATATATATATATATATATATATATATATATATATATATATATATATATATATATATATATATATATATATATATATATATATTTCATGCAAATCCACAATGAAAACGTGGATAAGATAAATCTTGATAAAATCAAACGGGAAAATGGAAACAACGGAGTACCTTAGCTTTCGTCTTTATTCAAGACATCTTCAGTTGCCTCTGAAGATGTCTTGAATAAAGACGAAAGCTAAGGTACTCCGTTGTTTCCCTTTTCCCGTGTGATTTTATCAAGATATATATATATATATATATATATATATATATATATATATATATATTATATATATATATATATATATATATGCAAGTAAATCACTGTAGGTGCGCGTGATCTAGGTATATGCTGATAACCACAAGGAAAAAGGAAAACACGAAGTTCCCAAGCGCTTTCGTGTAATTCACATCTTCAGGGGTGAGTACAGACTAGTCTGTACTCACCCCTGAAGATGTGAATTACACGAAAGCGCTTGGGAACTTCGTGTTTTCTTCTTTCCTTGTGGTTATCAGCATATATATATATATATATAATAAAATTGTATTTCCAATAGATACCATTGTGTAGTAATCTGACAATATCTTCACTGATTGAGACTCATGAGAAAAAATTTACATAATTGTACTCCATCACCTCCAAATTGTTCCCCCGCCATCACCATTAGTAGAGAGAGTCAACTAAGAGCACGACTGCTTAACACTTTTCTTATTACGTAAAAACTACTTCAAGGGGGAGGGGAATGTGTACCTACACGTGTGTGTACATATATGATTAACGTACAGAACGGTATATAGGGAGACGTTTTAATGGGAAAAGGAGAAAGATATTTCTCCGTCATAATATGTACTGTGCAGTATGTAATGAATTACATGCAAATGGTAACTCAAGTTTAATGATTTTCCTTAACTCTTATGTTATTGTAATGTAGACTTCATAATTACAACCCTACTAGGTCTCTCTCTCTCTCTCTCTCTCTCTCTCTCTCTCTCTCTCTCTCTCTCTCTCTCTCTCTCTCTCTCTCTCTCCTAGCATAATTACCTTATAATCAACCATGAGAAATAGAACAGATTACATTGAATAAAATTCTCCCGGACAGCTGCGTCTAGTTGTACAGTAGATAATTATACTGTCACCATCGCTACGTCGCAATTACCCTCAAATACTCACACACACACACACAGACACACACACACACACACACACACACACACACACACACACAGACACACACACACACACACACACACACACACACAGAGCTGGTAACACTACAGGTGGGAGAGTTCACAGCACAGTAGACAAATGATTGATGGCTCAGGAGTTATTAGTAAGATAAGGAGCAACAGTGAATAGACAAGACGGAGATGCGACGATTAAGGGATTAGCAAGAAGGTGATGAATGAATGGTGAAGTGAAACATCATTGTGAAGTAGTAGTAGTAGTGGTATTAGTAGTAGTAGTAGTAGTAGTAATCTTTTGTAAATATCATCCTTAACATTATAGCCAGAACAACATCATAACTTATACATCATGATAACATTCTTCACAACATCCTCCACTACATCAACAACATCCTCCACTACATCAACAACATCCTCCACAACATCAACAACATCCTCCACAACATCAACAACATCCTCCACTACATCAACAACATCCTCCACTACATCCCAACATCCTCCACAACATTCTTCCACAACTTCTACCTCAACATCACCACACTGTCTGAGGAAACACATTTTTAACGTCCCAGTAAATTGGCCTCAGGCGGTGACTGTCACATCTGTTGGTGCTGTGTTGTGTCTCTCTCTCTCTCTCTCTCTCTCTCTCTCTCTCTCTCTCTCTCTCTCTCTCTCCCATATCATTCATGTCGTTCTCCTAATACACGTATACCGTATAAGAAACACCAAGTTGTTGAAATAAATGTAACTTGTCTCCACCTATTGAATTTACGTATAGTCTGTACAACACATTACAACACTGAAGTCAATCACAATAGTATAAGGGTAATGTTATATAGTTCCTCTACCACATTGCTCTGGTGGTGATCTGTGTTGGTAGTTTTAGTGGACGTCTTCGAAAGCGTAAGGAGTTTGGGAGTCAAGATCTGGCGGCTCATGTTAACACAAATATTGGATTTCTCTCCTTAGGGTATAAATGAGTGCAGGCCTTAGTTGAAAGATCCCTCACATTTTTTTTTTTTTTAAATATGACGGTAAGATCCGGTGTGCTGATGCTCTGAGTACAAGTTGGCTGTGTGATGATGTACTAATTTAAAAGAACAAGAGATATAGATAGATAAGAACAATGATATTAATTCCAATTGTTCACCTTCCTGGAAGTATTTTTAGTCCCGGAGTTTTCCATTCGTCCTTCCCTATAAAATTTCCATGTTAGTGTTTCTCCGTTGCTATTTTTGTTGTCGGCTGAGGTCCTGGAGGGAGAGGAGGAGTTTGGGGGGGGGGGGGAGGGGAGGGCCTTCTGCTGTCTATCCTGTCCTCGTCTGTCTAGAATAGTTCCTGATAATCTCTCTCTCTCTCTCTCTCTCTCTCTCTCTCTCTCTCTCTCTCTCTCTCTCTCTCTCTCATAGGTGTTCGGGTCGCCAGCTCTCAGCCACCATTGTGCAGTGTAGTAAAAAATTCACCAACCTTCCCCCAGGCGGTATTTCATGACCCACAGCGTTGTACATTTATTCTTTTATACTGCACTGACGCCCCTGTCACACCATCGTCACTCCTCCGTCACTCCCCGTCAATCCCACGTCACTCCCCGTTACAGTCCTCACTGCAGCCCACTTCACGAAACAGGTAACGATTCCCTTCTCGTCCCCTTCACAGCTCCCGTCAGTTCTTCGTCACTCAACAGTTGCATGTCCCCGTCACTCCCCAGTTTCGTCCCCGTCACAGTCCCCGTTACATCCCCGTTACAGTCCCCTTCACTACCTCGTCACTACTCCGTCACGTCCCTGTCAATATCTCCACCACCCACTCGTTGCATCCCGGGCATGGCCACGTCACATATCAATTTTCCCTTCTTTATCGCTTAGGCAATATTTATTTCCTTCAGCCGTTAAGCCCATAGACCTACTGACTTAAGGTCGCCCCATTATACGTATCAAATTTGCCTAATCTCTTACACATATTAACCTTCTCTCTTACACATATTGACCTTGTCTTACACATATTAACCTTGTCTTACACATATCAACCTTATCTCTTACACATATTAACCTTCTCTTTTACACATATTAACCTTGTCTCTTACACATATTAACCTTATCTTTTACACATATTAACCTTATCTCTTACACATATTAACCTTCTCTTTTACACATATTAACCTTGTCTCTTACACATATTAACCTTATCTTTAACACACATTTACTTCGCCTTATTTAAGAGTACAGGTCATCGTTTATAAAGATTTGGATTCCACGGATTTTCCTTTACAGCGGTGGTGGAAAAATATGTTATCTTGGTTGATGGAAAGAGGAGAGGTGTTTGTTTATGTTGACACGGGGCGTTAATGGGGTGAATATCCACACACGTTTGATACGGGGAGTTAATGGGGGTGAATATCCACACACGGTTGATACGGGGAGTTAATGGGGGTGAATATCCACACACGGTTGACACGGGGAGTTAATGGGGGTGAATATCCACACACGTTTGATACGGGGAGTTAATGGGGGTGAATATCCACACACGTTTGATACGGGGCGTTGATGGGGTGAATATCCAGACACGGTTGACACGGGGCGTTGATAGGGGGTGAATATCCAGATACGGTGTACCTGGTAACGCCTGGTGTTAAGAAAGTGTGAGGTGGTAACGTACTATGGGAGTTAAACTGTAGTGGTGATGTTCCTTGTAAGATAACATCATTCTATCTCCACCATCATTCTTTCTCCACCATCATTCTCTCTCCACCATCATTCTCTCCACCATTTTTCTATCTCCACCATCATTCTCTCTCCACCATCATTCTCTCTCCACCATCATTCTCTCTCCACCATCATTCTCTCTCCACCACCATTCTCTCCCTACCATCATTCTCTTGGCATTGTCGTTACTTCTCTCTCTCCATCATCATTATCTCGCCTCCATCTCCCTCACTTTCTCCACCTCTCCTCATCTTTCCTACCCCCCCCCCCTCCCGCTCCCTCCCACTACTCCGATACTATTACACAACAATCAATATCTGTCCCTCCCTCTCCCTTCCCTTGCCTCTCTCTCGCTTCCTCACCCTCCCCCCTCCTTCCCCCCACCCTCCTTCCCTCCCCTCGCTCCTCCTTTTCCCTCCCTCTCCCTTCCCTTGCTTCTCTCTCGCTTCCTCACCCTCCCTCTTTCCCTCCCTCCCTCGCTCGCTCCTCCTTTTCCCTCTCTCTCCCTTCCCACTTTCCCTCAGCAGGATTGAATTACGGCCAACATAATTCCCTTCAACTCTCTCTCTCTCTCTCTCTCTCTCTCTCTCTCTCTCTCTCTCTCTCTCTCTCTCTAGCTTACTATGATTCCCTAGCCTTGACACCCGACACTGTACGACTTTTTGGCCCTGACACATGACACATGATGACACAAATGTTGTCATACGAGCGTGCCAACCTTGCTGAACTGCCCCTGATCTCCACCGTGCCCATCGAAGGCTCCTGATATATGACAACATTGAGGCAGGGAGTCGAACACCGCCGGAAAAAAAAAAGAGTTCAATTTACGTGACGGAAAATCGGGTCACGTATTTACCAGATTTTATACAATGTAAAATTTTGTTTCTTATACATTTTGTGAACACCTTCAGTAGAACGGGTATTTTATTTTTTTTTTTATTACTCAACTTTGATCAAATGCAAAATCCTTTACTTAGCAAAATATTTTCCTGTGGACTAAAGTATTAAAACATATACTTTCTTTAAAATAAATTCGCTTCACCTGTGACCCTACGCCTGCCACAAACTCTTCTCTTTTACAAACTTTTTCGTCGTGTCTCAAAATACCACAATTTTGATCGTTAACAAAGTTTATCAACGTGACCACCTCAGACGACCACCACCACCACCACCTGCATCGTGGACTTAATCCACCACGACTACACCTCCATCATTACACGACCAGCCTACGTCACGACACGACCACACCTTTATCACGACACGACCACACCATCATCATTACACGACCACACCACCATCAGTCCTAATGAGCCTTAGTTCTATTAGTCTCCTACCCTAATGGGCCCTAGCCTCAATAAACCCTAAATCAAATAGACCTGACTAACAGACCCCGCTTCTAATAGGTTCCTATCCTAATAAAACTCATTCATAATAGGTACCAGACCCCAATAGGTCCTAGTCACAATTGTTTATGATTCGAAAAGATCCCAGGTGTAATAGGACCCAGGTGTAATAGGACCCAGGTGTAATAGGTCCCAGGTGTAATAGGTCCCAGGTGTAATAGGACCCAGGTGTAATAGGTCCCAGGTGTAATAGGTCCTAGGTCTAATAGGTACTTGGTCTAATAGTTCCCAATATCACCTCGCTTGATTTCACTTCTTAGTGTTTCTCTCCATCCCACTCACTTTCCCTCTCACATTCCTTCTCACTCACCCTCTCCCCTCCCCATTCCTTTCATTCTCCCTCTCACTTTCTCTATCCACCCTCTCCCCTCTCCATTCCTTTCATTCTCCCTCTCATTCTCCATCTCCTTTCTCCATCCCTTTGATTCTCCCTCTCATTCTCCATCTCCTTTTTCCATCCCTTTGATTCTCCCTCTCATTCTCCCTCTCCTACCTCTCCTCTTTCCATCCCTGTTCGCGCTTTTACGATAATGATAACTTTTAATTTCTCTCTCTCTCTCTCTCTCTCTCTCTCTCTCTCTCTCTCTCTCTCTCTCTCTCTCTCTCTCTCTCTCTCTCTCTTTTAACAAGACTATATGGAAGGGATCATTATAATACTTCAAAGTCTCAGCGTAAAGGCGGCGCCATTTTAAGCCGATCTTCGCATCATAGCTCAAGTGGAAAAGAAAATTTGAGCCTAAGAACCTTTAAGAATCTCTGTTTGGGGTCTTCGCTTAAATGAGACAAATACGTTCTTGAATCACTAATCTTGAGAGGGGGGGAGGGAGGGAGGGGGGGCCTTTGAGAATATACCATTAGGTCATAACTTAAGAGAAACCGCTACATACCTAACCTAACCTAACCTAACCTAATCTAACCTAACCTAACCTAACCTAACCTTTGGGTGATCAGTGTTTAGGGAGAGATAATGTTAGATACGTTTTTACATCATGAGTTAAGGGTAAATTTAGACGTAGGAACCTTGGAGTATTGGGCTGACCAGAGGAACCAGGTCACAGCATCCATCCATCACACTTGTTTACCTGGTGAGACAAGGATAGAGAGGGGAGGAGAGGGGATAGAGGAGGAGGAGAGGGGTGGTAGAGGAAGAGAGGGGAGGAAGAGGAGAAGGGTAGAGGAGGAACAGGAGAGGGGGTAAGGAGAAGGGATATAGGTAGAGAGGGGAGGAAGAGGAGGAAGAGAGGGGGAGAGGAGGAATAGGAGAGGGAAGGAAGAGAGGGGATGGATGAACGTGAGAGGGGTTCGATTGAGGAATTGGAATATTATAATAATAATAATAATAATAATAATAATAATAATAATAATAATAATAATAATAATAATAATAATAATAATTTTCAACTTTTTTTGGTCTCATTATGCTAAATTTTATAAACCCACTCACCTGATTCCTTTAATTAAAACACAAAATTCAACAATTAATGACGAGAAAAAAATGGCATCGTAAGTGTACAGAGACTAACTTAACGAGGAGATACAATAGATTAGGTGAGGATCATTAAGAATCTAATTATTCATCATTAATTAAATTAGTAATCATTAATCCAATTGTCCTATATGTCCTTATACCCCTAAAGTTCACTAATTACCGTCAATAACTCCGTAATTAGTCAATCTGTCATGTCATTGAATTAAAAAAAAAATTTAAATGAGAAGTAAAGGATTTTTTCTTGGTTCACTAATTACTCGTGAACTTTATTACCTACTGTTAATATTAATTAGTGTTTTGCCTTTTATAATCTTCACTTCGTTGTTAAGTAGTTATGGGTTAATATTCAAGTAGTCATGTGTCTGTTCGTATTATCTGCGTTAGTTAGATCTATGATTGCCTTTAACTGATCTACCCTCCTACCTAACCTAACCTAACCTAACCTAACTAACGTACCCCTAACCTAATCTACCTTAACCTACTGCCAATATAACCTAAATGTACCCTACCATTAACGTAACCTAACCTAACTCATCCCTAATCTAATCTAACCTAACCTAACAAAACATAAGCTAACCCAATCCCAGAATTTATTATAAAAAAAAATTGTCTTGTTGATATACGAAGCAAAACGGAGGAAAAAACATACGGACGGACGGGGCAACACACGCACGAACAGACGAATGGAGAGACGAACGAACCTATCGACCGACAAACGAACGGACAGCTGGAGAGGTTAAGGGTGACTCATCTAGTGTTTACTCAGCGTCAACAGTTAAGGAAGAATGACCAACAAAACGTGTGTGGATGTGTTTACTATGTCTACCCAACAATACCGTACGTCTGTGAGTGTCTATACCCCGCCTACCCTGAGAGACAGAGAGATTGAGGAAGGGAAGGGAGGTTATCAATCAATCAATCACAGTACCGTCTGAGGGTTGGCGACCACAGTCCTCTACTCTAAAGCTCTTGGACTGTTTATCCCCCAAGGTTTTGTATCTCTCTAAGGACCCAGTTTTTAATTTCATTCATCCATCTCAGCCATCTGCCTTCCCCTGGCCCTCCTGCCTTCAACTTTACCTGTTAATATTTCTGTTATTATCCTCCCCATCCCTAATTATATAACCAAATTATCTCTTCTTTTTTTTTCTGTGCATTTTAAGTAATTCTCTTGAAGTTTTTGCTAATCTTAGTGTGTGTCCTAATTGAGTGAGTGAATGAGTGAGTGAGTGAGTGACTGAGTGAGTGAGTATGAGATTTCACACACAATCACACGGTCCGCTGTCAAGAAAAAAATTGAGGTATTTAAACCAATCAGAACGAGTGTGTCTCACCTCCTTGTTAGCACTGGTGAGAGGGAGGAAGAAATGAGAGTGAGTGGTGAGAGAGTGGGAGTGAGAGATGGCAGGGATAGGGATGGAGAGTGATGAGAGTGGTGAGGGAAAGTGAGGAAAAGAGAGAAAGAGGAGTGAGAGTGATGAGTGGGAGGGAAAGTGAGGAGGGAGGGACGGAGAGAGAAATGATAAAAAAGGAGGTAAAAGAGAAGGTGAGTGAAGGGGAAGAAGGAGGGAGGGTAGGGAGAGAGAGGGAAACTGGTTAAGTGAAAGGGAAAGGCAGGGGGAGTAATGAGAGGGAGTGAGTGATGAGAGAGAGTGATGAGAGAGATAGAGTGATGAGAGGGAGAGAGAGTGATGAGAGAGAGAGAGAGTGATGAGAGAGTGATGAGAGGGAGAGAGAGTGATGAGAGAGAGAGAGAGTGATGAGAGGGAGAGAGAGTGATGAGAGGGAGAGAGAGTGATGAGAGAGTGATGAGAGGGAGAGAGAGTGATGAGAGAGAGAGAGTGATGAGAGGGAGAGAGTGATGTGAGGGAGAGAGAGTGATGAGAGGGAGAGAGAGTGATGAGAGGGAGAGAGAGTGATGAGAGGGCAGGAGGGTAGTGAGAGGATGAGAGAGGGAAAGGCAATGGTGAGTGAGAGAGAGAGTGGTGAGACATATAGCTTCTTTGAATATAATTACCTAAAATATGACTCAGCTATAATCCCTAAAACATCTCTAATTATCTCCACCTCCACCAGCTATAATCCCTAAAACATCTCTAATTATCTCCACCTCCACCAGCTATAATCCCTAAAACATCTCTAATTATCTCCACCTCCACCAGCTATAATCCCTAAAACATCTCTAATTATCTCTAACCTTTCACATAAAAAACCTAAGACTTGAAATATCTATATAATTTCAATCATCATCATCATCATCATCATCATTATTATTGTTAGCTCACTTCGCCATCACCGCCTTAAGTAATCCCATTAATTCCATGGATAATCCCACCTCCCTTTTCCTTCGCCTCCCCCCTTCCCTTCCCCTCCCCCTTCCCCTCCTACTTCCACCCCCGTCTCCCCCCCTCTACCCCCTCCTGCCCCCCATTCCTTCCCTAATACGCGTGTGATCTCTCCGGGTGCGATTTATTTCCGGTAATCTCTCCTGGCAATTGTCGAGCATTGGACTTGTTGGTATCACCCACCCCTCCAGGCTCCCACTCGGTCGCCCCCCCCCCCCCACCTCTCTCTCTCTCTCTCTCTCTCTCTCTCTCTCTCTCTCTCTCTCTCTCTCTCTTTTGTCATCTTATTGTGAAGTATTTCTTATTTTTTTTATTAATTTTATTTCCTCAGTTCATTTCTTATTTTCTTTATTATGGTGATTCGTTTTTATTTTTTTATTAAATGTGTTTGTTTTGTTTTTGTTTGGGGTGAAACGGACTTTTATTGGCATTATAATTATCACCACTACCTGTACCACTAACTCTACAACTACTATTGCTACTACCATTACCTGTACCACTACCACTTCTACTACTACCTTTAACACTATTACAAGCACCAATAACTATCACTACCATTACTATAACCACCTCTACCACTACCACTACCACTTCAACCACTTTTACCACTATCTGTATCATTGCCATTACCATGACTACCACTACCACCACTATCATCATTACCACCCCCTTCTACCCCATTACCACAACCACAACCACCACCATCATTTCCACCTCCATCATCACCATTATTACCACCCCTACCACCATTACCACCTGTATGAAAACCATAACTAACACCTCTACCTACTTCTGTTTCAACCATGATTTACCATCAACTCAACCACCCCTACTACTACTACCACCACTACTACCACTATTTCACCCACTACCACTTCAATCTCCACCATCACCTCTATTACAACCACCACCACCTCATCCCCCAACACCACCATTACGTAGCGTGACTCGCCACACTCTCTTCCACACAGCCTCGGGGACTCAGATATCACCATGGTAACACAACCCTTACTCCCAGCTGGGCTCTCCCGCCACTACCATCTTCACGTGGTGTTCCCGAGGCAACAACTTCATCAGTAATTACTACCTCTTCTCCTCATCTCTGGAATAATCTAACTGCTTCTGGTTGGAGTTCCAATTAATTTATTTGATCTTATGTTTTACAAATGAATTGGATTATATCTGTATTTGTTCTATGTATAAAAATTTTATTATTCCCCACAGTGAAGTGTCCCAACCAAAACAAACCCAGCGAGGTGTCCAGTCTTCCCGCGCTAATATCATTTGTTTTCGTCTCTGGATTCGATGTTTCTCTCGGAGGTGTGATCTTTCTTATGGGATCCTGTACGGTTGCCAGCGTTGTGTGTTCTTGTGTTTTTGTTCCTCTTAAAGTTTGAGGGAATAAGTTAACAGTTGGATAATCATCATAAATTTCTCCCTGGACCACAGAAGACACGGGTCATATTTCCTGGTGAGTTAGTTAGGTTTTTTGATGGCTTGGAGGAGGGGCTCCACTGATGACATTTTGTCGTCTCACGCGATGCTCCCTTGTTTTGTCGCGTTCTCTTCTTCTTTCTCCTTCATTTTCTTCTTCTCTTTCCTCGTTCTTTTACCGGAACCGCTGATTCTCTCGCCAGATGTGTTTATTTGTTTACCTCTACGTTGTTTGTGAAAAAGTTAGATTTTTATGATCGTGGGGGAATTTTTGCGTGCTGTTTATGTGTTCTGATGATGACTATCAATGACTTATGGCCAGATTTTCCGCCAACTAATGTACACATGTAGGGAGACTGTTGGTGGTGATGGAGGGAGACAGTTGGTGGTGATGGAGGAAGACTGTTGGTGGTGATGGAGGGAGACTGATGGTGGTGATGGAGGGAGACAGTTGGTGGTGATGGAGGAAGACTGTTGGTGGTGATGGAGGGAGACTGATGGTGGTGATGGAGGAAGACTGTTGGTGGTGATGGAGGGAGACTGTTGGTGGTGATGGAGGGAGACAATTGGTGGTGATGGAGGGAGACTGTTGGTGGTGATGGAGGGAGACTGTTGGTGGTGATGGAGGGAGACAGTTGGTGGTGATGGAGGGAGACTGTTGTTGGTGATGGTGAGAGACTGTTGTTGGTGATGGTGAGAGACTATTGTTGGTGATGGAGGGAGACTGATGGTGGTGATGGAGGGAGACTGATGGTGGTGATGGAGGAAGACTGTTGGTGGTGATGGAGGGCGACTGTTGGTGGCGATGGAGGGAGACTGTTGGTGGCGATGGAGGTAGACTGTTGGTGGTGATGGAGGGAGACTGTTGGTGGTGATGGAGGAAGACTGTTGGTGGTGATGGAGGGAGACTGTTGTTGGTGATGGTGAGAGACTATTGTTGGTGATGGAGGGAGACTGATGGTGGTGATGGAGGGAGACTGATGGTGGTGATGGAGGAAGACTGTTGGTGGTGATGGAGGGAGACAGTTGGTGGTGATGGAGGAAGACTGTTGGTGGTGATGGAGGGAGACAGTTGGTGGTGATGGAGGGAGACTGATGGTGGTGATGGAGGAAGACTGTTGGTGGTGATGGAGGGAGACTGTTGTTGGTGATGGTGAGAGACTGTTGTTGGTGATGGTGAGAGACTATTGTTGGTGATGGAGGGAGACTGATGGTGGTGATGGAGGAAGACTGTTGGTGGTGATGGAGGGAGACTGTTGGTGGCGATGGAGGGAGACTGTTGGTGGCGATGGAGGTAGACTGCTGGTGGTGATGGAGGGAGACTGTTGGTGGTGATGGAGGGAGACTGATGGTGGTGATGGAGGGAGACTGTTGTTGGTGATGGTGAGAGACTATTGTTGGTGATGGAGGGAGACTGATGGTGGTGATGGAGGAAGACTGTTGGTGGTGATGGAGGGAGACTTGTTGGTGATGGAGGGAGGCTGTTGTTGGTGATGGAGGGAGAATGTTGTTGGTGATGGAGAGAGACTGTTGGTGGCGATGGAGGGAGACTGTTGATGGCGATGGAGGGAGACTGTTGGTGGTGATGGAGGGAGAATGTTGTTGGTGATGGAGGGAGACTGTTGGTGGCGATGGAGGGAGACTGTTGATGGCGATGGAGGGAGACTGTTGGTGGTGATGGAGGGAGACTGTTGGTGGTGATGGAGGGAGACTGTTGTTGGTGATGGTGAGAGACTTGTTGGTGATGGAGGGAGACTGATGGTGGTGATGGAGGAAGACTGTTGGTGGTGATGGAGGGAGACTGTTGGTGGTGATGGAGGGAGACTGTTGGTGGTGATGGAGGGAGACTGATGGTGGTGATGGAGGGAGACTGTTGTTGGTGATGGAGGGAGACTTGTTGGTGATGGAGGGAGACTGTTGTTGGTGATGGAGGGAGAATGTTGTTGGCGATGGAGGGAGACTGTTGGTGGCGATGGAGGGAGACTGTTGATGGCGATGGAGGGTGACTGTTGGTGGTGATGGAGGAAGACTGTTGGTGGTGATGGAGGGAGACTGTTGGCGGTGATGGAGAGAAAAGAGATATTGAGGCGATGGGGAGTGAGTAAAGAGGAAGTAACGAACCTGACCAATGAGGAGATGACCAGGGTGTAGTGTGTGTGTGTGTGTGTGTGTGTCTGTGTGTGTGTGTGTGTGGTGTGTGTGTGTGTGTGTGTGGTCCATTAGAACTAGGAGTGGGCCAGTATGAGCAGTAATAATTCTGTACAGTATTAGTCATTGTCAAGTCATTTTATCATTTAATAATTCATTGGTTGATTCCTCGACGTAAGGAGAGAGAGAGAGAGGGAGGGGGGGGGGGGGGTTGGGTTGAACTGACGTAATTGGGAAGTGAAATAAATAAAATATAGTTGCAAAAAAGAGAGAAAGAGAAACAATGAAAGAGACGCAATAGAGAAGCAGCGCAAGTTTAATGCTTCATAATCCCTCGGCACAACAGCGAGTGATATGAACCAATGTGAATCACTCCCCGAAGCCGTGGAACCAATGAAGGGAAATTCTCTGATGCAAGTAAACCAATACAGGAATATATTCGGGTCTTCAAAGGGACCAGCGTTGCGAATAATGGAAAGCAAGCGAGATTCCTTTGAACGAGCACGAAGCCTGTTTCACCCTCCACGCTACCCGAATCTTCGTTAAGCCAGCGGGTCTCCTGTAATGAGAGAGACTTGGGGGGGATATTCGGTACTCGAGTCTGGAGGGGATCATGAGGGTTCGAGATAGTGAAATTAGGGATATGTTAGGGAGCTTCGCCATCAAGGAAGTGGTAACCAAAGTGTGATTCGGCAACCTGGAGTAACTTCCGGGTACGTTCCAATCAGTTGCTCACCTAATGATTCTCGCAATATATCGATAATATCTCTCCTTTGGAACAGAATACAACGTCTGCTTGATTGTTGTGCAGGAAGACCCGAGGTTATCTATACGTTCATCCTAACGCACTGGACCCAGGCTGTTCTCTCACTTTTTTTTTATATAATTCCACTTACCTGAGTCACACTATTACTATTGATGACACATGAGTCATATTAATACTATATGAAACAGACGGTAAAGTACAGCTCTTTGATAAGAACATTACTGTACTTACCTGTAGTGTGGACATCAAGCTAAGATTTTTACCAAGTTTGTGTTGATTTTTGTATTGTAATGTTCTTCACTCACCATACATGTAACAACTCTATACAGCGATCTCTCTCAGTATGTCTAGGCTAATATATAGTGTACCTACGGCGACGATATTCTCGTGTAATTCTTAAATTATTGTATACAATTTGTTGATTGTCTAGCTGGTTAAGTAGTTTGCTTCACCTATCAGTTGAGGTGATCATTACTTGATTAACTTCATGCGGAGGCCTACAACACTTGGACCAAAAGCCTCCAGTGCCCATTCTCAATGACTATACACGGAACGCTGCCTCCAGCCTCTAAAGGAGAAGACAGCGCCGTACAACAAAGGGAAGGAACGCGCCATCCCTGACTCACCCATCGAGGACCCCGCACTCTCCGACCTTGTGACCCATCACACCCGCAGCTGCATCACTGATCGAGGAGATACATAAAGCCGCCTCGCAGGATGACTCTTATCATCAACTGCACCTCACCGTTAACGTTGGATTTCCCAAGAACAGGAAGCACGTGCCCTCAGCCCTGCCTCACTACTATCAAATACGGGACAGCCTAGCAATCGTCGACGTCCTGGTTCTCAACGGACCTCGCTTCGCCATCCCAGCCTCAGCCCGCCGCCGCATCCTGTCCCAACTTCACGACTCGCACAGAGGCATTGAAGCGACGAAGCGCAGAGCAGGGCCCAGCATTGCGAGAGACATCGCCAACAATATTCCGGCCGGCGTCATTACACAATGACGCCGGGAGGGATTACCTGCTCTACGCCAGCCGCCTCTCGGGGTGGCCACATGGCAGGAACAGGACGTCGAAGAACACATGCCTCCGGGTACTACGTGGGTTCTTTTCTCAGATTGGTGTCCCCGTCCGACTTGACACCGACGGAGGACCTCAGTTCACGAGCACGGACTTTAGGAGGTTCCTCAAGCAGTGGGGCAACAACCATGACGGTCACGCCGAGGCTGACGTCAAACAGGTGAAGCATCTCATTATGAAGACTACCAAGGGTGGTAACCTAGACGACGAGGACCGCGTCCCCGGCCTTGATACTACTACTGCCCACAAGACCAAGCTGAGCAGCTCAAGGCAGCTCCGCACACCACCGAGCGACGGTATATAATGTATTTGCTACTTGATCGACCCTTTACTCTACCATCCATCCAGCTTAACAGTAATACCCTCTCTAATATTAACCACTTCCAGTGCCTTGGCTCCAACCTGTCCACCACCGCGGTAAACTTTTCTTCAGCTGTAGGGAGCTGAAATTATCTACAAAGTTGCACGTGTAGTGTTCCCTTCCCAGGTTGTATGGCAACGAGACATGAGTCACATACAGGAAGAACCTCGAGGCACTAGAAAACTTTCACAAGCGAAGTGTACGTTCCATGCTCCGAGTTCGCTGGGAAGACAAGAGAACAAATGCCAGTATTCTCGCTGACACCAACTGTAGGAGCATCGAGGCTACCATTATTCATGAACAAATATGTTGGACAGGCCATGTTACCCACATGGATGACAGTAGACTGCTAAAGCAGCTACTTTACAGTCAGCTAACGAACGGTAAACTTATCGCTGGTATTCAGCGGAAAAGTTATAAGGATAGTCATAAACCTGAATAAGTGCCAAATCCCCCCCCCCCTCACATGGGAGACGATCACTCCACATCGTAACGCTAGGAGGAGCACCATACAAGAAAGTGTCAATACTTTCGAGTTAACCCCACTGCTTACCAAGGCAGACAAGCGCCAGCGCCGGAAAGACGCTGCTGTCCGCCCCTTCCGCACTAGCTGTAGCCCTCCACATATGCAACATCTGAGAACGACCCTGCCGGTCCCGTATCGGCCTCTCTGGTCACCTCAAAGCTCACCAACGAAGGTGACATCCTTAAGAGATCATATCATTGTATCATAACTGGATGATCGTCATACTCGATTCCGAGTGAAAACAAAGTAGTAGTAGTAGTGTGTGTGTGTGATCACGGCTGGATAAGGGTGGTGCTTAAGTGACATCTGGTATCGAAATAACTTAAATGTTATCTTTAACTCTCTTATTAATACAATCTTTACCATTCATGATTTTTTTGGGGGGTGACTGTATGTCGCATACGGATGCTGATGCTGTGTATTTATCTATGTACTTTACTATTATAAGTAAAGAGCAAGAGAGTTACAGTGATAATACCTAACAAGTGTATTCACCATGACAACAACTGAGGCTGCTGTGTTTTAGGGCAGAGTGTATAGGTCACAGGTCATGCGAGTGAGAGAGACACTACCTGATGAGCGTTGGCACATCCCTCCTACACACTTTAGTTTCGTCTGTTTTCCCATCAGTCACACACACTACAATCATCATTAAAAATAAGATTTAATAATGATATAACACCTAAAAAAAATGGGTAAAAATAGAGTACAAAAGCCAAATGCTGAAATAAACCTCTGTAGCATAGGACCAGAGAAGGTTAATGTATATCCCGGTCTCTTACAGTTATTAAAGTGTTTGAATTTATGATTTTTATAAAGGGTTCACTCGGATGCCTCAAACTGACTTGGTATATTTACTCAACAACTACACAATTTTATAAGTGCATTACACCTCTGGCTTACATTAGACACTCACACAAATTAGATCATCACCCGGAGCTTTAAACACCTGAGGAAAATCAATCCTCTCTTACTTCTCCGTTAATAAAGGAAATGTAATCCATTAGGTGAGAAGAAAACCATTAAGTGGGTCCATTACCTTAATGAATCACAGAACTGAACCATTTTTAGCATATTTTTTATATTTCCTTGTGTGTGTGTGTGTGTGTGTGTGTGTCAACATTGTGCAAGTTAACCATTCATTCTTCCCTCTTAACTTAGTGTGAACTCTTAAAGACTGATTTATTTTAATGCCACTAATATAATTATGAATATGTGTGTGTTGTGTGGTTATTTAACTCGCCCCTTCAACAACTGACTATAAACCGATGTACTGAAATATAATCGGATTTCACTAGTGATTAAACAACCTAATGCTACCTGTGGTGGGGGGGGTGGTTAGGTTAGGTTAGGTTAGGTTAGGTTAGGTTAGCATAAAGGCGAATCTTCAGATGATCTAAAAAAATTATTACTCATTTCTTAACAGGTAAATTATATACAGATGAATCATACATTTTGCATCGATATCAAGTAATTCATAATTCACTTATGACCCCTGATATGAAACGCTTGACATTTGAATTATTGAATTATTCTTTAATTATAGTAATGAGGTACAGAACTCATCCAGACGATAATTAAAAAAACTAACTTGATATTACAGCAGAATGAATGTAATGTCAATTGTGTATTTTACTGTATGACCTTTTGCATTCGAGTGTGTGAATCAGTAGAAGGAAGTGTAGTACCCTGTCTACTGAGAGAGAGAGAGAGGGGGTGAGGAGAAACAGATTAAGAGAGGGGGGAAATAATAAGAGACAGATAAGAAGAGACAGCGAGTAAGAGAGAATGAGAGACAAACTAAAACAGACGGAAAAAAAGTATTACAGAAAGTATTATCTTATTAAACAAAGAAAAAAAAGGAAAAATAAATCAAGTTTGTTCCATCTTAACTCACTTTAGGATTATACTAAATAAGTGATAAATAATCCCTTTGGGCGATTATTTGGAACCTATTATACCGGTGGATTATTCCTGATAACAGCTTAATTATTCACATCACCTTGATAACTGTTTTCACTGATTATTGTAGGTTTTTGTAATTATTCAAGTTTCCACTTAGTAATTATTTTATGATACAGTAATTATTTCATGATACTCCATTGGGTCACTTCAATAATTTCTTCGACGTCTTCGATAATTCCTGAATTAATCTACATAATTGTTATTGCCGTTAATGATAATTTCTATGACCATTGTGATAATTCTAAAATTATGATGGTGTCCATGACTTATGTGATAATTCCGGCGATTCTTTTGATAATCTCCATATAGGCCTGTGATAATTGTAGCGATAATTGCAATAATTTCCAAGATTACAGTATTTTTTGATAATTCTTGTCTCTGATTATCCCGGTGACCTGCATGTTAATTCCTTGCCGTTTTTTATAATTCATATAATTAATGTAATTCCGTCACGTCTGATAATGGCTTTGATTATTCCTATTGCTATTATAATAACTTTTGTACACAATTTTATAATTCATCTGCTGGTAATTCCTATAACTATCCTATTAATGCATATGATAATTATAATGCTCAATAATTGATATCTTAAGGACTCTGATTAATTTGTATAATCACGTTTTTACGGTAATTTATAACATGATTCCTAAGACTCCAAGATAATTCCCAAGGCTGCAGTAAAGCCTATCGTCATTATGATAATTCTCAAGATTTCGACATAATCCCTAAACCACGATAATCCCGTTGGCTTTTACTATAATTCTCGACAGTCGATGATAATTATTGAACCCTCTATGATAATCTGTGTGTGTGTGTGTGTGTGTGTGTGTGGAGAGAGAGAGAACAGCAGAAGAGGGTAAGGCGATTACATAAGATTATTATAACACGAGGAGGATTTATAAGGATTACAGGAGCGGATTACTTGGAAGTATCCTGCGACATTGTGGGGAGAAGGGAGGTAGGTGACGTAGAGGAGGGGATTGACTGGAATGGGAGTGAGGGTGGGGATTAAATGGGAAGCTGGAGGGTCGGAGGTTGAGGGAGAGGAGAAGGTGGGGATTAGGGGAATAAGTAGGTGGGGGAGTGAGGATTTGAGGAGGTAGGAACTAGGTGAGAGGTGAGGGATGTGAGCTCAGGAAGGAGTGGGGAGGATTGAGTGGTAGGTGGGGGAGGATTGAGAGGATTGAGTAGGTGGGGGAGGATTGATGGAGGAAGGGGTTGATGTAGCAGGATGTGACAGAGAGAAAGAGAGAGAGAGAGATAACGGGAGAAAGATGTGTACGTTTGTAAGTGTATGAGAGAGAAAGAGAGAATGGTGTGTGTGTGTGTGTGTGTGTATTAATTATCCACTGCTTCATTTCCTTGATCGAAAAATAAAACCCAAGTGTGAATTAAGTCTATATTAAAATCTGGGTATTCTTTTTCGATAACTCTTTATTTTATTCTATTTTTTACACATGATTCAGTTTAATAAATGATACGTGTAAGTTTCATTATTCAATTCGTTCTTAAATCCGGAAGTAAAAATTACTCTGAAAATCTCATTATAGTTAATGTTTATCTTGAAAAAGCGAAAATTGTGGGACTATGTAAATAATGTGTGGGTTATCGTTACATAAACAAGAGTTAATATATATTTGGGGATTTAAATTAGCCCTTAAACCACCAAAGTAAAGGAGCAATGAACCACGCTTCATTTGGCAGTTCAAAGGCCTCGTCGAACCCTTTACGAACCCTTGGGATTCCGAGGCTCCGAGCTAAAGTAAAGTTTACCCGAGCCTTAAAAAAATTATAATTATGGAGAATCTGAAATTCTATCCAAAGTCAGTACCTTTTTTTCCACAACCATTTACCTGAATTTCGAGTCAGATGAGTGGAACATAAACCCGTGCTGGTGAGATTGATTCACACTGTGGTTCGAAGTTTCAGTTTAACCTCACATTGAAATTAAATACTTTATATCAATACTTTGCTATAATTCCCTGATTTAGTTAATTTATGTATATTTTTAACTTATATTTATTGTCAAAAACAAACATATATAATTTCAGTACGTTTAGAAATAACAGAGACGCGGTCAGCAACGGTGGTATCAGGTTGGTCGTCAGTTTGTTCAGGATTTTGAATAGGAGATTCAAAACCCGAAACCAGTTTAATTGTCATCAAACTTGGCCACAGTAACTTGGAACACATGGGGCCGGATCAACATGCATGGGCTGACACGAAGCTGTATTGACGCGCAGTGAATCCTCGCGAATTCAAACCTTTTCCGGCGGCTTCAGTGAATATTCATGATTCTTAGCGTACTGTGTATGAATCTGACACACACACACACACACACACGAGAGAGAGAAAGGTGGTGAGAGATAACGTCAACGAGGGATATTTCACATTTATTTGTATATTTCTTGTTTAATTCAGTATCAAGTCATAACAACTGATTAAATAGCAACTTTCGATCACGTGAAGATGGGCCCCTCCCCAGCCTATTTAACTTGAGGATTAAACATTTAATGCTAAATTAACCTAACCTAACCTAACCTAACCTAACCTAACCTAACCCCCATTCTCTCCGGTAGCGTTAGGGTGTTTAATCATCAGGTGAAATAAACTACGGGATGTCCAGGTAATATATGATGATGCCGCCTGTAGAGTCGACTGGGTGTCTTCAAGGAGCTCACACGTAATCCAAACACCTAAGCCAAAGGTAAATTAAGGTAATCATTAGAAGCGTGAAACAGGAAAGGGAGATCAGACCACCTGCTCCAGCACCTCCAAGTAGACGTAATTAAGGTTGGCTAATGAGGTTTCCCTAGATCATTGATACTATGGATTAACCAAGTAATTGACGGGTGGGGTTCTGGTTTTGTCGAGCACACGATACACCCCCCGAATTGACCCCCTACATATCCTGGGTATAAGCCACTGACACGAAGATGGGCACTATTCTCGAATACTAGGATCAGGTTCTACACATCAACAACATCACTATAAGACTCAACACATCATTACCGTCACTATAATACTCAGACCATCAACTTCCCTATAAGACTAAAATATACTATAAAACTTGACACATCACTATAAGACTCAATACATCATTACCGTCGCTATAATACTCAGACCATCAACTTCTCTATAAGACTAAAATATACTCTAAAACTTGACACATCACTATAAGACTCAATACATCATTACCGTCGCTATAATACTCAGACCATCAACTTCTCTATAAGACTAAAATATACTATAAAACTTGACACATCACTATAAGACTCAACACATCATCATAAACTAATAAAGTGAGAATTGTGTCAATATTCCAGTCACGAGTTTGATTATATCGACTGATGAACGAAGTCTAATGAGAATGAGTAAACCTTTAAGGGATTTTGTCTAATGTATTTATCGGATTCATCGAAAGTTAAATCTGTTTGATATATTGGATTATTTTTTATTTATTTTTTTATGTTTTTATTTAATAAGGTAAATATTTGGTACCCGAGTGACATTCATTATCGAGTTGTGTAAGGCATTCTAATTTAATGGTATGTAAAGTCACACACACACACACACACACACACACACACACACACTCTCTCTCAGACACTCTCTCAGACACTCACTCAATACAACCTCAAACACAAACACACACACACACACACACACACTCACACACTCAACACACACACACACACACTCAACACACACACAAAATATATGATCACTCTTGTTTAACTCATCCTTGTAAAATTTACGACTAGCAACACACCAGACCTAAAAATGCAAATTACTCTCAAACAAATTTATCAGAGTTGGGTCCCCGAGTCTCGCAGGACACTACGATAAATTTTCCCGTAACTAGAAATGTGAGGACGCGTGTACGCACCAGAGTCACTTAAATTACGACACCAAGATGGATTGTCAGAGGTTGTTACAGTGTGTGTGTGTGAAAATCTTACCAGCACAAAAATAGCATCGAAATCGCACTGAGACCAACGTAAAGTAAATGCGGATCCTGTACGAAGTTTGAGTAATACTATTCTTACTAGCAAGGGATGTAGGTGGTGGGGTGAGGTAGAAGGAAAGTGGGAGTGGATTCAAAATTGTCGCCGCGCTCCTGAGATATTAATCGTACACCAGGCAGCTTGGCACCAGCCTGTCCAGAGGCTAAAATTTTGTGTGAAAACATCCCCGACTGAGAGAGTGTTGGTATAAGGTGGATATTACGTCCTAAGGGATCTCATACACGTTTATTAGAACTGAAGAAAAGAATGAATAGATATATTATGGTACAGCCCTGAAGAGAATAAATATTGCTAGAGAATACATATTTCTTAAGACTACAGTGTACAGTGTGTGTTTGAGAAGGCTACATATTTCACAGCGTATGATAACAGAGGCACTAACATTAGTGTGTGTGCGTATATATATATATATATATATATATATATATATATATATATATATATATATATATATATATATATATATATATATATAATATATATATATATATATATATATATATATATATATATATATATATATATATATATATATATATATATATATATATAACCCCGCCTTCTAAATTATGCGCGGCTGTCAACCTCCAACTTCCTAAATTTGTCACGGCTGAAATTATATCCTGAAACTCCAGCCTGTGTTTTATTGTATGTCACCCCCCCCCCCCCACCCCACACCTCTCTCTCTCTCTCTCTCTCATGTTTCTAAAATCCCTTCCCACACCTCCTTTCCCTTCTTCTCCTCCACTCCTCCTCCTCTCTCCTCATCCTCTTTTGCTGCTCTCTCCTCATCCTCTTTTGCTCCTCTCTCCTCCGCCTCTTCCTTTTCCTCCTCCTCACTCAGTAATCCTATTAAGAATGCCATCGTCTTACTGCCTCTCTCTGCCTCTAACAACCACTTATTACATCTCACAGTCTCTCACTACTTCTCATTGCCTCTCACTTTTTTTCTCTACCTCTCACTACCTAAAATTACCTCTCACTGCCTCACTACCTATCTTTACCTCTCACTGCCTCACTACCTATCTCTACCTCTCACTGCCTCTCACAACCTCCTCCCACTGCCTCACTACCTATCTCTACCTCTCACTGCCTCACTACCTATCTCTACCTCTCACTGCCTCTCACAACCTCCTCCCACTGCCTCACTACCTATCTCTACCTCTCACTGCCTCTCACAACCTCCTCCCACTGCCTCACTACCTATCTCTACCTCTCACTGCCTCACTACCTATCTCTACCTCTCACTGCCTCTCACAACCTCCTCCCACTGCCTCACTACCTATCTCTACCTCTCACTGCCTCTCACAACCTCCTCCCACTGCCTCACTACCTATCTCTACCTCTCACTGCCTCTCACAACCTCCTCCCACTGCCTCACTACCTATCTCTACCTCTCACTGCCTCACTACCTATCTCTACCTCTCACTGCCTCTCACAACCTCCTCCCACTGCCTCACTACCTATCTCTACCTCTCACTGCCTCTCACAACCTCCTCCCACTGCCTCACTCCCTATCGCTACCTCTCACTGCCTCTCACAACCTCCTCCCACTGCCTCACTACCTATCGCTACCTCTCACTGCCTCTCACAACCTCTTATGGCCTCTCACTGTCAGGTAAAACTTCTCTTCAGGGCTATTAATTTATTTTTTTAGCATCAAAGGTGAAAGGAAGTGTGTGTGTGTGTGTGTGTGTGTGTGTGTGTGTGTGTTTGCGCGCGTGTGTGTGATAATAAATCCATCACATACGCAGATTATTACGCAGATTTTTACACCTGAAAAATACCGATTAAACCACATCAGCGCTCAAGCTACATCCAAGAGGCTACATAACACCGTACAATACTAATACTAAATAACCATCGCTGCCCCATAGTACACCCTGGCTACCATAACCCATAACTCAACCTAATTATATTCCCTATGGTCACTATTACGGGTCTATAACATCTCCCAATTTCTTTCTTCCTACAACCCATTAATCCAGAGCCCATTAAATAACCCCCATATTTCGGTCCTTAATAAATGGGACCTCTTTCATTAACCTCTTGAGGCCTTCTGTAGCTTTAAATGGGACCTCTTCTATTATACTTGTGAGTCACTCTGTAGATAATGGAGTACTGTTTCTCTACACTCTGTGCCTGAATACGCCATTAATTTAAGGGGACAATGGGGAAGGGAGGCTTTGTTTTTTGTTTTTTTTATTCAATGTGTTAAGAATCTCCCTTTTGGCAATTATACCCCTCCTCTTCTCCTTTTTCTTCTTCCTCCCTACTCCTCCTCCTCTTCTTATTCTTCTTCCTCCCTCTTCTCTTCCCCACCTGCTTCTCTTACCCCTCTCTCTTTCTCCTTCCTTCTCACCACCTCCTCTCCTCCTCCTCCTCCCTCCCCCTCAACTAGGTGGCGTGGCGGTAGCAGTGTGAGTTCTTCCTTAACGCAGGTGGCCGGGCGTGGTGAGGTTAAGGGGGAACACTCCTCCTACCCACGCCTCCACACGCCTACCTACTTACGCTTACCACGCCTCCACACCAATCTACCTACCCTGCCACCATTACCACGCTAACTCCATCACGAATACTCATTTTCATCAACCACGCCTCTCTGCTTAGGCTACCACGCCCTCACATCAATATCCTACATCCTGCCGTTCACCACATCAATACCCTACACCCTGCCGTTCACCACATCAATACCCTACACCCTGCCGTTCACCACATCAATGCCCTACACCCTGCCGTTCACCACATCAATGCCCTACACCCTGCCGTTCATCACATCAATACCCTACACCCTGCCGTTCATCACAACAATACCTTTCACCCTACCGTTCACCACATCAATACCCTACACCCTGCCGTTCACCACATCAATGACCTACACCCTGCCGTTCACCACATCAATGCCCTACACCCTGCCGTTCATCACATCAATACCCTACACCCTGCCGTTCATCACAACAATACCTTTCACCCTACCGTTCACCACATCAATACCCTACACCCTGCCGTTCACCACATCAATACCCTACACCCTGCCGTTCACCACATCAATACCCTACACCCTGCCGTTCACCACATCAATACCCTACACCCTGCCGTTCATCACATCAATGCCCTACACCCTGCCGTTCACCACATCAATACCCTACACCCTGCCGTTCACCACATCAATACCCTACACCCTGCCGTTCATCACATCAATACCCTACACCCTGCCGTTCATCACAACAATACCCTACACCCTGCCGTTCACCACATCAATACCTTACACCCTGCCGTTCATCACATCAATACCCTACACCCTGCCGTTCACCACATCAATACCCTACACCCTGCCGTTCACCACATCAATACCCTACACCCTGCCGTTCACCACATCAATACCCTACACCCTGCCGTTCATCACATCAATGCCCTACACCCTGCCGTTCACCACATCAATACCCTACACCCTGCCGTTCACCACATCAATACCCTACACCCTGCCGTTCATCACAACAATACCTTTCACCCTACCGTTCACCACATCAATACCCTACACCCTGCCGTTCACCACATCAATGCCCTACACCCTGCCGTTCATCACAACAATACCTTACACCCTGCCGTTCACCACATCAATACCCTACACCCTGCCGTTCACCACATCAATGCCCTACACCCTGCCGTTCATCACATCAATACCCTACACCCTGCCGTTCACCACATCAATACCCTACACCCTGCCGTTCATCACATCAATACCCTACACCCTGCCGTTCATCACATCAATACCCTACACCCTGCCGTTCACCACATCAATACCCTACACCCTGCCGTTCACCACATCAATACCCTACACCCTGCCGTTCATCACATCAATGCCCTACACCCTGCCGTTCACCACATCAATACCCTACACCCTGCCGTTCACCACATCAATACCCTACACCCTGCCGTTCATCACATCAATGCCCTACACCCTGCCGTTCACCACATCAATACCCTACACCCTGCCGTTCACCACATCAATACCCTACACCCTGCCGTTCACCACATCAATACCCTACACCCTGCCGTTCACCACATCAATACCCTACACCCTGCCGTTCACCACATCAATATCCTACACCCTGCCGTTCCTCACATCAATATCCCGCCACTCTGTCGTTCACAACGTTTCTTTATGAGGTATAAACAACCAAACAGATTCTCGCCATTGTGGTCCTCCTCCCATAATGCACTGCGGGAGCTTTGTTTACCTGTGACGTCATTTCTAGGTGTGTTTTTTTGACGAACGAGCACTCCTTGTGACGTCATAACTGGATTATCTCAAGAACAACATCCATTTTGTGGCATCATAGTTGGTTTATCTTATAGGTTAGGTTAGGTTAGGTTAGGTTAGCATTAGGTTAGGTTAGGTTAGGTTAGCATTAGGGTGGTTAATCTCAAATAGAAAAAAAGCTGGGGTGCCTATCCTTCACATGATCAGCCATATTGCCTTAAATACTACAAGCAGAATATAGTTGCGTGTGTGTGTGTGTGTGTGTGTGTGTGTGTGTGTGTGTTCTCCCACCATCATTCCCTTATAGATATTAATTAAATGTTACAGTGATAGACGTCCTAGAGGTTATGGGTCACCTGTATAGCTAATTAGAGACGAAGGGCGAGAACACAGGTAACACTACTTAAGGTGCTGGAGTAGTTACCTGGTTGCTCTTGGGTCTTTCGTTGTTTCAGTGAGTTTAAGAGCCCAATGCCTTCAAAATTCTCATCTCTCTCTCTCTCTCTCTCTCTCTCTCTCTCTCTCTCTCTCTCTCTCTCTCTCTCTATCTCTCTCTCTCTCTCTTACTTGCTTGCTTGCGTGTCCTGGTTGCTTGTCCTGGTGACGGGGTGACAAGGAGTGTTGCCAGCGCCCTTGAGTTAAATTCCACCTTCTCCTCAGAGCACAGAGAGACGCCCAGGAGAGACCTAATTGACTCCAGAACAATGTCAGGCGGAGAGACGTTGACAAATGTGGTACTGGGAACTGTGTTAACCATTTATTTTAATTGTTGAGGCTTTAACCGTGTGATGAGCCTTTAACCGTGTGATGAGCCTTTAACCGTGTGACGAGCCTTTAACCGTGTGATGAGCCTTTAACCGTGTGACGAGCCTTTAACCGTGTGACGAGCCTTTAACCGTGTGATGAGCCTTTAACCGTGTGATGAGCCTTTAACCGTGTGATGAGCCTTTAACCGTGTGACGAGCCTTTAACCGTGTGATGAGCCTTTAACCGTGTGATGAGCCTTTAACCGTGTGATGAGCCTTTAACCGTGTGATGAGCCTTTAACTGTGTGACGAGCCTTTAACCGTGTGACGAGCCTTTAACCGTGTGATGAGCCTTTAACCGTGTGATGAGCCTTTAACCGTGTGATGAGCCTTTAACTGTGTGACGAGCCTTTAACCGTGTGACGATCCTTTAACCGTGTGATGAGCCTTTAACCGTGTGATGAGCCTTTAACTGTGTGACGAGCCTTTAACCGTGTGACGATCCTTTAACCGTGTGACGAGCCTTTAACCGTGTGACGATCCTTTAACCGTGTGACGAGCCTTTAACCGTGTGATGAGCCTTTAACCGTGTGATGACCCATTAACCGTGTGATGAGCCTATAACCGTGTGATGAGCCTTTAACCGTGTGACGAGCCTTTAACCGTGTGACGAGCCTTTAACCGTGTGATGAGCCTTTAACCGTGTGACGAGCCTTTAACCGTGTGACGATCCTCTAACCGCGTGACGAGCCTTTAACCGTGTGATGAGCCTTTAATCGTATGACGAGCCTTTAACCGTGTGACGAGCCTTTAACCGTGTGACGAGTCTTTAATCGTATGACGAGCCTTTAACCGTGTGACGAGCCTTTAACCGTGTGACGATCCTTTAACCGTGTGACGAGCCTTTAACCGTGTGATGAGCCTTTAACCATGTGACGAGCCTTTAACCGTGTGATGAGCCTTTAACCGTGTGACGATCCTCTAACCGCGTGACGATCCTCTAACCGCGTGACGAGCCTTTAACCGCGTGATGAGCCTTTAATCGTATGACGAGCCTTTAACCGTGTGATGAGCCTTTAACCGTGTGATGAGCCTTTAACCGTATGACGAGCCTTTAACCGTGTGACGAGCCTTTAACTTGTGATGAGCCTTTAACCGTATGACGAGCCTTTAACCGTGTGACGATCCTCTAACCGCGTGACGATCCTCTAACCGCGTGACGAGCCCTTAACCGTGTGATGAGCCTTTAACCGAATGACGAGCCTTTAACCATATGACGAGCCTTTAACCGTGTGACGAGTCTTTAACTTGTGACGAGCCTTTAACCGTGTGACGAGCCTTTAACCGTGTGACGTCATCTGGGTGGGTGAAAAAAAATTAGGGTCATTTCTCGTCGTTTGTTTATTCACACATAAAACTTATCGTGCACACACCTTTATGTAGGCACACACACACACACACACACACACACACACACACACACATACATACACACACATGCACCACACACACACACACACACACACACACACACACACACACACTCCTCACAGGTGAAAGTACGTGGATGACTGCACTGTGGGGGGTTACAGTGGACAACACCTCACTTTACTAATCATCGTTACAAGGCACCCTGGACAGGCTATAGGTATGGACTACGGAGAACAAGGTCACCATCAACCACACCAAAATCGTATTCATGCACATCAATACCGCCACCACTCCAGTGCAAGCTCCAGCAGTCACAGTGGGTGCCCATCCTCCCCAGTTGGTGCAGTCTGCCAAACTCCGGGGTGTAACTATAGACCACAAACTGGACTGGAAGGCAGCCTCGTACCGACTCTACAAGCTACGACGACTTAGGTCACTTGAAGTACCCACGCCAGAGCTGAGGACTATCTACAACGCCTTTATTCTCCCCAAACTAACGTACGATATGCGTCACCAGCCTGGTCGTCTTCTCTCAACTCTACCCAACAGCGCCAGCTAGAGAAGGTACAGAAGAGGGCCTGCAGAATCATGCTCGGCGCAGACTACTCCTGCTACAACAACGCTCTCTCCACCCTGGAAATGCCATCCTTCAGTGACCTCCACCACCAAGCACTAGCAAGGTTTAGCAGTGGACTACTGCACCATCCTCGTCATCGCCACCTCCTGCCACCGGCAGTTCCCCGCCCACCTTGCGCAGTCCGCCACTACAACAAAATTCAGGCCATAAGAGCCCGCACTGATTGATATAAGAATAGCACCATCCCATCTACTGTTAAAATAATAAACAGCTCCTGATTTATGGACTGTACAGCCCTGTAAATGTATTCACAGCATATCACTATGTCTAAATCACATGTAAGTTTGTATATTTTCAGCCACCGGCTGCAACTCTATTAATAAACCGTTTGTTGTTATTATTATTATTATTATTATTATTACACACATCAGAGCTTAACTCTGCTTCCTTTGTGCTCGTATCAGAGAATTCATGAAGATGACCATTGTGTGTACCTGCATGGTCCTCTTTCTCTCTCTCTCTCTCTCTCTCTCTCTCTCTCTCTCTCTCTCTCTCTCTCTCTCTCTCTCTCTCAAATTCTATTTCTGATAACTCTCGCCAATATGAATTATTAATACAAACGCATTTAAATACACACACACACACACACACACACACACACACACACACACACTATTTACATAACATCCTATTTTAATACCGTACATAGAATGAATACTTAATGTGAATCGTCTTTACGGGAAGTATTCAACACTCAGGTGCGGAATCTCAAAGTTTCAATCAGTAACTTGTCTTCTCGTAATTATGGTAGAGTCTTAGGTCACTTTTAACCTCATTTTATTATTATGTGATTGTGACTTGGTGGTCTGATTGAATCTTTTCATTGCCATCTCTGTTCTAGTTAAGAGTGAAAATTTTCTTGTATTTACCTTTGCGAATCCATCTTCGTATCGTAGCTTAAGTGAGGCAGTTGGCGGTGTTCTCACGTTTCCAATTCCATGGAAGAATTAGCGATAAAAACCTCTGAGAATCTGGCTTTGTAGAGTAGTGTAAGTAAACTAGTTAGATATACTCTGAAATCACTAGTTATGGTAAAATTCTATCTTAAATACATTTGAGAATTTGTCTTTGGTTAATAATTTAAGTGAATCATTCTGAACGTTCTCTCAGCAACAGTTAAAAAAAAAAATTATTTAACGTAAGAACCTCAGCAAACTTGTCTTGTGTCGCGGCATAATTTATTGTTATTGAATTCTGGAAGGACTTCAATAACTGAGGCCATATGTCACCCGCGTCTCAGTTTAACTCAGCCAATACCAGACGTTCTCACATCTCCAATTAAGAGGGAAATTTAATACAGGATACACAGAGACAATCAACTGGTCGTTTTCCGGCAGCTCATACAAGATGCATTACATCGGTCAGTCAACAGTCAGCTGCGGCGGTAATCGAAATAACAATCTCAGGTGAAACTGATTAACTCTACGCTGTATCTCCTGCCCGTATATATGATTGTTTTACCGCTAATGCTATTATTACGTCCACTGTATCCATCTATGTATGAGTTTACGGAGTTATATGTTTATCTTTTGTCTTCTACTCCTCACTCACTAGTCTTGTGGAAAGACAGATAGAGACCCGTCAAGAAAGGGAGGAATGAGAGAGGAGACTGATGTAAAACAAGTGTAGAAGACATACACACACACACACACACACACACACAGCATAAAGAGTGAATCCTTACCATTTCTTTGCCCTTTAATATCGACAGCTCAGTGCCTCAGTGAAAGGATATTGTTTAGATGCTGCTTTTTCCTTTACACTGACCAACACATCCCTCCTCTCTGGCTTAGGTTGGTCGGAATGAAGAGTAATATAGACTCTCTCTTACTCGCTGTCATTCGTTCTGTCTTACTGCCGTGAAAGATATGTTGCGCTGTGCTATTGTCCCTTCTGCAACAAGGTCACTGGACATCAATTTCTTCACGCCCTTCTCCTTGAATTCACACGATACCATAACAACCCATCACCACCAACACCACAACCCTCTATCCTCACTGTAACTCACCACCACCACCACCCCCAACACAGCAACTCATCACCACCACAGCAACATACCACCACAACCCATCATCCTCAACACATCATCGTCTAGCATATGTTATCAAAATAATTACAGGTGTATAAAAGACCAGCAGGTGCTTCTGAATAGCCTCTAATTCATAATACTTCCGGGGGGGGGGGGGGGAGGAATATCTGGATCAAGCTATGAACCCGGATCTAGTGCGGGGTCGAGGGGGGAGTCTGTCTCTGTGTGTTGACTTACCTCACAACAAACAGGAGATGTGAGAACTCGACCATGTGACTCATTTTACTTATACGACACAAAGATGAATTTCCAGAGATTCATTATACGCTCATTTCTTTTCAACTATTAGTGAGTTTTTTTGTTTATTTTATTATTGTGAAGAGACTTAGATGTGTTATTGTCTTTTTTATGTGTATATGCGCGTCTATATACGGATTTCTCCTTGGTGTTTGATGTTTGTAATACAAGAAACGGAGAGATAGAGAAAGAATTAACAAATAGAGGAAAAGTGGGAGAGAGATTGAGAAGTTAAGTAGACAAACAGACACAGAAAGACAGATAGACAGACACGGTAAAAAGAGACAGATAAGAGAGAGAGAGAGAGAGAGAGAGAGAGAGAGAGAGAGAGAGAGAGTTTAACATCTTTAGTGGCAAAGTTTGGAGTACAATTTGCCTATTCTGAATAGTTCAGTCAGGTGTTGACACTGAGGGTGCTATCCCTGTTTACTGCCACACAGGACAGAGGTTCATACACAGAGGAGATAATAGTATAGATCATATTCATTACTATTATATTCTATTTAAGGACTAATCAGTGTGGACGAGTATATTAAAGACAGACAGCAAAAATATCTTCAAGGACTCCTGAAGTTCAAGTGTATGCTCTAAAGGTTTATCACAAAGTTTACATGCATAAATGAAATGAGTGAAAGAGATCCAGTGAAAGAAAGAAGGTGGAACAAATATAAAGATAAATAGAGAGAAAGAAATAGACGAAAAGAACTAAAGAAAAAAATGAGTAAGAGAGAGAGATAGAGAGAGAGCACACATTACCTCTCACACATAAGAAGCCTCAAGTCTTATGGTCTAGTTTCTTTGATCTCACACGAATGACGCGCCAGGAAGTCCATTCCAGCATTCCATAATTCCAGACGTTCCAAGATTCCAAGTCGAGGCAAATCCTTTCTCTGGGGGAAGGGGGATGGAGGGGGGAGGGGTGGAGGGGGCATCATGACATTAAAGGTTACGACACTCGTCATCTCAGGGTGTCCTCTGATCCCCAGTACCCACATGACTAATACATCAGACGTGATAGTTCCCACCCGATTCCCAACATCCCCATTCCTGATTTTCTGGAATGTTTAAATATTTTTTCTCCCGTTTTCTGAGGATTTTTTTTTTGGGGGGGGGGGGGGGGGTATTTATTTTTTCCTGATTGTGGTTTTTTTTTAAGAAATATTTTGATGTTTTGTTACTAGCCAGATGGTCGGAGTCGTATTTATTTATCTGATTTATCCAACTGCATGGTGGTGTCAGAAGGGAAAGTGTCATGGTGGTGTCAGAAGGGAAAGTGCCATGGTGGTGTCACAAGAGAAAGTGTCATGGTGGTGTCAGAAGGGAAAGTGTCATAGTGGCGTCAAAAGGGAAAGTGTCTTGGTGGTATCAGAAGAGAAAGTGTCATGGCGTCAAAAGGGGAAAGTGTCAGGGTAAAGATAATCAGAAGAAAAATGTCATACCAGTGTCAAGGTGAAAGTTTAATGTTAGTGTCAGAAGGGAAGTTTTATTAGGGTGTCAATAGGTGTCAGGAGGAGGGGGTGTCAAGGGGAAGGATTGTCTGGAGGGAGGGGGTGTTGGGTGAAAGGGTGTCAGGGGGAGTGGGTGTCAGGGAGGAGTGGGTGTCAGGGAGGAGTGGGCGTCAGGAAGAAGGGGTGTCAGGGGGAGGGAGTGTCAGGAGAGTGGGGTGTCAGGGGGAACGGGTGTCAGGAAGGTAAAATATTCTCAGATATTATCCGAGAATCTCAAGGTGTTTCCTCTGCGGTATAACATCAGGGAAATATTTAAGAAATTACTGCCCATTTTCTTTGATATCTCGTGACCTGAAAAATTTTTCAAGAATTTTAAATTTCCTTAAAATTTGTGGTAAATGATACGTGTGTGTGTGTGTGTGTGTGTGTGTAAAGGTCTCCCTCAACACCGCCAGGTAACACTTTGAAACTGCATGACAAGGAATTTAATTTTCAGTTCAATCTTATTCTTAGAGAGAGAGAGAGAGAGAGAGGGGGGGGGGGGGACCAAGAGTAAACTCTAAAGAGAAACAAAAAATCGACGAAAGAGAGTCAAAAATAAAGAAACACAGCAAACGCAAAGGAAAAGGAAGGAGTTGAAAAGAGCGATGAAATGAGAAAGTGAGAGGACAATCAAAGAAAAGAGAGAGAGAGAAAGAGAGAGAGAGAGAGAGAGAGAAATCATAACAAAAGATAGAGCTATTAGTCAGCTGGACATAAAACTCCTCCCTAGTAATAAGGAATTCGTTAGCTCACCGAGTTCCAACAGGAATCTCAATGCCATCCCCAATCCAGTGGGAATTGGGCGTCCAATTAAGGCCCCCCGGGGAGAGATCGGCGGCACTCCACCCTGATTCCCAGATATTGGACTAAATGGCAACTGGACCAGGCTGGGAAATGTTGCCATGTATTGTTTTTGTTTCTCGCTCAACAGTGGCGACCGACATTGATTCGCAAATATTAGAGGAAAAGGTAACTCGGCTCATACTGGAAGAGGTGCTCCGTATTATGGCTCATTGGTACACAGGTCATATATAGTCTGCCACCGCCATTCTTTTTGTTTTTCATAATGATTACTTTTGAGTCTCCACCTTGCTTATACAGTCTCTCAACCAGGGACTGTCCAAAGAATGGTAGGGTTCCCGTTTCTTGTTTACCTCGAAAACAGAGTTGGATATTAATTCCCAGGTATTGGACGAAATAGTAATTGTCCCTAATTTACTTAAAGAGATGACACGTATTTTTATTTTCATCTGAATTCTTTCTATATACATTTTTTAAGTGTGCCAGCACCTCAATATACTACTAATATTGTCCCATTAACTCCTCACAAACTAAGAAAATTATATACCAGATAGCAACATAACAAAAAGAAAGACTATATTTTTTTTAATTAAATTTGTGTTTTGGGGGATAACATTAACTCTTTAAGGGGCAGCTCTACACTTATTTTATTCTGGCTAACACCAAACGATTTTATTCAGCAGAGAAAAACCACTGCCCCCTAAGTCTAAAGGGTTAGACCCTATCTCGATTAAAGTCAGCTGCTATACTGTGTACACCACATACACACACACACATACACTTAGAATCGACACTGCTGCAAGTCATTTCAAGTTACAGAACTTCCCTCTGTGGCAACATGCTGTGTTAATCAGGTGTGTGAATCAGGCGTGGTAGTCAGGTGTGCTAGCCAGGTGTGACAGTATCTTGGTTTGATCCCCAGGTATGTTTGAAGAGCCTGAAGCAAGATCCTAGGTTTATATTGTATACCTTTGTGTACCCGGCATGATTGTGGACCTGGTGTATAGTTAACTGCACCAGACTACACAGATATACTAACTATGGGTGTAGCTGTTGTGTTGGCGGCAGCGTCCGAACATTAGGGTAGCCATCTTGAGTGATAAAACCATTATGATCACTACCGTCTTATCGTAGGAGAGTCAAGATCAACCTTTCACCTCGAGGACGGCACAATCAGGAGTATCGTCCTTCACCTGACGTTCCCGGTATCGTGTTTGGTGGGCTGTTCTTCTATCTCTGCCCTGCCTCAAGTGAACTGTCACACACACACACACACACACACACACACACACACACACACACACACACACACCACCCAGAGATATTCAATTTCACCTAAGAGTCGACTTAACGAAGGTGACGTCCTCCCCTTCCAGGTGAACAGACAGGTGGAGGGTAGGTGAGGGACAACACAGAGAACCTTCCTGCCCCTGAAGCGAGAATGGTGGAGTCAGTCCCTCAAGGTGAAGAGACAAGTGACACCTCTGGGATGACCTGTCACCTCTCCCCTCCAGGTCCAGGATGGAGTGTAGAGATAGAGGGTCGTGAGTTACCCCTCTCCTTCCCTCCCTCCTTCCCTTCTCCACGTGTAGGAAGAAGAGTAGGAAGAGAATACAACATCCTCTCTCTCTCCCTCCCTCCCTCCTTTCATCCTTCCCTCTCTCCATAATTATCCCCTTTCCTCATCCACGTCTGTGGTTAAGAGAAGGAAATGAGTTGACATCCTTACAGGCGCCACCATAAGGTTAAAGGACACTGTACGAGTCATGCCCTCTAGTTAACCTCCGCCCGGAAGGCAGAAGAAGTTATTAATTTCCCTGTGTCTGAATGTGTGTGTGTGTGTGTGTGTGTGTGTGTTACTGGATAATAAGCGACCATAACAAACAGCTGCCAGGACCATCTAGGTACTAATAGGAGGCAGCTGTATTTGACGCCGGGGACCGACACTGCTTCCCCAAAGTTAAATACCCACAAATTATGACTAACATTCACACAGACACACACACACACACACACACACACACACATGGGGCCTCTCAGTGTGGTAGGTGGTGGAGGAAATGCACACTTCGGCCCTGAGGTAAATGTACGTTAAACTCATATTCTCTTTCAGCCTGCCCCTGGTTCAGCCATACCTCCACCATTCATCCAGCCTAACGGTACTACCCTCTCCAATGTTTCCCACTCTCGGTATCTCGGCTCTCACCTGTCCACCACCGCGGACATCGATGACGAGATTCAACATCGGATCAAATGTCCATCTCAAGCCTTTGGCATACTCCGAACCCATGTTTTCAGCTGTAGGGAGTTGAAATTATCTACAAAGTTGCACGTACTGTATAAAGAGCAATGGTCCTCCCCAACCCCTCCCCCCCCCACCCCTGCTATATGGCAGCGAGACATGGGTCACATACAGGAGACACCTTAAGGCACTTGTAAACTTTCACCAACGTAGTCTACGTTCTATCCTCTGAGAGAACAAATGCCAGTATTCTCGCTGACACCAACTGTAGGAGCATTGAGGCTACCATTATCCATGAAAAAATACGCTGGACTGGCCATGTTACCCACTTGGACGACAGTAGAATGCCAAAGCAGCTACTTTACAGTCACTTATCGAAGAGTAAACGTAACGCTGGCGGGCAACTGAAAAGATATAAGGATAGTCTTACAATAAACCTGAAAAGTACCAAATCGACTCCCTCACCTGGGAGACGATTTCTCCATACCGTAATGCTTGGAGGAGCACCACACAAGAAGGTGTCAATACTTTCGAGTTACCCCGACTGCATACCGGGGCAGACAAGCTCCAATGCCGGAAAGACGCTGCCGCCGCCCCTCCCACACTCGATGTAGCCCTCGCACGTGCAACTTCTGTGGAGAATCCTGCCGGTCCCGTATCGGTCTCTCAAGTCACCTGAGAGCTCACCAACGAAGGTGACATCCTTCATAACTTGTATCACTGTATCATAGCTGGTTGATCGTCATACTCGATTCCGAGTGACAGCAAAGTAGTAGTAGTAGTGGGATGGGACCAAGTGCAAGATGTTTCTACGCCAGACTCGCGGAGGTGATCTTCGAACAGAAGCAGCAGACCAGAAGTTACGTTACAGCCTGGATGAGATGTCGACTGTCCTTCTCTCTCCTTCGGTCGGCTTTGCTCTGCCTCAGGGGAACGAGAGCTTCTGCCCCTACTCCGACAACTGCTGCAGATATTGACTATGAGGCTACAGTCACTGAATGCCGCATAGATCTGCGGCTCAACTAATTTAACACAGATAGGATTGCTTCTTATGTATTAGGATATTTAATATTAAGGTAAATAAATGGTGGCGAAGGTGTGGCTATTGGGGGAGGCTGGAGGTAGTAGTAGTGTGTGTGTGTGTGTGTGTGTGTGTGTGTGTGTGTGTGTGTGTGTGTCGTAGCTCACCAAACGACAGTGTTAAGGAAGGATCGCACTGTACCTGTGTCGTGTTGTGTCCTCACTTCACAACCAGCGCTCTCCACTAACACCCACGACCTGTTACTCATTCTGTGTTCCAGGCGGTCATAACGTGTGCCAGGTTGCCATGACGTTTACCAGGCTGTCATAACGTGTGCCAGGCTGTCATGATGTGTGCCAGGTTGCCATGACGTTTACTAGGCTGTCATAACGTGTGTCAGGCTGTCATAACGTGTGCCAGGCTGTCATGACGTGTGCCAGGTTGCCATGACGGTTACCAGGCTGTCATAACGTGTGCCAGGCTGTCATGATGTGTACCAGGTTGCCATGACGTTTACCAGGCTGTCATAACGTGTGCCAGGCTGTCATAACGTGTGCCAGGCTGTTATGATGTGTACCAGGTTGTCATGACGTTTACCAGGCTGTCATAACGTTTACCAGGCTGTCATAACATGTGCCAGGCTGTTATGATGTGTACCAGGTTGCCATGACGTTTACCAGGCTGTCATAACGTGAGCCAGGCTGTCATGATGTGTGTCAGGTTGTCATGACGTTTACCAGGCTGTCATAACGTGTGCCAGGTTGTCTAGGCGTGTGCCAGGCTGTCATAACGTCTGCCAGGCTGTCATAACGTCTTCCAGGCTGTCATAGCGTCTGCCAGGCTCTCATGACGTGTGCCAGGTTGTTTAGGCGTGTGCCAGTCTGTCATAACCTGTGCCAGTCTGTCATAACGTGTGCCAGGCTGTCATAACGTGTGCCAGGCTATCTATTTACCTGCACCGTGCTAGAGATAAGCTGTCACACTAAGCTTAAAGGGAACACATAGGTTTAGGGGTATAGTGTCAGAGCTTGTGTGTGCGTGTGGTAGGGGTGGGAGGTGAGGGAGGGGGGTGTATGTTGGGAGGTGTAGTGTGGGGGTGTGTGGGGATGGTGTGTGGGGGGTGTGTTGGGAGTGAGTAGAGCTGACACCACTGACGGTAGGAGATGCTGCCAGGTGTTAAGGGGTGATGCCGGACCACATTATATTTGTTAAAAACCAATTTGTCGAGTTAATGAATTTCTCGCTGCCTAAATTAATCCTAGAATATAATTAATGAGTAAAAGGGACTGAAACCTGCATGTTGATTAAAGTGGCAACGTGTCATTTGCATATATACAGTATATCATTTACCATGAGAAAAGTCTTCATGTTGCACGTAATTATTGCTGAAATTTTCCGACTAACTAGAGCATCTTTTAGTGTAATCAATATTTACTGATTAAACCATTAATGTGAAAATGTTTTTTATTAATTTGATCTATTTTTGGTTTTAATCTCCATGATAGTTTTTTCTTTAAGTGATACTGAATTAAGAGTTGAATATACTGAAGGACACATCAACATACAGCCAGTTGAATAACCTCTGACCCTGAGACCGTCATGAATCTCCTCTAAAAGTCTCGTGTTCATGGCTTCAGATCATGTCAAGTTAGAGAAGTGATCAAGGCTAACTCACACGTACATAACATCCACCAGTCAGATCAGGAGAGGCAGACTAGTGACACCTCTGGGATGACCTGTCACCTCTCCCCTCCAGGTTCAGGATGTAGGGAAGATATAGAGGGTCGTGGTTCACCTCTCCCATTCCCCTCCCTCCCTCCCTCCCTCTTTCACGTCAAAGGTAAGAGGGAGGAGATAGAGAAAAATGTGCCTCCCTCCCATTCACTCCCGCCTTCCCTCTTCCACGTCTAGGATGAAGAGAAGGGGAGAGAGTTCGACATCCTTACAGGCGCCCGGAAGGCAGAAGAAGTAGTCATTAATTCCGCTGCGTCTGAATGTGTTGGTGCATTTCTTTATTTATTTTTTTTTGTTGGTCGTAACTCACCAAACGACAACAATAACGACAGCATCAAACACCAAAAAACACGCACACACATACGCATAACAAACAAGCACCAAGGTTATACCAAACACACACACACACACACACACTGTGGAGCGATCATGTCCCTCTGGTGAAGGGAAAGTCACAAAAAAGGTCACGGAAAAAAAGTAACATTCTATTGAAATACCATAAATAAGTTAAATAGTAAACCAAACTAAAAACATATTATGCAGTTGTTAATTTACTACACATAATATATCCTAGCATTATGTATACGGAAAAATGTAACAAAATTTGCCGTCACACTGCCCCGACAGCGACCACTGGATCTTTTCACACATTTTCCCTCGGCGCTCCCGTGAGTGAGCTGCTTGGGTCTTAATATAAGCCCTTCTCCCCTCACCTCAACCTCTCTCCACTGGGACACACCAGCAAACTCCCACCAAGAAACTAGCGCACGGATTCATGATCAATCCGTGACTGATACAAGAGTGGCAATTTCAATTTGAAAAGAATGGAAACAGTGAGGAATAGTGTTCGGTGATAGACAGGGGTCAGGGGAGGCGACACGGCCTCTTCACACCTACTTGTGAGGAACGGACCCTTCGTTTGTGTGAACTCCCTCTAGCGCACTGAGGCCGTTAGTGACCTCGTGGAATTCAACACCACGAAGAACTGAGGTCAACGACGCTCGTCGGACACAGCCGAAGGTGGTGACCTAGACACTACAGGTGAGATGGAACACTAGATCCCTGGACGGTAGTGTTGTCGTGCTGCTAAAATCCTCGGCACCTCGGAACTATTCCTCCTTGTCCACACGCTGCTGTTCAACACCACAGTGGCACCAACCCATTCCAACCACCGGTTAAACTATCACGTCCTAGTTAACTTGTAAGTTCACCCCGTTTCTTCCTCATTTTGTATTAAAACAACAAACAAACAAACACACACACACACACACACACACACACACAAACCCCGCAGCAGTCACCTACAGCCTGATGAACCCCGGGATGCAGTGTACAATGTGTATGATACAGTAACGAGCGTTAGTTGTCTCGGGGAAATACAGTGGGTAGTAACTTACTGTATGAATGGTCCTCCCACACACACCCTTCCCTCCCCCTCCCCTACGATGTTTGTGTGTATGTGGAGGTTTGGGGGGGGGGGGAGGCAGGAGGAGCAAGAAAAAGAGATGAAAGAAGAAAACGGGAAAGAGAGGGAGAAAGAGAGTAGAGGAGAAAACAGGAGATAAAGGGAGAAGAGAGGAGAAAGGGAATTTAGAGGAGAATTGTTGATCGAGAGAAGAGAAGAGAATGAAGGAAGCAGAAGGAGAGTAGGAAAGAGGAAAGGTAGAGGAGGAGGGAGGAAAGGTAGATAATTTAGAGTGAGAGCCATAACCAACACAGTCCAACAACTAACCTAAACAACTCTCCCAGCTGCCCCTTGAGTCACTGACACAGGCAGAACAGGTTATACATGTGTAATATATAAAGAAAATGAGATGATAAGTGTCAAACCTGCAAAGACTGAACAACTGGGCCAGCACAACACAAACTGAACTAATGGGAATCTACTGAGTTATTGACTACCTTAAAGAGAAATTGAGGTGGGGTGATATTTTGTGACTCCCAAAGTGCTTTGAAATCAATCAACAGTCCGTCAGGCTCTATGTCTAAAGTTGTATGTAATTTTAAAAGAAATGTGATAACTGCTAAGGAGAACAACGTTCGTGTTGAATTTGTGTGGATTCTGTGCCATGTTGGAATATGAATCATGACCGTGCTGATGGACTGGCCAAGGAGGCATGTAAGAAAAAAATGTTGACCGTGACCTTGGCCTGTCCAATGCTGTACTTAAAAACATACACGTCAGAATCATGAACTCTGATCTAGAAGAAGTGAGGAATGCAGAGAGACCTGACAGTTGTAGCATTAGTAAATATGACAGATTTTGTGACAAGAGGTACCGGTATGGCCAGCATAAGGAAATAACCAGACAATGTGATGTAGTCGTGGCCAGAATTAGGCTAGGATGCAGACACATCTGGCAAGTTAGTAACGCTGTACCCATACCGGAACACTCAGCATGTAAACTTTGTGATAAACCTTTAGAGCATACACTTGAACACTATATTATTGAATGTGACACTCTCAAAGACTTCAGGCCACCTGGCTTAAAGCATCATGAACTATGTAATTACTACATTGAATCATGAGTGCTTGAGGATATTCTTGCAGTCTATCCAAAATTTGGTAGCCCACATTGATTAGTCCCCAAACAGAATATGACTTATACTGTATGTATTTGAACCTCTGTCCTGCGTGGCAGTGAGAAGTGATACCACCTCAGTGTCAAGACCTGACTGAATTACTCAGAATAGGTAAACTGTACTCCAAGCTTTGTCAATAAATTTGTTAACTGTAAAACCCTGTCATCTACCACTTGTGGACAAGGAGAGAAGGTCATCCTCATCCAGGCGTTGAAATGCCAACCGTCACGCGGCACCTAACAAAACAGCGCTTTAAAACACCATCTTTGAGACTTTACTCCGTACCTCCCTCATGACACTCTCCCTCCACCACCTCCCTCATGACACTCTCCCTTCACCACCTCCCTCATGACACTCTCCCTCCACCACCTCCCTCACGACACTTCCTTCACCACCTCCCTCATGACACTTCCTTCACCACCTCCCTCATGACACTTCCTTCACCACCTCCCTCATGACACTTCCTTCACCACCTCCCTCACGACACTTCCTTCACCACCTCCCTCATGACACTTCCTTCACCACCTCCCTCATGACACTTCCTTCACCACCTCCCTCATGACACTCTCCCTCCACCACCTCCCTCACGACACTTCCTTCACCACCTCCCTCATGACACTCTCCCTCCACCACCTCCCTCACGACACTTCCTTCACCACCTCCCTCATGACACTTCCTTCACCACCTCCCTCACGACACTTCCTTCACCACCTCCCTCATGACACTCTCCCTCCACCACCTCCCTCACGACACTTCCTTCACCACCTCCCTCATGACACTTCCTTCACCACCTCCCTCATGACACTTCCTTCACCACCTCCCTCATGACACTCTCCCTCCACCACCTCCCTCACGACACTTCCTTCACCACCTCCCTCATGACACTTCCTTCACCACCTCCCTCATGACACTTCCTTCACCACCTCCCTCATGACACTTCCTTCACCACCTCCCTCACGACACTTCCTTCACCACCTCCCTCATGACACTTCCTTCACCACCTCCCTCATGACACTTCCTTCACCACCTCCCCATGACACACTTCCTCCACCACCTCCCTCATGACACTTCCTTCACCACCTCCCTCATGACACTTCCTTCACCACCTCCCTCATGACACTTCCTTCACCACCTCCCTCATGACACTTCCTTCACCACCTCCCCATGACACACTTCCTCCACCACCTCCCTCATGACACTTCCTTCACCACCTCCCTCATGACACTTCCTTCACCACCTCCCTCATGACACTCTCCCTCCACCACCTCCCTCATGACACTCTCCCTCCACCACCTCCCTCACGACACTCTCCCTCCACCACCTCCCTCATGACACTTCCTTCACCACCTCCCTCATGACACTCTCCCTCCACCACCTCCCACATGACACTTCCTCCACTACCTACCACACAGAGGGACCCATGTGTGTGTGTGTGTGTATGAATGTTAGTCATATTTTGTGGGTCTTTAACTTTGGGGAAGCAGTGTCGGTCCCTGGCGTCAAATACAGCTGCCTCCTATTAGTACCTAGATGGTCTTGGCAGCTGTTTGTTACGGTCGCTTATTATCCAGTAACACACACACACACACACACACACACACACACTACTACTACTACTACTACTACTACTACTACTACTACTACTACTACTACGACTACCTTTTTTGTATAACGTGGCCTCCAGCCTCCCCCAATACCCACACCTTCGCCGTCATTATATTACCTTAAAATTATATATCCTAATACAAAAGTAGCTACCCTGGCTGTGTTGAGCTTCTTCTTCTTCTTCTTCTTTCGCCGCTGTCACTCGGAATCATGTATGACGATCATCCAGCAATAATGTGAGTTAAGCGACTTGTGGTGTAATGGTCAGCATGCGCGCCTCGCAAGCGACCGGCCCTGGGTTCTATCCCCTGGTAGGGTGGAACTATGGGCAAGTCTTTTTTACGCCATTTGCTTGTGTCTACCCACCAGTAATTGGGGACCTGGGTGTTAATCGATTTGAGGATCGTATTCAGGGGTAATGGTTAGCCAGTGCAGTTGGCAAGCTGTCCGGTCTTCTAAGACTATTCCCACGGTAGTCCTTGGGCCGGCCAACCTCGTTACACGAGGAGTAACCATTATTATTATTATTATATGAGTTGTTAAGGATGTCACCTTCGTTGGTGACTTGAGAGGCTGTACAGGACCGGCAGGGTGATCCACAGGTGTTGCTCATGTGGGAGGCTACATCTAGTGCTGGAGGGGCGGCGACAGCGTCTTTCCGGCGTTGGCGCTTGTCTGCCTTGATAAGCAGTCGGGCTAACTCGAAAGTATTGACACCTTCTCGTGTGGTGCTCCTCCAACCGTTACGGTGTGGAGTGATCGTCTCCCAGTTGAGGAGGTTGATTTGGCACTTTTCAGGTTTGTCTTAAAACTAACCTTATACCTTTTCAATTACCCGCCAGCGTTACGTTTACTATTCGTTAGGTGACTCTACAGTAGCTGCTTTGGTAGTCTACTGTCTTTCATGCAGGTAACATGGCCAGTCCAACATAGCTGTTCATGGTAGCCTAGATGCTCCAACAGTTAGTGTCGCTAGAATACTGGCATTTGTTCTCTTGTCTTCCCAGCGAACTTGGAGGATGGAAAGTAGACTACGTTGGTGAAAGATTTCAAGTACCTTGATGTGCTTCTTGTATGTGATCCATGTCTCGCTGCCATACAGCAGGGTTGGGAGGACCACTGTTTGATATACAAGCAACTTTGCAGATAAATTCAGCTCCCTACAGCTGAAGACACGGGTACAGAGTCTGCCAAAGGATTGAGACGTACATCTGATTCGATGTTGAATCTCTTCATCGATGTCCGCGATGGTGGACAGGTGGTAGCCAAGATACTGAAAGCGGGTAACATTAGAGAGGGTAGTACCGTTATATTAAACTGGATGGATGGTGAAGGTGTGGCTGAACCAGGAGCAGACTGAAAGAGAAGCTGAGTCTTATGTACATTCACCTCAAGGCCGAAGTGTACATACGCATCTGCCATCTGCGTAGATATTAAGAACCTCCTGTAGGTCGCGTTCAGTGTGAGCGACACTGGGTGATGTCGTCTGTATTTTGAAGTTCAGTAATGGATGCTGCCTATTCTCTTGTTCCTGTCTGGAGTCGTCTTATGATTAAAAAGACCCTTCATTCGGTACTGGATGTTCACCCCGCCAGCTAAATTGGTACTGGCATGAGTAAGGAAGGCAGCTAAGAAAATGGAAAAGAGAGTTGGTGCCAGTATACATCCTTATTTTACCTCCGTTTGGATGGGGAAGAACTCAGACTGGGAGTTATTGTGCAGGACACTGCCGTTCGCGCCATCGTGGAGTTGCCTCACAATGGTGATGAATTTTGGTGAGCATCCAAAACGGCTAGGGGTCCACAAGAGGGCTTCCCTGTTGACCGAGTCAAAAGCCTTGATTAGGTCAATTAAGGCCACGACACTGTTCTCTGTATTTTTCCTGTATCTGGCAGGCAGCAAAGATCATGTCAGTGGTACCACGTAAGAACTAAAGCCACATTGAGATTCTGGAGGAAGTTTTCCGCCTCAGGAAGAAGTCTGGTTCGGAGGATTCAGGCGATAATCTTGCCAGCTATGGACAGCGGCGAGATCCCACTGTAGATGCCACAGTCTGACCAATCTCCCTTATTCTTATAAATATTGACGATGTTTGTTTTTTTTTAAGAGCTTTGGGGATTTTCTCCTTTTCCCATATATTCTCCAGGAGAGAGTGGAGACGGCTGGTAAGCAGAGGTCCTCCTGCTTTATACACCTCGGTTGGGATTCCACCAGGCCCTGAGGTTTTGTTATTTTTCATCTGTTTGATTGCAGTAACTACCTCATCCAGGGATGGAGAATAGCAGAGGTAGGTTAGCTCTGGATGCTGAGGGATCTGTTGGATAGTCAGGACATCCACATCGGCTTTTCGGTTGAGCAGCAAATGGTAGTGCTCTTTCCAGCATTGAAGGCTGCCTCCTTTGTCTTTAATTAAGGAGTTACCGTCAGATGAGCGTAGAGGGAAAGTGCCATTAATGATTGGCCCTTAAAATATTTTAGTAGAATTTAAAAATTCGTGCATCATGTGTGGATCTGCAAGTTTTTCTGTTTCACATGCTTTATTTTTCAGCCATTGGCGCCGGATGGTCGCTTTCTTCTTGCTGAAGGTATCAACTTTGATCCAAGACTGAGAGTTGTTCTTCCAATCAGTTAAAGCAACACGTTTATCATTAGGATTAGGATAATTATGCATTTGAAAATGGTTAAATATGTATGCAAATATGCAGTAAAAACTGAGAAAATATGCACTTAAGTATGCACTTTAAAATATGTTAATAAATAATAACCACAAAGTTAATAACTCCTTTTCTGTACATTTTCTCGGTAAATTTACTTTCCCAGACAGGATGTCGCCGAAGTAGGATTTTTTTAAAGAAGGATTAAATACAAAAAACAATATACTGACATAAAGTAATTTATTAAACAATACTGAAAGAAGTATTCCTTTTAAGAAAATAGAAGAACAAAAGAGTGTCAGGAGGGAACTGGTGGAGCCCGTGCATCTGTACCCAGCCTGGCTGAACACGAACCCATCACATACAGTTCATGTCCACTGACCAGCCAATCACGGCTCAGCTAACCACAGTCTGATGTTGAGCTATACAAACGTCACTTAAGTATGTTCCTTTTGGATATTATGACACTAAAACAAAATCGCGTATTTTCGATTTTGTTTTAGTGCAATATAATGGACTTTTATATTTCAAATATCAGTAATTTCTGCCCCGGCGTCGCTGTTATGCTCGCGAATTTTTTGACCCTTGAGGTTTAAGAATGTTTTATAATAATTTGAAATTTTCCAAATATATGCCTTATAAAACAAAAAAAAATATGAATATGCACTTTAGCTCAAAAATGGCTTAAATGTGCATTTGCATATGCACATATGCAAATGCATAATTATCCTCAACGAGTACGTTGATTTCCAGGTCATTTTCATCAAATCAGTCCTGGTGTATTCTTCTCATCTGGCCGAGGGTCTCTTTGCAGCTTTATGTCATGACAGTGTCGAGAATTTCCAATTCGGCACTGGGATTTGGGTTATTTCGTTGTCGGGTTGTTTATCAGCCCATGTTGGAGCTGCTCTCTGAAAGCATGTGCTGTCACTGGATCCTCCAGATGCTTTGTGTTAAAACCTCTTCCAGAGGCTTGTTGCTTCACCGTTTTGAGGCGACGTGAATTAAGAGTTTGGCTCTGACGTGCCGATGATCAGTGTCACAGTGGTCTGAGCCACGCATGGCTCGGGTGATGAGGACATCTCGGCTAACTCTTTCTCTGACAATGATGTAGTCAATGAGATGCCAGTGTTTGGCTCGTGGGTGTTGCCACGAACCCTTGAACTTGTCAGCCTGCCTGAACAAGGTATTGGTGGTAGTGAGGTTGTGTGCAGCACACTGCTGAGGAGAAGTAGGCCGTTGGGATTGCACTTGTCTGGTCCATTTCTCCTTCTGGTTCCCTGCCATATATCAGCATCTCTGTCAACTCTGGCATTGAAGTCATCAAGGAGCACAACCTTATCTTCTCTGGGGATAGAGGTTAGCACCCTATCAAGGTCGGCATAAAAGACCTCCTTGATGTCATCTTCTGCATCTAGTGTTGGGGAGTATGCACTGATGAAGAAGGCATGACGTGAGTGATTCAATGGGACTCGGAGCATTATGAGGCACTCGTTGATCCTAAGAGGCATTTCAGTTAGCCTATGTAGGATGCATTGGCGGATGGCAAAGCCAACTTCATAGATGTGATTTCCCTCTGCAGCAGGCTTACCCTGACAGAAGAAGGTATAGCCAGACCCCCGTTCTGTGAGTCGACCCTCGTCTGGGAGCCGGTGCTCACTAATGGCTGCTATGTCGATGTCATACATAGAAAGCTCTTTTGCCGCTAGGGTGGTTCTTATATCAGGACACTCATTTGTGCCAGTATCCAGAAGGGTCCTGACATACCATTCAGCGACCATAAGAGGTTGTATAGTTTGTTTTTGTTTTGATCTGTGATTATGATTGTGTTTTCGACCACTTAAAGATGACCTTACTGGGTGCGGTTTCCCAGTCAGGTTGGTTCTTTGGGCAGGCTATGTTAAGGGCACGTTTTCTAGCCCCCTCCTCATGTAAGGTGAGCAGAGTGGCTCCTCAAAAGGGCTGCTCAGTCGCACAGACAGGACTGGACAGCACTGCTGTCTAGATCCCAGTGCATAAACGACCACCGTATCTACGCCGCCCATGTGCAGAGTTGTGACTAGATACTCCCTGTAGTCAACTCTGCCTGTCCCCATCGCAACTCTTCCGTTGCCAGAGGACTTTTGAGGGCAGAGGGGTTTTGATGATGATGAGAAGTATGATGAGCTGGATGAGTTTATTTTTATGTGGTGAGGCAGGAGCGCAGTCTGCAACCACACATCTTGGCTCTCCCTTTTCCTGATCCAGTGGTGTAAGTGTTGCAACGCCTGGGGAGAGGGGGAGTTGCAATGGACTGCCGATAGCCCAGTTTGTTGGGTTTCGCCTTAGTAGCCTGTCCATCTTGTAGTGCCTTCACCCGCCGGTGGAGTCGTTGGGTTCCCATGTTGGTCACTTCTTCCGCCTATACCGCCATTGGGGGTCTTACTGGAGGTCTGTAAGCATATATGTCTGTTGCAAGGATCCGTTGCTGATTTTTCTTTGGGGGTTTTCTACCATAGCCTTTTACAGTCAGGGACAAAAGTTCGCTCTTCGTCGTAAAATTGAGTCACGTAAATGAGTCTCCAAACAGACGTACCCTGACTGTTGTGTCTCATTTGGGGTCGATGCTGCTTCATTTTTGGCGGTAAAAAACTTTTGACCCCGACTTTTCTATGATGGACAAAAGTCCTTTCCCTCAGCCCTCCCTCGCTTTCCCCCTCTGGCCCCCATCCCCCTTTGGTCCCCATCCCCCGCCATACGTACTACACAGTGCGCCATCTGCTGAACGATTACAGCACTTCCTTCAGTTGCTTCGTTATTCGAACTTCAGGTGATTCAGTCACATTGTGGATGGCTGAGGAAAGGAACTTTTGTCCACCATAGTACCTACCAAGGTTAATCACCAAGGCAATGACGTAGTGGTTGGTAGGCGCCAGGACGTGTCCAAATGCCAGTGGGCCTATGTGCCGTCCCTTTGGGGCCCACTGCTGCTTTGAGATCCCCTGCTGGAATAGCCTGGGCGTACGAGGTGCTCAGTTGCCGTGTGTTGCCACGAGGAGGCACAGCAGGAGTCTTGATGGTGAGGAGGCTGTAGCTGAGGCCGAGAGGAAGCAAGCAGTGCTTGCACCTTAACACTGACATAATGCTGTCATACTAGACGTCTTACACCACCCTGCGTGAGCACGCACTTATTATCCAGTAGCAAACACACACACACAAACACACGGCCAGTCGCAGCCACCATCAACGCCATATCAACACACGTCAATATGTCTGGCTCTAGTCATTCATCCCAGCTTAATATCAACACAAATCACTTGTTTGTTGTGAGTCCTGTGATTTCCCGCGTCGTCTGCTGCTCAAGAGGAACACTTCACGTGGAAACAGTCGCTGAAATTGCTGTTGCCATCGGCGTCTGGTTCCCCTAAGTGTTCATCATTGAGCAGCGGTAGAAACAGGGGTTGATTTTGTCTGTGTGATTGTAACAAGAAATGCAGCCAACACAGTGTGCATAAATTTGTATGTTATCGTTGAATGCAAATTTGTGTGTTATCGACGAATACAAAATTGAATGTTAGTTCTGTATATAAATTTGTATGATAGTGCCGAATGCAGATTTGCATGTTATAGCACAGTATGCATTTTTTTAACATAGCATAGAGTACAAATTTGTAAGATAGCACTACATGCAAATTTTCACGACAGGACAGAGTTGCAAATTTGTATGATACCATGGTATGCAAATTTGTATTTTATAGCAGTATGCAAATTTATATACAAACACCGTAAGAAGATTTTTTTTATATATCAAAAAGCATCTAAATTTACATATCAATAACAGCACACTATGAGAATTTCTATATCAACACTGCATGAAAATTTATGTCGTGGAGATGGCGATGGTTCAGTTTGGTTTCTTCTGTGACAGGTGATGTTTCCTGTATACTAATGTCAGGTAAAAATATTAGTAATTACTCTTCTGATATTCCAATATTCATTCTTTTTTCATTCATTCATTATTATTGCTGTAACTAACGTGTTTTACTGTGTACTTCCCTTTCATAACATCTACTATGGTGCTTCCCTTCCACAACACCTACTATAGTACTCCCCTTCCACAACATCTACTATAGTACTCCCCTTCCACAACACCTACTGTAGTACTCCCCTTCCACAACACCTACTATAGTACTCCCCTTCCACAACACCTACTATAGTACTCCCCTTCCACAACACCTACTATAGTACTCCCCTTCCACAACACATACTATGGTACTTCCCTTCCACAACACCTACTGTAGTACTCCCCTTCCACAACACCTACTATGGTACTCCCCTTCCACAACACCTACTGTAGTACTCCCCTTCCACAACATCTACTATGGTACTTCCCTTCCACAACACCTACTGTAGTACTCCCCTTCCACAACACCTACTATGGTACTCCCCTTCCATAACATCTACTATAGTACTTCCCTTCCACAACACCTACTATGGTACTCCCCTTCCACAACACCTACTGTAGTACTCCCCTTCCACAACACCTACTGTAGTACTCCCCTTCCACAACACCTACTATGGTACTCCCCTTCCATAACATCTACTATAGTACTTCCCTTCCACAACACCTACTATGGTACTCCCCTTCCACAACACCTACTGTAGTACTCCCCTTCCACAACACCTACTGTAGTACTCCCCTTCCACAACACCTACTATGGTACTCCCCTTCCATAACATCTACTATAGTACTCCCCTTCCATAACATCTACTATAGTACTCCCCTTCCACAACACCTACTGTAGTACTCCCCTTCCACAACACCTACTATGGTACTCCCCTTCCATAACATCTACTATAGTACTCCCCTTCCATAACATCTACTATAGTACTCCCCTTCCACAACACCTACTGTAGTACTCCCCTTCCACAACATCTACTATGGTACTTCCCTTCCACAACACCTACTGTAGTACTCCCCTTCCACAACACCTACTATGGTACTCCCCTTCCATAACATCTACTATAGTACTCCCCTTCCACAACACCTACTGTAGTACTCCCCTTCCACAACACCTTCTATGGTACTTCCCTTCCACAACACCTACTATAGTACTCCCCTTCCACAACACCTACTATGGTACTCCCCTTCCACAACACCTACTGTAGTACTCCCCTTCCACAACACCTACTATGGTACTTCCCTTCCACAACACCTACTATAGTACTCCCCTTCCACAACACCTACTATGGTACTCCCCTTCCACAACACCTACTATGGTACTCCCCTTCCACAACACCTACTATGGTACTCCCCTTCCACCTCATCCTTCCCTCTCCTTCTTGGTCTCTCCCTCCTCCCTCTTTTTATCCCCCTCGTTGAAATACACACTCAACCAATCCTTCACCATTTCCTTCTATCTCCTTCTTCGTCGTCTTTTCCTCTTCCTCTTGTTCCTTTCTCCGCGTCTCTACTCCCTCCCTACACCACAACCCAACAACGAGATTATCCCACAACAATAAGAACTTCAAGGAACAAAGTAAAAATGGTAATGATTTCTCCACAAGTTTACAAAAACATTGAAGGAATATAAAAGAGAAAGAGGAAGAAGGACTTTTGTTGTTTAAGGACGACCATGTTAAGAGGTAAAACAACGACCATGTTAAGAGGTAAAACAACGACCATGTGAAGAGGTAAAACAACGACCATGTTAAGAGGTAAAACAACGACCATGTTAAGAGGTAAAACAACGATCATGCGAAGAGGTAAAACAACGACCATGTGAAGAGGTAAAACAACGACCATGTGAAGAGGTAAAACAACGACCGTGTTAAGAGGTAAAACAACGACCATGTGAAGAGGTAAAACAACGACCATGTGAAGAGGTAAAACAACGACCGTGTGAAGAGGTAAAACAACGACCATGTTAAGGGGTAAAACAACGACCATGAGAAGACAGTTTGTATTTGATATGAAACTTAATAAATAGAGGCTAATTCTCATTCTCTCTCTCTCTCTCTCTCTCTCTCTCTCTCTCTCTCTCTCTCTCTCTCTCTCTCTCTCTCTCTGGACTTTCCACCCTGTTTCCTCATTTCTTATCGTCAAACTTCTTTCTCACCAATAATTCCACTTCGTCTCTATCTCTTCCTCTCTCTTCCCTCTTTAATTTCCTGTTTATCCCCTGTAATCTCTCTCTCTCTCTCTCTCTCTCTCTTGTTCCTACTTTTATTAACCCCTCTTCCTCATACTTATCTTTACTTCCACATTTCTACAGTTTTTCTTTTCCTTTTCTTTATTTTAACTTTATCTTGTCATTTATATCGAGCTTCTTTCTTCTCCTGTTTCTCCTCTTCCTCTTCCTCCTCCTCCGTCTCCTCTACCCACCCCCCTTTCTTCTTCTCTTCTTC